>CM055729.1:1950422-2082186 GCA_029465975.1 Dallia pectoralis
TTCCTTGTGATAATGTAAGAACATAATGCGATCACTGAGCCCATAGAAACAACAGCGTGGAAATAAAGGTGAATTTAGTTGAATGTCAGGACATTTTGATAACTTAGTTATTTCGGTAGCGGAGGTTCAATTAACACTTGGTAAATTCAAAGCAAACTCTTTACTAAATGTTAATTGAAAGTAAGGTTCAAATTGAGTGTCTATGATCTGTAATGAGCTAATAAAAGAGCTGTGACATGTGTCACTATATTGTACCTACTCCAGGAGGGGGTCGTTTGTGGTATTGTGGAGCAGTGAGGCCAGCTGGATAATAATTAACAAGCTTTTATACGTGCTTCCTATCGTCTTTAGGCTTTGCAGAGATTTTGTGAGGTAGGGTAAAGATGTATTATTATAAAAGATAACCTTGTTGGCCATATTTGGCATAATTACTTATGTTCTAGTAGTATCCTGGTTTGTGAAGAAAAACAAATATTTTGACCATAACAAAATAAACAGTTTTACCAGTTGGATTTACGCATTAACAAACTAGCAAAGCCATGCTTCCAATCACCAATCGATATGCATTTCCAAATGCCATAGGTTTAATTTGCTCCACATTCAGGTCAACTGCACATTGTACTGTACTCCATCTTATTTAACTCACACATCGGCTCATTGACACACTGACCTGGATTTTATTTTTGCAATGCTCTTTTTGCACTTTCTGGTTTGATACAAACAGCTTCCGTTCTGCTGTACTTTTACTGTTCAATGACAATAAAGTTGAATCGAATCAAACATGTTTTACACTGTTGTGTAATTGAATAAAATCATGGTGTAACTTTCAAGAGAAACAATGATGTTCAATAACAGTGAAATAACAGTGAAATAACAGTGAAATAACAGTGGAATAACAGTGAAATAACAGTGGAATAACAGTGGAATAACAGTGAAATAACAGTGAAATAACAGTGAAATAACAGTGTAATAACAGTGGAATAACAGTGGAATAACAGTGAAATAACAGTGAAATAACAGTGAAATAACAGTGTAATAACAGTGTAATAACAGTGAAATAACAGTGTAATAACAGTGAAATAACAGTGTAATAACAGTGAAATAACAGTGTAATAACAGTGAAATAACAGTGTAATAACAGTGAAATAACAGTGTAATAACAGTGAAATAACAGTGAAATAACAGTGAAATAACAGTGAAATAACAGTGAAATAACAGTGTAATAACAGTGAAATAACAGTGAAATAACAGTGTAATAACAGTGAAATAACAGTGTAATAACAGTGTAATAACAGTGAAATAACAGTGTAATAACAGTGAAATAACAGTGAAATAACAGTGGAATAACAGTGTAATAACAGTGTAATAACAGTGGAATAACAGTGAAATAACAGTGAAATAACAGTGTAATAACAGTGAAATAACAGTGAAATAACAGTGAAATAACAGTGTAATAACAGTGTAATAACAGTGTAATAACAGTGAAATAACAGTGAAATAACAGTGAAATAACAGTGAAATAACAGTGAAATAACAGTGAAATAACAGTGAAATAACAGTGAAATAACAGTTAAATAACAGTTAAATAACAGTGTAATAACAGTGAAATAACAGTGAAATAACAGTGTAATAACAGTGAAATAACAGTGAAATAACAGTGAAATAACAGTGATGTACACTACGAGTTCTGTACGAAAAATGTCATAATTGCCTCATGAATTTGACCTTTTGTATGATGAACAGCCCATCGTGAAGCTGGCCGCACGATGTGAGGGAAGCTTTTGATTTTGAAGTATGTCTTATCAAAGGGATATATCTCACTAGCCTACAAAATATTCAGACTATTCGCTTGACATAACTGAACATTGTTCATCCTTTTGAAAAGGCAGATTTTTTAAAAGCTGCATTGAAAAGAAAGCATCTGGTTTGTCCCACCAGCAGCTACAGAATGTAACACAGAATAGTATCTGAAATGAAGATGGTAGATCATGCTGAAAGAAAGGAGTGTTTCTAAAGTGACATTTGAACAGGATAAACATTACGTTTAATTACATTAAGTTGGATAAATATTGGACTGCCTGACCTGAATTAAGGGAAACAATTGGGCATCCAGGATTAGATATGTTCGTTAAAAATGTTGATTATGACATTCCACAAACTGTAAATTGGACAGGTTTAAAGAAATTCCAATAATGTCAAGAGAAAATTATTGCATTGGAAAAATGTATGATTTTGACATCACTTTAGCTAGTACTATACCAGTTTAATGTGTTACGGGGAGACACCACTAGCTAGTACTATACCAGTTTAATGTGTTACGGGGAGACACCACTAGCTAGTACTATACCAGTATAATGTGTTACTGGGAGACACCACTAGCTAGTACTATACCAGTTTAATGTGTGACGGGAGACACCACTAGCTAGTACTATACCAGTTTAATGTGTTACGGGAGACACCACTAGCTAGTACTATACCAGTTTAATGTGTTACGGGAGACACCACTAGCTAGTACTATACCAGTTTAATGTGTTACTGGGAGACACCACTAGCTAGTACTATACCAGTTTAATGTGTTACTGGGAGACACCACTAGCTAGTACTATACCAGTATAATGTGTTACTGGGAGACACCACTAGCTAGTACTATACCAGTATAATGTGTTACTGGGAGACACCACTAGCTAGTACTATACCAGTTTAATGTGTTACTGGGAGACACCACTAGCTAGTACTATACCAGTATAATGTGTTACTGGGAGACACCACTAGCTAGTACTATACCAGTATAATGTGTTACTGGGAGACACCACTAGCTAGTACTATACCAGTATAATGTGTTACTGGGAGACACCACTAGCTAGTACTATACCAGTATAATGTGTTACTGGGAGACACCACTAGCTAGTACTATACCAGTATAATGTGTTACTGGGAGACACCACTAGCTAGTACTATACCAGTATAATGTGTTACTGGGAGACACCACTAGCTAGTTCTATACCAGTATAATGTGTTACTGGGAGACACCACTAGCTAGTACTATACCAGTATAATGTGTTACTGGGAGACACCACTAGCTAGTACTATACCAGTATAATGTGTTACTGGGAGACACCACTAGCTAGTACTATACCAGTATAATGTGTTACTGGGAGACACCACTAGCTAGTACTATACCAGTATAATGTGTTACTGGGAGACACCACTAGCTAGTACTATACCAGTATAATGTGTTACTGGGAGACACCACTAGCTAGTACTATACCAGTTTAATGTGTTACTGGGAGACACCACTAGCTAGTACTATACCAGTTTAATGTGTTACTGGGAGACACCACTAGCTAGTACTATACCAGTATAATGTGTTACTGGGAGACACCACTAGCTAGTACTATACCAGTTTAATGTGTTACTGGGAGACACCACTAGCTAGTACTATACCAGTTTAATGTGTTACTGGGAGACACCACTAGCTAGTACTATACCAGTATAATGTGTTACTGGGAGACACCACTAGCTAGTACTATACCAGTATAATGTGTTACTGGGAGACACCACTAGCTAGTACTATACCAGTTTAATGTGTTACTGGGAGACACCACTAGCTAGTACTATACCAGTTTAATGTGTTACTGGGAGACACCACTAGCTAGTACTATACCAGTATAATGTGTTACTGGGAGACACCACTAGCTAGTACTATACCAGTATAATGTGTTACTGGGAGACACCACTAGCTAGTACTATACCAGTATAATGTGTTACTGGGAGACACCACTAGCTAGTACTATACCAGTATAATGTGTTACTGGGAGACACTACTAGCTAGTACTATACCAGTATAATGTGTTACTGGGAGACACCACTAGCTAGTACTATACCAGTTTATTGTGTTCCTGGTGGTTCCTTCCTATTTATTATTGGAATGCAGATGAGCGTTTTAGCCTTGAGAATACAGGAGTCTTTCTTCACATGTGTACAACTGCCTTTTATTTAGGCACCATCACCCCACTTGTAGCACTTCCTATCTCTTTCAATCTTCAAATGACTCAGTTGGACTTTCTCATGGGGCATGACCTCTGACCTCTGCACTTTATTCATCTGAAGGAACAGTTCTGTGTGTTGTATGTGTGGGAGCCTACACTTGACCCAAACGTTTGACGAATGTGGACCGCAGCACAACAAAATACCCGTATGACAAAACTGCAGATTCCGCTGCCTGGACTCCAAAGGAACAACGCTGTCCATCTTTGGTGCGGACGCACAATATCTACCTTTTCAGAGGACCCCTCCACCAAATGATTACTAGACCTCAGATGGCAGTCTTTGCGTGTTAAACTTCTATACCCCCAAGTTTCCAGGTGATCTCTCTTAGATCCAGTGGGCATGAACATTTGACTAAAAAACAATCCACAAGGAAGAAAGACATGATGACATGTGATTGTGTTAACTGATATTTGTCTTACATCACCGATAAAATTGTGAGCTGGAATATAATTCTTAAAATAGGTTAGATCATAAACTATTGATAAAGGCATATTAATATTTGTATGAATGTCCTGTTTAGTGTACTCATTCTTTAACATACTTAGTGTACGCATTCTTTAACATACATACCAGCTTACTGCTGGAGTATCTACCAAAGCCATGATGGTTTTTGTGTCAGAAACTAAAGATGTATGTACACATATATTATGTAAGGTGCACACTCATCTATGGGTATCTTTTCTATAAATATGGCAGTAATGTTTTACAGTTTTTTTTATTCGCTTTGGTACTGTTTTCACAAGTATGTGGTAAAACCTCACAACTGTAAGTACAAAACTCAAAGCAGATCATCAAAAAGTCTGTTTTTTCAAACATGTAATCACATTTTCAATTGACTAAGTACAATGCACAAAACCAAAGAAATATCTTTCATATCAATGCTCACGGTACTTTTGATAAGCTTCTCATCTCATTTGTGTAAATACATTTGACCAACACTTAATCCAACTGATCTTAATGGTTAATCACTGAACCGTTTGGTAAACCTA
Organism: Dallia pectoralis; assembly: GCA_029465975.1. Taxonomy (NCBI): domain Eukaryota; kingdom Metazoa; phylum Chordata; class Actinopteri; order Esociformes; family Umbridae; genus Dallia; species Dallia pectoralis. Next base: position 1,955,462 of record CM055729.1, read on the forward strand.
TATATTTTAATTTCAGCAATAAACAGTATTATGATTTTGAACTACAAAAATAAAATGTCTTTTTGTACGAACATATAAATTAACCACACATGATGAATACTAATTTTTGCTAATTGATTTCAGATTGGGGTAACCACAATAGGTCATTAGATATACTGTAATAGTCGGGGGGGGGGGTAACACTGGCAGATTGGGGTAACCACAATAGGTCATTAGATATACTGTAATAGTGGGGGGTAACACTGGCAGATTGGGGTAACCACAATAGGTCATTAGATATACTGTAATAGTGGGGGGTAACACTGTCAGATTGGGGTAACCACAATAGGTCATTAGATATACTGTAATAGTGGGGGGGGTAACACTGGCAGATTGGGGTAACCACAATAGGTCATTAGATATACTGTAATAGTGGGGGGTAACACTGGCAGATTGGGGTAACCACAATAGGTCATTAGATATACTGTAATAGTGGGGGTAACACTGGCAGATTGGGGTAACCACAATAGGTCATTAGATATTCTGTAATAGTGGGGTGGGGGGTAACACTGGCAGATTGGGGTAACCACAATAGGTCATTAGATATACTGTAATAGTGGGGGGTAACACTGGCAGATTGGGGTAACCATAATAGGTCATTAGATATACTGTAATAGTGGGGGGTGTAACACTGGCAGATTGGGGTAACCACAATAGGTCATTAGATATTCTGTAATAGTGGGGGGGGGGTAACACTGGCAGATTGGGGTAACCACAATAGGTCATTAGATATTCTGTAATAGTGGGGTGGGGGGTAACACTGGCAGATTGGGGTAACCACAATAGGTCATTAGATATACTTTAATAGTGGGGGGGGTAACACTGGCAGATTGGGGTAACCACAATAGGTCATTAGATATACTGTAATAGTGGGGGGGGTAACACTGGCAGATTGGGGTAACCACAATAGGTCATTAGATATACTGTAATAGTGGGGGGGTGTAACACTGGCAGATTGGGGTAACCACAATAGGTCATTAGATATTCTGTAATAGTGGGGGGGGGTATCACTGTCAGATTGGGGTAACCACAATAGGTCATTAGATATTCTGTAATAGTGGGGGGTAACACTGTCAGATTGGGGTAACCACAATAGGTCATTAGATATTCTGTAATAGTGGGGTGGGGGGTAACACTGGCAGATTGGGGTAACCACAATAGGTCATTAGATATTCTGTAATAGTGGGGTGGGGGGGTAACACTGGCAGATTGGGGTAACCACAATAGGTCATTAGATATTCTGTAATAGTGGGGTGGGGGTAACACTGGCAGATTGGGGTAACCACAATAGGTCATTAGATATTCTGTAATAGTGGGGTGGGGGGTAACACTGGCAGATTGGGGTAACCACAATAGGTCATTAGATATTCTGTAATAGTGGGGGGGGGTAACACTGGCAGATTGGGGTAACCACAATAGGTCATTAGATATTCTGTAATAGTGGGGTGGGGGGTAACACTGGCAGATTGGGGTAACCACAATAGGTCATTAGATATACTGTAATAGTGTGGGGGGTAACACTGGCAGATTGGGGTAACCACAATAGGTCATTAGATATACTTTAATAGTGGGGGGGAGTAACACTGGCAGATTGGGGTAACCACAATAGGTCATTAGATATACTGTAATAGTGGGGGGGTAACACTGGCAGATTGGGGTAACCACAATAGGTCATTAGATATACTGTAATAGTGGGGGGACACTGGCAGATTGGGGTAACCACAATAGGTCATTAGATATACTGTAATAGTGGGGGGGGTAACACTGGAAGATTGGGGTAACCACAATAGGTCATTAGATATACTGTAATAGTGGGGGGGGTAACACTGGCAGATTGGGGTAACCACAATAGGTCATTAGATATACTGTAATAGTGGGGGGGTAACACTGGCAGATTGGGGTAACCACAATAGGTCATTAGATATACTGTAATAGTGGGGGGGGTAACACTGGCAGATTGGGGTAACCACAAAAGGTCATTAGATATACTGCAATAGTGGGGGGTAACACTGGCAGATTGGGGTAACCACAATAGGTCATTAGATATACTGTAATAGTGGGGGGGTAACACTGGCAGATTGGGGTAACCACAATAGGTCATTAGATATTCTGTAATAGAGGGGGGGGGTAACACTGGCAGATTGGGGTAACCACAATAGGTCATTAGATATACTGTAATAGTGGGGGGGGTAACACTGGCAGATTGGGGTAACCACAATAGGTCATTAGATATACTGTAATAGTGGGGGGTAACACTGGCAGATTGGGGTAACCACAATAGGTCATTAGATATACTGTAATAGTGGGGGGACACTGGCAGATTGGGGTAACCACAATAGGTCATTAGATATACTGTAATAGTGGGGGGACACTGGCAGATTGGGGTAACCACAATAGGTCATTAGATATACTGTAATAGTGGGGGGTAACACTGGCAGATTGGGGCAACCACAAAGGTCATTAGATATACTGCAATAGTGGGGGGGGTAACACTGGCAGATTGGGGTAACCACAATAGGTCATTAGATATACTGTAATAGTGGGGGGGGTATCACTGTCAGATTGGGGTAACCACAATAGGTCATTAGATATACTGTAATAGAGGGGGGTAACACTGGCAGATTGGGGTAACCACAATAGGTCATTAGATATACTGTAATAGTGGGGGGTAACACTGGCAGATTGGGGTAACCACAATAGGTCATTAGATATACTGTAATAGTGGGGGGTAACACTGGCACATTGGGGTAACCACAATAGGTCATTAGATATTCTGTAATAGAGGGGGTAACACTGGCAGATTGGGGTAACCACAATAGGTCATTAGATATACTGTAATAGTGGGGGTAACACTGTCAGATTGGGGTAACCACAATAGGTCATTAGATATACTGTAATAGTGGGGGGTAACACTGGCAGATTGGGGTAACCACAATAGGTCATTAGATATTCTGTAATAGAGGGGGTGGGGGTAACACTGGCAGATTGGGGTAACCACAATAGGTCATTAGATATACTGTAATAGTGGGGGGTAACACTGGCAGATTGGGGTAACCACAATAGGTCATTAGATATACTGTAATAGTGGGGGGTAACACTGGCAGATTGGGGTAACCACAATAGGTCATTAGATATACTGTAATAGTGGGGGGTAACACTGGCAGATTGGGGTAACCACAATAGGTCATTAGATATACTGTAATAGTGGGGGGGGGGGTAACACTGGCAGATTGGGGTAACCACAATAGGTCATTAGATATACTGTAATAGTGGGGGGTAACACTGGCAGATTGGGGTAACCACAATAGGTCATTAGATATACAGATTGGGGTAACCACAATAGGTCATTAGATATACTGTAATAGTGGGGGGGGTAACACTGGCAGATTGGGGTAACCACAATAGGTCATTAGATATACTGTAATAGTGGGGGGGGGTAACACTGGCAGATTGGGGTAACCACAATAGGTCATTAGATATACTGTAATAGTGGGGGGGGTAACAATGTCAGATTGGGGTAACCACAATAGGTCATTAGATATACTGCAATAGTGGGGGTAACACTGGCAGATTGGGGTAACCACAATAGGTCATTAGATATTCTGTAATAGAGGGGGGTAACACTGGCAGATTGGGGTAACCACAATAGGTCATTAGATATACTGCAATAGTGGGGGGTAACACTGGCAGATTGGGGTAACCACAATAGGTCATTAGATATACTGTAATAGTGGGGGGTAACACTGGCAGATTGGGGTAACCACAATAGGTCATTAGATATACTGTAATAGTGGGGGGTAACACTGGCAGATTGGGGTAACCACAATAGGTCATTAGATATACTGCAATAGTGGGGGGGGTAACACTGGCAGATTGGGGTAACCACAATAGGTCATTAGATATACTGTAATAGTGGGGGGGGTAACACTGGCAGATTGGGGTAACCACAATAGGTCATTAGATATACTGTAATAGTGGGGGGGTAACACTGTCAGATTGGGGTAACCACAATAGGTCATTAGATATACTGTAATAGTGGGGGGTAACACTGGCAGATTGGGGTAACCACAATAGGTCATTAGATATACTGTAATAGTGGGGGGTAACACTGGCAGATTGGGGTAACCACAATAGGTCATTAGATATACTGTAATAGTGGGGGTAACACTGGCAGATTGGGGTAACCACAATAGGTCATTAGATATACTGTAATAGTGGGGGGGGTAACACTGGCAGATTGGGGTAACCACAATAGGTCATTAGATATACTGCAATAGTGGGGGTAACACTGTCAGATTGGGGTAACCACAATAGGTCATTAGATATACTGTAATAGTGGGGGGTAACACTGGCAGATTGGGGTAACCACAATAGGTCATTAGATATACTGTAATAGTGGGGGGTAACACTGGCAGATTGGGGTAACCACAATAGGTCATTAGATATACTGTAATAGTGGGGGTAACACTGGCAGATTGGGGTAACCACAATAGGTCATTAGATATACTGTAATAGTGGGGGGGTAACACTGGCAGATTGGGGTAACCACAATAGGTCATTAGATATACTGTAATAGTGGGGGGGGTAACACTGTCAGATTGGGGTAACCACAATAGGTCATTAGATATACTGTAATAGTGGGGGGGGTAACACTGACAGATTGGGGTAACCACAATAGGTCATTAGATATACTGCAATAGTGGGGGGGGTAACACTGGCAGATTGGGGTAACCACAATAGGTCATTAGATATACTGTAATAGTGGGGGGGGTAACACTGGCAGATTGGGGTAACCACAATAGGTCATTAGATATACTGTAATAGTGGGGGTAACACTGACAGATTGGGGTAACCACAATAGGTCATTAGATATACTGCAATAGTGGGGGGGGTAACACTGGCAGATTGGGGTAACCACAATAGGTCATTAGATATACTGTAATAGAGGGGGGTAACACTGGCAGATTGGGGTAACCACAATAGGTCATTAGATATACTGTAATAGTGGGGGTAACACTGGCAGATTGGGGTAACCACAATAGGTCATTAGATATACTGTATTAGTGGGGGGGGTAACACTGGCAGATTGGGGTAACCACAATAGGTCATTAGATATACTGTAATAGTGGGGGGTAACACTGGCAGATTGGGGTAACCACAATAGGTCATTAGATATACTGTAATAGTGGGGGGGGGGTAACACTGGCAGATTGGGGTAACCACAATAGGTCATTAGATATACTGTAATAGTGGGGGGGGGTAACACTGGCACATTGGGGTAACCACAATAGGTCATTAGATATACTGCAATAGTGGGGGGTAACACTGTCAGATTGGGGTAACCACAATAGGTCATTAGATATACTGTAATAGAGGGGGTAACACTGGCAGATTGGGGTAACCACAATAGGTCATTAGATATACTGTAATAGTGGGGGGTAACACTGGCAGATTGGGGTAACCACAATAGGTCATTAGATATACTGTAATAGTGGGGGGGGGTGTAACACTGGCAGATTGGGGTAACCACAATAGGTCATTAGATATACTGTAATAGGGGGTTACACTGGCAGATTGGGGTAACCACAATAGGTCATTAGATATACTGTAATAGTGGGGGGGGTACACTGGCAGATTGGGGTAACCACAATAGGTCATTAGATATACTGTAATAGTGGGGGGTAACACTGGCAGATTGGGGTAACCACAATAGGTCATTAGATATACTGTAATAGTGGGGGGGGGTAACACTGGCAGATTGGGGTAACCACAATAGGTCATTAGATATACTGTAATAGTGGGGGGGGTAACACTGGCAGATTGGGGTAACCACAATAGGTCATTAGATATACTGTAATGGTGGGGGGGTAACACTGGCAGATTGGGGTAACCACAATAGGTCATTAGATATACTGTAATAGTGGGGGGGGGGTTAACACTGGCAGATTGGGGTAACCACAATAGGTCATTAGATATACTGTAATAGTGGGGGGGGGGGTAACACTGGCAGATTGGGGTAACCACAATAGGTCATTAGATATACTGTAATAGTGGGGGGTAACACTGGCAGATTGGGGTAACCACAATAGGTCATTAGATATACTGTAATAGTGGGGGGTAACACTGGCAGATTGGGGTAACCACAATAGGTCATTAGATATACTGCAATAGTGGGGGGTAACACTGGCAGATTGGGGTAACCACAATAGGTCATTAGATATACTGTAATAGTGGGGGGGTAACACTGTCAGATTGGGGTAACCACAATAGGTCATTAGATATACTGTAATAGTGGGGGGGGGGGTAACACTGGCAGATTGGGGTAACCACAATAGGTCATTAGATATACTGTAATAGTGGGGGGGGTAACACTGGCAGATTGGGGTAATCACAATAGGTCATTAGATATACTGTAATAGGGGGGTATCACTGTCAGATTGGGGTAACCACAATAGGTCATTAGATATACTGTAATAGTGGGGGTAACACTGTCAGATTGGGGTAACCACAATAGGTCATTAGATATACTGTAATAATGGGGGTAACACTGACAGATTGGGGTAACCACAATAGGTCATTAGATATACTGTAATAGTGGGGGGGGTAACACTGGCAGATTGGGGTAACCACAATAGGTCATTAGATATACTGTAATAGTGGGGGGTAACACTGGCAGATTGGGGTAACCACAATAGGTCATTAGATATACTGTAATAGTGGGGGTAACACTGGCAGATTGGGGTAACCACAATAGGTCATTAGATATACTGTAATAGTGGGGGGGGTAACACTGTCAGATTGGGGTAACCACAATAGGTCATTAGATATACTGTAATAGTGGGGGGTAACACTGACAGATTGGGGTAACCACAATAGGTCATTAGATATACTGTAATAGTGGGGGGGTAACACTGGCAGATTGGGGTAACCACAATAGGTCATTAGATATACTGTAATAGTGGGGGGTAACACTGGCAGATTGGGGTAACCACAATAGGTCATTAGATATACTGTAATAGTGGGGGGGGTAACACTGGCAGATTGGGGTAACCACAATAGGTCATTAGATATACTGTAATAGTGGGGGGGTAACACTGGCAGATTGGGGTAACCACAATAGGTCATTAGATATACTGTAATAGTAGGGGGGTTAACACTGGCAGATTGGGGTAACCACAATAGGTCATTAGATATACTGTAATGGGGGGGGGGGTAACACTGGCAGATTGGGGTAACCACAATAGGTCATTAGATATACTGTAATAGTGGGGGGTAACACTGGCAGATTGGGGTAACCACAATAGGTCATTAGATATACTGTAATAGTAGGGGGGTAACACTGGCAGATTGGGGTAACCACAATAGGTCATTAGATATACTGTAATAGTGGGGGGGTAACACTGGCAGATTGGGGTAACCACAATAGGTCATTAGATATACTGTAATAGTGGGGGGGTAACACTGTCAGATTGGGGTAACCACAATAGGTCATTAGATATACTGTAATAGTGGGGGGTAACACTGGCAGATTGGGGTAACCACAATAGGTCATTAGATATACTGTAATAGTGGGGGGTAACACTGGCAGATTGGGGTAACCACAATAGGTCATTAGATATACTGTAATAGTGGGGGGTAACACTGGCAGATTGGGGTAACCACAATAGGTCATTAGATATACTGTAATAGGGGGGGGGTAACACTGGCAGATTGGGGTAACCACAATAGGTCATTAGATATACTGTAATAGTGGGGGGGGGTATCACTGTCAGATTGGGGTAACCACAATAGGTCATTAGATATACTGTAATAGTGGGGGGTAACACTGTCAGATTGGGGTAACCACAATAGGTCATTAGATATACTGTAATAGTGGGGGGGGGTAACACTGACAGATTGGGGTAACCACAATAGGTCATTAGATATACTGTAATAGTGGGGGGCAGGGTAACACTGTCAGATTGGGGTAACCACAATAGGTCATTAGATATACTGTAATAGTGGGGGGGGTAACACTGGCAGATTGGGGTAACCACAATAGGTCATTAGATATACTGTAATAGTGGGGGGGGTAACACTGGCAGATTGGGGTAACCACAATAGGTCATTAGATATACTGTAATGGGGGGGGTAACACTGGCAGATTGGGGTAACCACAATAGGTCATTAGATATACTGTAATAGTGGGGGGTAACACTGGCAGATTGGGGTAACCACAATAGGTCATTAGATATTCTGTAATAGAGGGGGGTAACACTGGCAGATTGGGGTAACCACAATAGGTCATTAGATATACTGTAATAGAGGGGGGGTAACACTGGCAGATTGGGGTAACCACAATAGGTCATTAGATATACTGTAATAGTGGGGGGTAACACTGGCAGATTGGGGTAACCACAATAGGTCATTAGATATACTGCAATAGTGGGGGGGGGTAACACTGGCAGATTGGGGTAACCACAATAGGTCATTAGATATACTGTAATAGTGGGGGGTAACACTGGCAGATTGGGGTAACCACAATAGGTCATTAGATATACTGCAATAGTGGGGGGGTAACACTGGCAGATTGGGGTAACCACAATAGGTCATTAGATATACTGTAATAGTGGGGGGGGGGGGTAACACTGGCAGATTGGGGTAACCACAATAGGTCATTAGATATACTGTAATAGTGGGGGGTAACACTGGCAGATTGGGGTAACCACAATAGGTCATTAGATATACTGTAATAGTGGGGGGGGTATCACTGTCAGATTGGGGTAACCACAATAGGTCATTAGATATACTGTAATAGTGGGGGGTAACACTGTCAGATTGGGGTAACCACAATAGGTCATTAGATATACTGTAATAGTGGGGGGGGGGTGGTAACACTGGCAGATTGGGGTAACCACAATAGGTCATTAGATATACTGTAATAGTGGGGGCAGGGGTAACACTGTCAGATTGGGGTAACCACAATAGGTCATTAGATATACTGTAATAGTGGGGGGTAACACTGGCAGATTGGGGTAACCACAATAGGTCATTAGATATACTGTAATAGTGGGGGGGTGTAACACTGGCAGATTGGGGTAACCACAATAGGTCATTAGATATACTGTAATAGTGGGGGTAACACTGGCAGATTGGGGTAACCACAACAGGTCATTAGATATACTGTAATAGTGGGGGGGGTAACACTGGCAGATTGGGGTAACCACAATAGGTCATTAGATATTCTGTAATAGAGGGGGTAACACTGGCAGATTGGGGTAACCACAATAGGTCATTAGATATACTGTAATAGTGGGGGGTAACACTGGCAGATTGGGGTAACCACAATAGGTCATTAGATATACTGCAATAGTGGGGGGGGTAACACTGGCAGATTGGGGTAACCACAATAGGTCATTAGATATACTGTAATAGTGGGGGGTAACACTGGCAGATTGGGGTAACCACAATAGGTCATTAGATATACTGCAATAGTGGGGGGGTAACACTGGCAGATTGGGGTAACCACAATAGGTCATTAGATATACTGTAATAGTGGGGGGGGTAACACTGGCAGATTGGGGTAACCACAATAGGTCATTAGATATACTGTAATAGTGGGGGGGGTAACACTGTCAGATTGGGGTAACCACAATAGGTCATTAGATATACAGTAATAGGGGGTAACACTGGCAGATTGGGGTAACCACAATAGGTCATTAGATATACTGTAATAGTGGGGGGGGTAACACTGTCAGATTGGGGTAACCACAATAGGTCATTAGATATACTGTAATAGTGGGGGGGGTAACACTGGCAGATTGGGGTAACCACAATAGGTCATTAGATATACTGTAATAGTGGGGGGTAACACTGGCAGATTGGGGTAACCACAATAGGTCATTAGATATACTGTAATAGTGGGGGGTAACACTGTTAGATTGGGGTAACCACAATAGGTCATTAGATATACTGTAATAGTGGGGGTAACACTGGCAGATTGGGTTAACCACAATAGGTCATTAGATATACTGTAATAGTGGGGGGTAACACTGGCAGATTGGGGTAACCACAATAGGTCATTAGATATACTGTAATAGTGGGGGGTAACACTGTCAGATTGGGGTAACCACAATAGGTCATTAGATATACTGTAATAGTGGGGGGGTAACACTGGCAGATTGGGGTAACCACAATAGGTCATTAGATATACTGTAATAGTGGGGGGTAACACTGGCAGATTGGGGTAACCACAATAGGTCATTAGATATACTGTAATAGGGGGTAACACTGTCAGATTGGGGTAACCACAATAGGTCATTAGATATACTGTAATAGTGGGGGTAACACTGGCAGATTGGGGTAACCACAATAGGTCATTAGATATACTGTAATAGTGGGGGGGTAACACTGGCAGATTGGGGTAACCACAATAGGTCATTAGATATACTGTAATAGGGGGGGTAACACTGGCAGATTGGGGTAACCACAATAGGTCATTAGATATACTGTAATAGTGTGGGGGGTAACACTGGCAGATTGGGGTAACCACAATAGGTCATTAGATATACTGTAATAGTGGGGGTAACACTGTCAGATTGGGGTAACCACAATAGGTCATTAGATATTCTGTAATAGTGGGGGGTAACACTGGCAGATTGGGGTAACCACAATAGGTCATTAGATATACTGTAATAGTGGGGGTAACACTGGCAGATTGGGGTAACCACAATAGGTCATTAGATATACTGTAATAGGGGGGGTAACACTGTCAGATTGGGGTAACCACAATAGGTCATTAGATATACTGTAATAGTGGGGGGGAACACTGTCAGATTGGGGTAACCACAATAGGTCATTAGACATACTGTAATAGTGGGGGGGGTAACACTGGCAGATTGGGGTAACCACAATAGGTCATTAGATATACTGTAATAGTGGGGGCGTAACACTGTCAGATTGGGGTAACCACAATAGGTCATTAGATATACTGTAATAGTGGGGGGGGTAACACTGTCAGATTGGGGTAACCACAATAGGTCATTAGATATACTGTAATAGTGGGGGGTGTAACACTGGCAGATTGGGGTAACCACAATAGGTCATTAGATATACTGTAATAGGGGGTAACACTGGCAGATTGGGGTAACCACAATAGGTCATTAGATATACTGTAATAGTGGGGGGTAACACTGGCAGATTGGGGTAACCACAATAGGTCATTAGATATACTGTAATAGTGGGGGGGGTAACACTGTCAGATTGGGGTAACCACAATAGGTCATTAGATATACTGCAATAGTGGGGGGGTAACACTGGCAGATTGGGGTAACCACAATAGGTCATTAGATATACTGTAATAGTGGGGGGTAACACTGTCAGATTGGGGTAACCACAATAGGTCATTAGATATACTGTAATAGTGGGGGGTAACACTGGCAGATTGGGGTAACCACAATAGGTCATTAGATATACTGTAATAGTGGGGGTAACACTGGCAGATTGGGGTAACCACAATAGGTCATTAGATATACTGTAATAGTGGGGGGGACACTGTCAGATTGGGGTAACCACAATAGGTCATTAGATATACTGTAATAGTGGGGGGGTGGTAACACTGGCAGATTGGGGTAACCACAATAGGTCATTAGATATACTGTAATAGTGGGGGGGTAACACTGTCAGATTGGGGTAACCACAAAAGGTCATTAGATATACTGTAATTGTAGGGGGGTAACACTGGCAATTACTTTCAACATGGAGCAGGATAGACAGCAAGGAATAGGAAGAGCTCAAGGGATCTGTCAGAGAGGTGGGCATGGGCACGAACAGAGAGGTGGGCATGGGCACGAACAGAGAGGTGGGCATGGGCACCAACAGAGAGGTCAAAGATGTGGGCATGGGCACCAACAGAGAGGTGGGCATGGGCACCAACAGAGAGGTCAAAGAGGTGGGCATGGGCACTAACAGAGAGGTGGGCATGGGCACCAACAGAGAGGTGGGCATGGCACCAACAGAGAGGTGGGCATGGGCACCAACAGAGAGGTGGGCATGGGCACCAACAGAGAGGTGGGCATGGGCACCAACAGAGAGGTCAAAGATGTGGGCATGGGCACCAACAGAGAGGTGGGCATGGGCACCAACAGAGAGGTCAAAGAGGTGGGCATGGGCACCAACAGAGAGGTGGGCATGGGCACCAACAGAGAGGTGGGCATGGGCACCAACAGAGAGGTGGGCATGGGCACCAACAGAGAGGTGGGCATGGGCACCAACAGAGAGGTGGGCATGGGCACCAACAGAGAGGTGGGCATGGGCACCGACAGAGAGGTGGGCATGGGCACCGACAGAGAGGTGGGCATGGGCACCAACAGAGAGGTGGGCATGGGCACCAACAGAGAGGTGGGCATGGGCACCAACAGAGAGGTGGGCATGGGCACCAACAGAGAGGTGGGCATGGGCACCAACAGAGAGGTGGGCATGGGCACCAACAGAGAGGTGGGCATGGGCACCAACAGAGAGGTCAAAGAGGTGGGCATGGGCACCAACAGAGAGGTGGGAATGGGCACCAACAGAGAGGTGGGAATGGGCACCAACAGAGAGGTGGGCATGGGCACCAACAGAGAGGTGGGCATGGGCACCAACAGAGAGGTGGGCCTGGGCACCAACAGAGGTGGGCATGGGCACCAACAGAGAGGTGAGCATGGGCACCAACAGAGAGGTGGGCATGGGCACCAACAGAGAGGTGGGCATGGGCACCAACAGAGAGGTGGGCATGGGCACCAACAGAGAGGTGGGCATGGGCACCAACAGAGAGGTCATAGAGGTGGGCATGGGCACCAACAGAGAGGTGGGCATGGGCACCAACAGAGAGGTGGGCATGGGCACCAACAGAGAGGTCAAAGAGGTGGGAATGGGCACCAACAGAGAGGTGAGCATGGGCACCAACAGAGAGGTGGGCATGGGCACCAACAGAGAGGTGGGCATGGGCACCAACAGAGAGGTGGGCATGGGCACCAACAGAGAGGTCATAGAGGTGGGCATGGGCACCAACAGTGAGGTCATAGAGGTGGGAATGGGCACCAACATAGAGGTCATAGAGGTGGCCATCGGGTCACTGTCCAAGTGCCTGGACAACGTGAAGGAAACATCTCCATGTGCGCAGCTATCTCTGAAGATGGTGTCGTAGGTATGGGCACCAACAGAGAGGTCAAAGAGGTGGGCATGGGCACCAACAGAGAGGTGGGAATGGGCACCAACAGAGAGGTGGGAATGGGCACCAACAGAGAGGTGGGCATGGGCACCAACAGAGAGGTGGGCATGGGCACCAACAGAGAGGTGGGCCTGGGCACCAACAGAGGTGGGCATGGGCACCAACAGAGAGGTGAGCATGGGCACCAACAGAGAGGTGGGCATGGGCACCAACAGAGAGGTGGGCATGGGCACCAACAGAGAGGTGGGCATGGGCACCAACAGAGAGGTGGGCATGGGCACCAACAGAGAGGTCATAGAGGTGGGCATGGGCACCAACAGAGAGGTGGGCATGGGCACCAACAGAGAGGTGGGCATGGGCACCAACAGAGAGGTCAAAGAGGTGGAAATGGGCACCAACAGAGAGGTGAGCATGGGCACCAACAGAGAGGTGGGCATGGGCACCAACAGAGAGGTGGGCATGGGCACCAACAGAGAGGTGGGCATGGGCACCAACAGAGAGGTCATAGAGGTGGGCATGGGCACCAACAGTGAGGTCATAGAGGTGGGAATGGGCACCAACATAGAGGTGGCCATCGGGTCACTGTCCAAGTGCCTGGACAACGTGAAGGAAACATCTCCATGTGCGCAGCTATCTCTGAAGATGGTGTCGTAGGACGTAGGCCATTACTTGGCTCCTATAACGCTGCACATCTTATTGAGTTTTTGTTTTTGAGTTCTTATTGAGTGGACTGAAAGCATGACTGGCTGCGTTACAAGTGTGATCAGTTTGGATCTTTGTACTAAGAGTTTTGAAAATGTACACCTCACTTGTGAAAATAGTACCAAAGCGAATAAAAAAACTGTATTGATTAACAACAACTAGGTAAAGGTCTTCTAAATGGTTTAAACCCTTACAATAGTGTTACCAAGATTTCCAGATACAGAAGAGGTTAGGTCAAAAGAAAAACAGTATTTATAGTCTCACAGATGCTAGTGATAACTGAGTATACAGGTTACAGAATTAGATTTAAGCAAAGTTGGCTTTTCGTTGAAAGTTTATAATGGTAAAAAAGCCAGTATGCTTTACTTTTGAAGAAAGTCAAATCACACTAAGGAAATATAAAGTAATAAGGTGACATTTCAAACTAAGTGGTAGAAATGACAATTGCCATGATCTTCTAGAGTACAGGTTGTTTCTCCAACATGTCCTTCTCTATGTTCCCATGCACCACTGCTCTAAATGCCAACTGAGATAATTGAGGTTAGTCATCTGGCTTTTGCCATACTGGTCCAGTAAAAATACAACTGTTGTGATTGAAAATTACAGTCCCAGCTATTGTATTGATTCATGTGTGGGCAGTAGAAGCAAAGTCACTCAGGTGGAAAAACAGTTCTCCTCAATAAAGGGCAAATAGTAAACAGCCTTAACGCTCAAGGTCTCAATTCAATACCCTGGTTTATGTTCACCCCATTGCAATGAATGTTTGTTAGGTTTTTTGACAGATCTCTCATACCAATATATACTGTTCAGAAGTTCAGGGTCACTTGGAAATGTTCTTGTTTTTCAGAAAAACATACATGAAACATAGCAAAACGAATAGGGAAGTCATTGACAAGGTTAGAAATGTTTTTATTAGAAATTATTATTTTGCCCTTTAAACATTCCTTTAGTCACTTAATCCTCCTTTTGCAGTAATCACAGCATTGCAGATCTATGGCATTCTAGTCATCAATATGTTCAGATTATCTAGAGGCTTCCTGAAGAACCTCCCACAAGTTGGACTGGCTTGATCTTCACTTCCTAAGTACCATCCCCTCAAGCGTCTCCAACCACAGCTCAATACGTTTGACATCCTGTGCGGGACCCTAGATTAGACAGAATAGCAGCTGTTTCTTCCCCCAACAGTTGTTCCATTGTTAGGAGCTGTGCTTTCGGTCGTTTGCAGGAGGAAATTGGCTCTAACCAAGCATCACACACAAGATATAGCATGGAGGTGCCATTTGGAGTGATAACCTTCAATCTTCAAGATACTATTTACTTGCACAAATCTCCCACTTCACCACCACCAAAGCATCCCCAGATGATCATATATGTCCAGCATGGTGAAGGCAGAAGGCACCAAGCACTACTCCAGTATAGCATCTCTTAATTTGCTCTTCTTTGTGATCCAAACACCTCAAACTGAAATTCCTATATCCATAACAGTATTTTCACTGTCCACTGTTAGTGTTCTTTCCCCAGATCTTCATCTTTTATTCGCCAGTCTGATGCTTTTCATTTGAAACTATGCCTAGAAGGCCATCATCTGGAATAGCCCCTTCACAGTGGGCATTGAAACCTGCGTTTTCCAGGTACCATTAAATGAAGCTGCCAGTTGAAAACCTGTGAGACGCCTATTTCGAGAATTAGACACTAATGCATTTGTCCTCTTATTCAGTAGTGCACTGGGGCCTCCCACTCCTTTATACTCTGGTTTTAGTCAGTCTACACTGTTCTGTAAAGGGAGTACACAACACAATCGTTGTACAAGATTGTCAGTTTCCCAAAGGATAGCCTTCATTTTCAGAACGAAAACAGACTGACAAGTTTCAGAAGAAAGTTCTTTACTTCTGGCAATTATAAACCTGTAAATCAAACCGACAATTGCTCCAAATACTCAACTAGTCTATAGGCCAGTTTTATTGCTTTTATAAATCAGCACAACCGTTTTCAACTGTGCTAACAATTGCAACTGGGTTTGTATTGATAAATCAGACTTTTGACATGATAAACTTGGATTAGCAAACACAATGTGCCATCGGAAAAGAGGACAAATGGTTGCTGAAAACGGGTCTCTTCCCACTTACATATTTGAGGATTAGCTACAATGAGAATTTACAAAATGTCTAAACTGTTATTCTGGTCAATTTGATATTATTTTAATGGACAAGAAAAGTGTTTTTCTTTCACAAACAAGGAGTTTTAAGTGAGCCCATACTTTTTACACAGCAGTGCACTTGCATTTGGTCTGGTTCCTTTATCTACACTGTAAATACTGTCATTTTGTCACTCCTAGATTAGGCAAAGTGCATTAACCTTCTCAGAACAGGCAACATCCTGTATGTCTGAATGTAGCGACACCTTCAAATGCACACAAGATCTGAGAATGGTTTCAAGAGGTACCAAAATGTATAACTGTGAATGAGCTGGATGACTTCAATGTAAACTTTCCAATATGCAGAATTTACACTAAAGGTGAAAGACAAGGTCGACTATTTAACATATTGAGGAAATGCTTTCAAGAGGAAGATCTGAAGCGTAAGGCGAGTAACATTTCTAAGTTGTGTTTGGTCTGCTTTTGGCCACCATGCAGATGTGCACAGTTCACTAGCATGGATGATGATGGTGAGGATGAGGGTGAACAGAGTAGCCCCCCCACCCCTTAGACATCCGTCATTTCATCCTCTACGTCATCCCCCTCAGCCTCTGCTTCACCCTCCTCTTCATCCGACGTCAGATCCAGATCATCCATCTGAGACACACACTTCAGACATGAGCAGACAAAAAGGTAGTTCTCCCTAGAAAGAGAATAGCGATGTTACATAAGTCACACGTCAGCCTGTCTTGTACTTTATTACTTATGTGGGAAAAGTGCAAAAGGAGGAAAGAGCGTTACACAGACTGATGGAAGGAAATTGTATCAACAGTAACTAATAAGGGTGGCGCTCAGAACAGTAGAATTTACTGTGGTTCTGAACGGTTCTCATTTGCTGGTTCTCAGTTCACGCATCACTGCGTCAAGTTTCTGAGAGTTGCAGCATCTCAAGGTGACGAGGCTTTCAACAAGATCAAGGGACATGAATCCAAAGTCTGCATGCAGAAACGATCCTGGGTTTAAGTGATATCGCTAGAGGATTGATGGCTAACTAATAGTGAATAGTGTGGAAGGTGATCCAAAACAAACACTACCCCAGGTTGATGGCTAACTAATAGTGAATAGTGTGGAAGGTGATCCAAAACAAACACGACCCCAGAATTGCCTGTTAATGCTTGAGAATATAGCCATTGATCTAAACTGAATTGGAAACAGTTTCAATCTGAAAAAACTATTTGTACACATGGGGTTTCCCTTTACCTCAGGGTTTTGTGTCGGCTATGACGACTCCGGTCACGCTGACAGCAGTCCAAGTAACTGATACAGATCTCCTGGAGAGGAAACAAAGGTAAACAGGTTACTCAATGACAACAGTCACATCTAAATACATTTATTTACCATTACTATACATTTCTATATATTTACATGTTATGTTAAGTCACTGACACACACGACCTCTCATCTAACCTGGTCATACCTAGAATTCAATACCAAGGACCCACCTATCTGACATTACTGTTAGAGGCAGATTATAATCTCAATCTGTGTGACTGCCCGACACATCCACTATCCTCTGTCACATCGCTAATACGGTCTGACAGGACAAGCATGTTCCATTCCATCTATACACAGACACACAGCATCTTCTCCTGACCTCTCCAGGATTGATGTCACCAAGGGCACTAAGGTGAAGCAAGAAGTTGTTGTTCGGGAAAGATGCCTCTGCGTTTGGTACACAGCTGTGGTTACCTAAAGAGGATGACAAAACAACCAAACTAGATCTCAGATGTCTGTGAACATGGCCTTATGACCAGGGTTAAACAGTTGTTTGTAGTTCATTTGATTTATCCTGTAAACGGCGCAAGTTGTGTAAAAGCTGGGGTCAGAAACCATCTGAGTATGACAACTCACATGAGCTTTGAAGTAAGAAGAGCCCAGATCCCTCACAGTTCAGAAAATCTCCGGTCTCTGAGGAAGCAGAAAAAATTTACTTTTGGCTTTCACCTCAATTCTTGGCAGAAGAGATTCATTTCATCTTAGTAAAGACTTCAAATAGAATAGAGCCACCCCAATTCAGAGGTCCATCTTAAAAATGCTATTATTTTTATATTGCTTGGCAATGATGGTTTGGAGTGAAACCAATATTATTAAACAGTATTTCTCAGTGAATGGGAAATGTCACAATATATTAATATATTCAAGTGAAGGAAGGAAGTAGTGACCTTTCTCTATGTCCTTGTATAGTTGGTCAATGAATAAATCCAGTTGCTCCCTCTGCTGGCTAGTCAGCTCCAACGCATCACAGGCATGGACCCATTTGCTGAGAGAGCTTGGCAATGAAAAACAACAAAACAATATTATCGACTGGTATTCAGAAAAGGAACACCAAAGTGCATCACTCAGGTCCATAACAGTTACCTGGTACCGATTCCCTGTCCGTTGGTCCCAACAAGGGAGAAGAGGGAGCAGAAGCCCTTGGGAGTAAACCACTGTAAAATAAACGTGCACACCATCAGATAAACGTGCACACCATCAGATAAACGTGCACACCATCAGATAAACGTGCACACCATCAGATAAACGTGCACACCATCAGATAAACGTGCACACCATCAGATAAACGTGCACACCATCAGATAAACGTGCACACCATCAGATAAACGTGCACACCATCAGATAAACGTGCACACCATCAGATAAACGTGCACACCATCAGATAAACGTGCACACCATCAGATAAACGTGCACACCATCAGATAAACGTGCACACCATCAGATAAACGTGCACACCATCAGATAAACGTGCACACCATCAGATAAACGTGCACAACCATCAGATAAACGTGCACACCTCATAACAATCAGATAAACGTGCACACCATCAGATAAACGTGCACACCATCAGATAAACGTGCACACCATCAGATAAACGTGCACACCTCATAACAATCAGATAAACGTGCACACCATCAGATAAACGTGCACACCATCAGATAAACGTGCACACCATCAGATAAACGTGCACACCATCAGATAAACGTGCACACCATCAGATAAACGTGCACACCATCAGATAAACGTGCACACCATCAGATAAACGTGCACACCATCAGATAAACGTGCACACCATCAGATAAACGTGCACACCTCATAACAATCAAATAAACGTGCACACCTCATAACAATCAGATAAACGTGCACACCATCAGATAAACGTGCACACCACATAACAATCAGATAAACGTGCACACCATCAGATAAACGTGCACACCATCAGATACACGTGCACACCATCAGATACACGTGCACACCATCAGATAAACGTGCACACCTCATAACCATCAGATAAACGTGCACACCTCATAACCATCAGATAAACGTGCACACCATCAGATAAACGTGCACACCTCATAACCATCAGATAAACGTGCACACCTCATAACAATCAGATAAACGTGCACACCTCATAACAATCAGATAAACGTGCACACCTCATAACCATCAGATAAACGTGCACACCTCATAACCATCAGATAAACGTGCACACCTCATAACAATCAGATAAACGCACACCACATAACAATCAGATAAACGTGCACACCTCATAACAATCAGATAAACGTGCCTCACAATCAGATAAACATCAAACAATCAGATAAACGTGCACACCTCATAACAATCAGATAAACGTGCACACCTCATAACAATCAGATAAACGTGCACACCTCATAACAATCAGATAAACGTGCACACCTCATAACAATCAGATAAACGTGCACACCTCATAACAATCAGATAAACGTGCACACCTCATAACAATCAGATAAACGTGCACACCTCATAACAATCAGATAAACGTGCACACCTCATAACAATCAGATAAACGTGCACACCTCATAACAATCAGATAAACGTGCACACCTCATAACAATCAGATAAACGTGCACACCTCATAACAATCAGATAAACGTGCACACCTCATAACAATCAGATAAACGTGCACACCTCATAACAATCAGATAAACGTGCTCACCTCATAACAATCAGATAAACGTGCACACCTCATAACAATCAGATAAACGTGCACACCTCATAACAATCAGATAAACGTGCACACCTCATAACAATCAGATAAACGTGCACACCTCATAACAATCAGATAAACGTGCACACCTCATAACAATCAGATAAACGTGCACACCTCATAACAATCAGATAAACGTGCACACCTCATAACAATCAGATAAACGTGCACACCTCATAACCATCAGTTCCTTTATCACCATTATAGGAAATAGTTCATTCAAAGACAACATTTTACAATCATGTCTCTAAGTAACAACGATGAACCACCACACGTCAGTAGAACAAAAGAAAGAGTTTAATGTAAACGGTGCCACACTCACCTGACTGAGTTGATCATCGTAAAGTGCCGTTGTAAACAAGGTCCCTAGTAAGGTCAACTGACTCTACAAAAACAATAGCCAATTATTCTTTAGTGTCATAACAAATCAATTACAATAAACGTACCAAAGCTAATTCTGAAGATGTATATGCGATTTCCACACATTGAAACATTACCAAATGTACCTTAGACCTAATTATGTTTACTACCACAACTCTTGACTAAATGCCGTGTTGAACTAATAGAGATAGAAAACAGGGGTGTGACAACACACTTAGCTCACGAGACGATACACAATATTGGGTTTACGAAATTTAACCATATTTTACCACTATCTCTAGGAAATCGGTACGCAGCTTCAAATATTAAATATATGACTGGAAGATTGTCCCTTTATTTGACTGAAAGTCACAAAATGCCAAACAATGCAGGTGAAAGACAGGTGCATAGGTTCTATTATGATATGTTAATATGCAGTAAACAATACACAAGCAGTGTAAAAGGATAGGCCACAAATTCAACTGACTGGCTTCTCTCCTGTATGGTCTCCATGAGACCTAACTGAAATCATTTCCACAAACCAAATATAAAAAATAAATAACACTACATTTTTCTGCATGCTGTGTAAGTGCAAAAAATATGTGCACTTCATAATAAAAGTAGTACTCTGTGAATTCTAAAACAGCAAAATGTGAGTGATGCAGTTGTAGCAGCTTCTGCTTGGACATCCAACGCCGCACTAGCCGCGATGCTAATTCTCACCATGTGAAATATAATTGATTTATGCTATATCCGTTAGCGAAATACATTATTAATTTCACAGATTTCAGAACATTGCATTCTGATTTTTCATTTAAACCTTTTGCATGTTATAGTAGATAACTTTAGGGGTATGATACGTAAAAATAAATGTTATTGCACTTTGTGAAGTTATGTGATCTGTGGAGTACTTAATGACGTTACATGACTAAGTGTGAGGATGTAATTTCATTAAGTTCACCAGGGTACTATTGCGAGACAGATTTCAGCTGGACAAGAAATGTATTCACGTTCAATAAGGCATTACGTCACACCCCTACTAGATAATGCATGTATTGGGAGCACATTCAATCAATCACGTCAACTAAAAGTGAACCACAACAATTGGACTACATATTAAACCGTTGTTAAAACACAGCTGCTTACTTGGAACTTGTCTCCCAGCAACTTGTGTGCAATATCCTCCTCTTGATTGGTCGCACGACTGCAGAACTGAGAGAATAACCTCTGCCAGCGGCCTTTATCTTGCCCCTACGTGACACACATTTAAACAGATTTCTTATACAATTCTAAATTAATCATTGTATGATCTTGTCACCCTATAATTCAAATGTTAGGATTTGAAATCAAACTCTCTGATAATAAAGACAATTCTTTCATTTATTCGTTCATTTACACATCGAAATAGGTAAAAAACAAATAACATCCTAACACTAAATCATTCACAAACATAGCCAACACCTTAGGCGTAAAAATTATGTTCTCCATAGTAATATTATGATAATGTAACTGCCTACAGTAAAAGCAGAACGACTTCTAAAGTCTACAGAAACAGCTTGTATTCATAAGTACAAGTAAATGCCACCCAACTCATTGGACACAGACATAGCTTTATTTTTTTATGAACACATAGTAGAAGCTTCCTGACTGGCCAAGTTTACCTCCAGATTTAAATACAATTTAACATGCCGTCTAATTACTGAATATGAAAATTCATGAGAACAAAACGGCAGTTTAATAAGTTCCAGGCCCACATACTCTTTAAACCTATGTTAATCTTAAGATTGAAATCATATAGAATATTATGTTTTTTATGTTTGAAAGTTATTTGAAATAGATAATTCTAAAACTAGTAGGCCGACCGAACACAGTATAAAGAGTTTCAAATTTCAGTGCATTCATTCAGTTAAATGTAATTATGCATTTTAATCCACATTATTCTATATTATTGTCACAGCTTATTATAATCAGGTTATGGTACGTTTTTCAGTTTGTTATTCAATTGAATTGTTCACATTATATGTGACATTAAAGGTGGAACGGGTTCTGACATTAATTATCTTTCTCTATTTTTTTTCACCTGGCATTTTAGGGGTGTGTAGACTTTTATATCACCTGTATTTATGGCTTCTATATTTTTCGTGATGTCTTTTCTCTCTACGTTATATAGATTTAAAAAAAAAAAAAAAACATACAATTTTGGTCAAATTTCAACTACAACAATCAATTAGTAGCAATACTTCACATATTTAGAATGTCAGTCAAGAAAATAATAAAACTCGATATTAGTTTTGTAAAGTTCTTAGTAAAGAAAACACAATTAACCTGTTTTACAGTGGCCACCATCCTAGCCATTAGCATGACACTGGACGTCTCAGGTGGGTAATGTACACTCCTAATGGATATAAAGAGAGGAAACAGTGTGACATCATACTGATATACTGGACGTCTCAGGTGGGTAATGTACACTCCTAATGGATATAAAGAGAGGAAACAGTGTGACATCATACTGATATACTGGACGTCTCAGGTGGGTAATGTACACTCCTAATGGATATAGAGAGGAAACAGTGTGACATCATACTGATATACTGGACGTCTCAGGTGGGTAATGTACACTCCTAATGGATATAAAGAGAGGAAACAGTGTGACATCATACTGATATACTGGACGTCTCAGGTGGGTAATGTACACTCCTAATAGATATAAAGAGAGGAAACAGTGTGACATCATACTGATATACTGGACGTCTCAGGTGGGTAATGTACACTCCTAATGGATATAAAGAGAGGAAACAGTGTGACATCATACTGATATACTGGACGTCTCAGGTGGGTAATGTACACTCCTAATGGATATAAAGAGAGGAAACAGTGTGACATCATACTGATATACTGGACGTCTCAGGTGGGTAATGTACACTCCTAATGGATATAGAGAGGAAACAGTGTGACATCATACTGATATACTGGACGTCTCAGGTGGGTAATGTACACTCCTAATGGATATAGAGAGGAAACAGTGTGACATCATACTGATATACTGGACGTCTCAGGTGGGTAATGTACACTCTAATGGATATAAAGAGAGGAAACAGTGTGACATCATACTGATATACTGGACGTCTCAGGTGGGTAATGTACACTCTAATGGATATAAAGAGAGGGAACAGTGTGACATCATACTGATATACTGGACGTCTCAGGTGGGTAATGTACACTCCTAATGGATATAAAGAGAGGAAACAGTGTGACATCATACTGATATACTGGACGTCTCAGGTGGGTAATGTACACTCCTAATGGATATAAAGAGAGGAAACAGTGTGACATCATACTGATATACTGGACGTCTCAGGTGGGTAATGTACACTCTAATGGATATAATGAGAGGAAACAGTGTGACATCATACTGATATACTGGACGTCTCAGGTGGGTAATGTACACTCTAATGGATATAGAGAGGAAACAGTGTGACATCATACTGATATACTGGACGTCTCAGGTGGGTAATGTACACTCCTAATGGATATAAAGAGAGGAAACAGTGTGACATCATACTGATATACTGGACGTCTCAGGTGCGTAATGTACACTCTAATGGATATAAAGAGAGGAAACAGTGTGACATCATACTGATATACTGGACGTCTCAGGTGGGTAATGTACACTCTAATGGATATAGAGAGGAAACAGTGTGACATCATACTGATATACTGGACGTCTCAGGTGGGTAATGTACACTCTAATGGATATAGAGAGGAAACAGTGTGACATCATACTGATATACTGGACGTCTCAGGTGGGTAATGTACACTCTAATAGATATAGAGAGGAAACAGTGTGACATCATACTGATATACTGGACGTCTCAGGTGGGTAATGTACACTCTAATGGATATAGAGAGGAAACAGTGTGACATCATACTGATATACTGGACGTCTCAGGTGGGTAATGTACACTCTAATGGATATAGAGAGGGAACAGTGTGACATCATACTGATATACTGGACGTCTCAGGTGGGTAATGTACACTCCTAATGGATATAGAGAGGAAACAGTGTGACATCATACTGATATACTGGACGTCTCAGGTGGGTAATGTACACTCCTGATGGATATAGAGAGGAAACAGTGTGACATCATACTGATATACTGGACGTCTCAGGTGGGTAATGTACACTCCTGATGGATATAGAGAGGAAACAGTGTGACATCATACTGATATACTGGACGTCTCAGGTGGGTAATGTACACTCCTAATGGATATAGAGAGGAAACAGTGTGACATCATACTGATATACTGGACGTCTCAGGTGGGTAATGTACACTCCTAATAGATATAGAGAGGAAACAGTGTGACATCATACTGATATACTGGACGTCTCAGGTGGGTAATGTACACTCCTAATAGATATAAAGAGAGGAAACAGTGTGACATCATACTGATATACTGGACGTCTCAGGTGGGTAATGTACACTCCTAATAGATATAAAGAGAGGAAACAGTGTGACATCATACTGATATACTGGACGTCTCAGGTGGGTAATGTACACTCCTAATGGATATAGAGAGAGGAAACAGTGTGACATCATACTGATATACTGGACGTCTCAGGTGGGTAATGTACACTCCTAATGGATATAGAGAGGGAACAGTGTGACATCATACTGATATACTGGACGTCTCAGGTGGGTAATGTACACTCCTAATGGATATAGAGAGGAAACAGTGTGACATCATACTGATATACTGGACGTCTCAGGTGGGTAATGTACACTCCTAATGGATATAGAGAGAGGAAACAGTGTGACATCATACTGATATACTGGACGTCTCAGGTGGGTAATGTACACTCCTAATGGATATAAAGAGAGGAAACAGTGTGACATCATACTGATATACTGGACGTCTCAGGTGGGTAATGTACACTCCTAATGGATATAATGAGAGGAAACAGTGTGACATCATACTGATATACTGGACGTCTCAGGTGGGTAATGTACACTCCTAATGGATATAGAGAGAGGAAACAGTGTGACATCATACTGATATACTGGACGTCTCAGGTGGGTAATGTACACTCTAATGGATATAGAGAGGAAACAGTGTGACATCATACTGATATACTGGACGTCTCAGGTGGGTAATGTACACTCCTAATGGATATAAAGAGGAAACAGTGTGACATCATACTGATATACTGGACGTCTCAGGTGGGTAATGTACACTCCTAATGGATATAGAGAGGGAACAGTGTGACATCATACTGATATACTGGACGTCTCAGGTGGGTAATGTAGACTCCTAATGGATATAGAGAGGAAACAGTGTGACATCATACTGATATACTGGACGTCTCAGGTGGGTAATGTACACTCCTAATGGATATAGAGAGGAAACAGTGTGACATCATACTGATATACTGGACGTCTCAGGTGGGTAATGTACACTCCTAATGAGTTCAGGATCTGACAACACTAGCTGTCACATCAGAGGCTTTCTTCATGTTTTCTACTATTGCTCCTACCACCTCTTCAAGCATATTGAAGTTGTTTGAACGGGTCAGACAGATTTCAGAAATGGAAACAAAACTAGAACAGTGGAAGCATGAATTACAGCTAGTTACATTCTTCAGATCCACAACTAGAGACAAAAATAATAACTCACCTCCAGGCATCTTTCAGTTTGTTCATGGGGTGATCCGGGTCATCTTGGGAGGAACCAAGGCATAGGGTCCGATGGTACTGGTCTGCTGCAGACTGCCGGCACTCCATACTGCAGTACATCACCTAACCGGGAATAAACAGTGACAACTGGAACTCAAGACCTAAGCCCTTCAGCAAGACCATTCAAGTTGGAATAGAGATTCATCTAAACTCAGATTGATTTCTATTTGTGAGGAGCTCAACCAAATGCAGACTTCCTATGGATGACTTATCAAAACTTCCATGAAGTTCAATCAATACTGGAACATAAGTAACTGTAAGAAACTACGATGTGGTCCCAACAGTAGACTTAGTTTGTCTCACATCTTCATCTCTTTGACTCCTGGTCACAGCACAGCAACAATACACCAGGTGGCCAGATGGTAAATACACATCCAGCATATCTCACCTGCACGGTCTCTGTAAAATATTACCATCCAGTACTTAACTGAATATGTGACAGGAAAACTCACCTGGCATTGTGGGCAGGCTTGGTGCATCTCAGGGCGCACGCTGCACAACTCAGGATGGGGTAGAGTAAGGCCTGGGATGCCACTAAGTCTACGGGCATTATCCTCTGCAGTCTCTAGAGCACGCAAGCAGTATTCACAGGCTGCAAAGGATGATGGGAGAGAATTCAGTGGCATACATCCACTCAATAGGAATCCTCTTAAAACATTTTTGGACTAGTTTAAGTTATTTTAAATGGCTAGCAGGGGCAACTTATTATTAAAGAAATAGCAAGCAAGGATTGTAAATTCGGTCAACTTCATAAATGTTACAGAATTCAGCTCCTTACCTTTGTATTTGTACAGGGAATTCCACAAGAACTGGGCTGAGACAAGAGGGCGCTCTACAAAAATGCTGTCTCCCTTGTTAATGGGTGTTTTGGCAAATAACCCCTTGCCCTGAAATAAAAGCAAAAGTTTACATACGAATGACAAATATAGTTTTTCATAGAAATCCAAAACATGTGTATCTTATTAATTCAAAGCAGGTTAGTTGACCCATCTTACCGATCGGAAAATGTTACTTTTTTCCAGTACAAACCATGTTGTCTACTTTGTTTGATTGGATGAATGTCTGGCCTAAAAGTTAAAATCGTTCATTACCTAAAACTGAAATCCCATTCCAACCAGTTCATAATGATGTAGGTTAAATATGTTACAATTCTAAAATGTTAAAGGAAAGAGCTGCCTGTTGGGGCTGCTCAATTACAGCAGAACTATAATGACCATTATTTTGGTCCATTCCATAAATACAAATTATTTAAAAAATCTGCCAAGAATAAATATTTTCAAGTATGTTGTAGTACATTGCCCCATCATACTGATATCTCCTTTATATTTAACATGTTGCTAAACTACTCCTATATTCAACATATTCCAGTCAGTAACTGTCACAGGGTTGTGGACTTTTGGTCCTCACTCCATGTGTGGTTTTAGTTGGCCACCTGTTATCGTTCGTTTGGTTTAGGTTTTATGATGCACACCCATTATTAGTTTGGGTAACCAAATGCTGCTCCATCACATGTCCTGGTATGTGTGCTTTATAATAAAGTAACCAAATGCTGCTCCATCACATGTCCTGGTATGTGTGCTTTATAATAAAGTAACCAAATGCTGCTCCATCACATGTCCTGGTATGTGTGCTTTATAATAAGGTAACCAAATGCTGCTCCATCACATGTCCTGTATGTCTGCTTTATAATAATAAAGTAACAAAATGCTGCTCCATCACATGTCCTGTATGTCTGCTTTATAATAATAAAGTAACAAAATGCTGCTCCATCACATGTCCTGTATGTGTGCTTTATAATAATAAAGTAACAAAATGCTGCTCCATCACATGTCCTGTATGTGTGCTTTATAATAATAAAGTAACAAAATGCTTCTCCATCACAAGTCCTGGTATGTGTGCTTTATAATAAAGTAAGCCACGCCCACGTGACTCACTGTACACGTGCGAACATCACATTTACATTAAAAATAATAACATCACGTTTACATTAATAATAATAACAAAAGCGCAAATAAATATGTTTATAACTAACCCTTGTTTTTTTTTATTAATTTAATGTAAAATCATTTATTCGTTATCCTGTGCTCATCTGAGCTCATAGACAGCCATCAATTCTACAGCATGCGTGTCCATACATGTGACGTCTAAACACAGCGACACCACGTAAATAATAAATGTAACCTACTCAAATGCACCAATAATGTCAGCACCTCACCTTTATCTTGTCAATTAATCTGACTTCCACATTATTGCTCACTTTGGTGGGATCCACGCAGAAAGAAAACATGTCATTCTGGGGGGCAGCCATGTTTGAAATAACCTTTCCCATTTGAACTTTGACCTTTGTAGAGGCGTCTACTCGTAGAAATGTGTCGCCCTCTAGCGTTTATGGCAAGACGTTACAACATTTATTCATTATTTAAACTGGTTGCAATTTTGGTTGAACTAGTTAAAAACGTATATATTCATATGAAGAAATGTTATTATTGATATAAAAAATGCTACTTAAAGTAGTTATTTATGTAAACGAGTGTGAACTAGGGAGGGACCATGGCCTCGGGCCGTTGACTTTCTAAAGCAAGTAAACAACACAAAATCGACTAAATATGTTGGAATAAGTATCAGAAAAAAGCTAAATTCTATGGAAAGCCGTTTTAACATATATGCATAATTTTGATATCAACAATTTAATTAATGACATCAAAAATGCTGATAGTGTTGAAGTGTCGATATCAAAACTACAATTCTTAAGATAAAAATGCCTATATTTACATGTAATTAGCATGATTAAGACTGTCAACAAATGGTGTTAAGACAGGGGGTGTGACCACAGTTTGTGAAAGACATTGGAATCAAATTTGGAGATCAGCTTGAGGAGTCAGTTTCTGTGTAGTGGAGTGGGTCAGTTGGGTCAAGTGGGGTGGGGCAGTTGGGTCAAGTGGGGTGGGGCAGTTGGGTCAAGTGGGGTGGGTCAGTTGGGTCAAGTGGGGTGGGGCAGTTGGGTCAAGTGGGGTGGGGCATGGTGGGTCAAGTGAGGTGGGGCAGTTGGGTCAAGTGGGGTGGGGCAGTTGGGTCAAGTGAGGTGGGTCATGGTGGGTCAAGTGGGGTGGGGCAGTTGGGTCAAGTGGGGTGGGGCATGGTGGTCAAGTGAGGTGGGGCAGTTGGGTCAAGTGGGGTGGGGCAGTTGGGTCAAGTGGGGTGGGGCAGTTGGGTCAAGTGAGGTGGGGCAGTTGGGTCAAGTGGGGTGGGGCAGTTGGGTCAAGTGGGGTGGGGCATGGTGGGTCAAGTGGGGTGGGGCAGTTGGGTCAAGTGAGGTGGGGCAGTTGGGTCAAGTGGGGTGGGGCATGGTGGGTCAAGTGGGGTGGGGCATGGTGGGTCAAGTGGGGTGGGGCAGTTGGGTCAAGTGGGGTGGGGCATGGGGGGTCAAGGGGGGTGGGGCAGTTGGGTCAAGTGGGGTGGGGCATGGTGGGTCAAGTGGGGTGGGGCAGTTGGGTCAAGTGGGGTGGGGCAGTTGGGTCAAGTGGGGTGGGGCATGGTGGGTCAAGTGAGGTGGGGCAGTTGGGTCAAGTGGGGTGGGGCAGTTGGGTCAAGTGGGGTGGGGCAGTTGGGTCAAGTGAGGTGGGTCATGGTGGGTCAAGTGGGGTGGGGCAGTTGGGTCAAGTGGGGTGGGGCATGGTGGGTCAAGTGGGGTGGGGCAGTTGGGTCAAGTGGGGTGGGGCAGTTGGGTCAAGTGGGGTGGGGCATGGTGGGTCAAGTGGAGTGGGTCAGTTGGGTCAAGTGGGGTGGGGCTTGGTGGGTCAAGTGGGGTGGGTCAGTTGGGTCAAGTGGGGTGGGGCAGTTGGGTCAAGTGGGGTGGGGCATGGTGGGTCAAGTGGGGTGGGGCAGTTGGGTCAAGTGGGGTGGGGCATGGTGGGTCAAGTGGGGTGGGGCATGGTGGGTCAGGTGGGGTGGGGTATGGTGGGTCAGGTGGGGTGGGGCAGTTGGGTCAAGTGGGGTGGGGCAGTTGGGTCAAGTGGGGTGGGGCATGGTGGGTCAAGTGGGGTGGGGCAGTTGGGTCAAGTGGGGTGGGGCATGGTGGGTCAAGTGGGGTGGGGCATGGTGGGTCAAGTGGGGTGGGGCAGTTGGGTCAAGTGGGGTGGGGCATGGTGGGTCAAGTGGGGTGGGGCATGGTGGGTCAGGTGGGGTGGGGCAGTTGGGTCAAGTGGGGTGGGGCATGGTGGGTCAGGTGGGGTGGGGCATGGTGGGTCAGGTGGGGTGGTTTTTACATAAATAAATAGATATTATCTTACTGAGCTCCAGTCAGTTACAAAACACACAAAGTATAAGAATAATAAGGTAGCAGTGTTAGCATGGCAGGTTTAGCACAATACCTGATGCTGTGCAGCATATTCTTTTGTGTAAAAATATTTCCACAAAACTGACATACTGTTCCTTTTTTGACACTAACGTTTCCCTAGTGTCAGGTTCTATCAAGCCTGAGGCCATTGTTATTTTTTATTGCAGGCTTTGCAGTTTCAAAATCTTGTTTTATAATATTGCAAGATGTTATGGTTGCAATTAATCGTTCAGCCCTAATAGTTGGCATCCTTTAATTGTTGTCAACTGAATGTGACTTCCAAGTCCATTAACTTCTGATGACATCTTACCAGTCAGGTCTATTCTTGTGTTTAATGAAAAAAAGAAGATGAGCTTTTTAGTCTCTTCAACGGGGCGTGTTAGACAGATACAGAGTGGCAACGTGTATCCAATCAGAACTGGAACTGGAATGCTCAACAACACCCATTGGAGACTCCCGGTCCTTCATATTATGCATCTGTTGTTGTTTTTAAGTACAGTATCTTTATCTAAACATATTTGTGAGACAGCAAAACATATAATAATACATTCTAGAAAAAAATACTTATATAATATGAGTTGGTTCTGTATTGTATTATAATGTTTAACATCAATATATAGCTCTGAAAAATGTTTAGTACTTTAGTTAAATAATGTACGGCTTACAGTAATAGCTGCCTGTAGTGGTTCCAATTATTGAATGTTAAGTCAAACAATACATTTTAATGCGGAAAATGATAAACATGAAGACACTTATTTATGGCAAGCCGTTGTAAAATATATTCAATTAAAAGAAAATGACGTCAACAATTTAAATATTAATATAAAACTTATAAATGTTAATGTAAAAGATTAATAGAATATGTTACAATGGCTTGCCATATATTGTTGATATCATGAATAGGAATTAATAGTTAATTAGTTACGAATAGAAAGTTAAACATTTGAATAAATGTTCAAGAGTCTTGCAATAAGTTAACACGGACATAGTTGGAATAATAGGCTAGCAAGTGCCATGCAATATTATGACATTATTTTATTTTCAATAAAATGTTATTTATTATATCATTAAATCAACACATTTTTCCAATAATATCTTTAAAGGTGCACACAAGCATGAATGACAATATAAATATATACATGAAGGAATTATTGAATTAATGTAATTACTTTTCATAAAAACATACATACACACTTACATACACATGACATATCAACATTTTTAAAATACATAATTTACATAAGATAAGGATATTCCAAACAAATAGATTCTGCAAAAACAGCTGAAAGACTGATTTGTCCAATATGCCCCATATACCATGGCTGTTAAGTGCTTGTTAAGGTCAGAAGTGATTTTGTGACTTATCTCACATGTGCACTTTTGAATGAATGAATGAAATATGTGAAAGCCTTAGCTTACAGTAAGTGCTTACAGTAAGTGCAAACATTTTAAAAGAGCTATATAAAACATCCACACTGTAAAATAGTAAGTGCATTTTCAGTTTGAGTTTTCACTTTTTTTTTTAGGCTGAGATTTTAATTTACCTCTGAGCCCAGAATATATGATTTGTTTCTAATGAACTAGTAAAGTGGTTCTTAACTGGCAGCTTTGAGTAAAAGTTATAAATGCTTGAGGCTGTTAAGTTGACATGTATTTATTGTTCAACACTGATGGGTTTGTACAACACTTTGTTGTTTTGAGGTTCAGAACAATAATAAAGACAGCTAGTGGTCAGTTCAGGTCCTGCATGCCACACAATATCCATCAACAGTTATGGCTAGCACCAAATGCTTAATAGCTTGTGTAGATTTAGCATTTCCACAATTGTCACTACTTTATTCATACTACACCAACTCCACTCTTACTAAACTAGATCATTTTCACATTATATTCAATAATTTGTAAACATTAGTTAAGATATGATAATCTATGTTACATCATATTCTTAAGAGCATAGCAACCTGTTTCTGGGCGTGAAGCTTTCCTTCGGTACATCCAATCTGGAATCTGTTTCCCTCATCTAAATGATTCAAAAAGAAAAAAACAGACAGACCCAAGATCAGCATCTAAGGGCCACTTTAGTGACCATAGCCAACCAAAGTGCAGAGACTAATTGGCATTGCTGTTTTCTTTTGGGTCCTCCACTTCCTCCTTGCGAAGGGTACAATCATCACAGGCCTTTATTGTAGATCACCATCTTGCTATTGGTTGCCATGGCAATCTCAGGCTCAAGCTGAGACACCTCAATCTGTTGAAGGGGAACCAGAGAAAGAGATGTAGGTACACAGAACACAATTCAGCCCCTACATTTGTACATTTTGACCATTTGGCATTCGCCCTTATACCGTTTGACTTACAGTAAGTGCACTATGTTAAAAGAGCTAGATGAAACATCTACACTGTAAAATAGTAAGTGCATTCTAACCAATTAATTAGTTGTTGGCAAAAGTCAGTGCTGAAAGAAGACATACAAAAAAGTTAACCAAGACAAAGAACAGATGTGATAGCACTATTTAATGTTTTGTATAAAAGGGGGAGTTTTCAGATTTATTAGGCAGAAACTCTAATTTATCTCTGAACCCAGAATATATGTTTTTGGTTTTTAATGAACAAGACCAGTGGTTAGTTTCAACAAAAACCGCCATCATTTGGGTCCTCCGTGTATCTGACATGTGTAAATGAGCGGTGCGTGTGCAGGCTGTGTTACTACGGACCAATCAAGTATTTCTCCTTGTATTCTTGTCATATGCTTATTACTCAATGTCACACTGATGACACATGCCAAAACCCCTAAGTGTAAAACACAAAAATATGACAGTAGTTATCTGGCCTCGCACAACAAAAATCAGCAAACACACATTAGTGTCTAACAGGTGTCTAGAGGCATCCTACTAGGTTTGGCAACTAGTTGGTAAATTAGGAAAACCTCACCTCACCAAGGCGCTAATCCTGCCTGGCAAAGATCTCTGTCAAGTCATATTTGGAGAGATTTCTGCACAGCAGATTGGTGACATCCCCTTTTCTAACGACACCGGGCGTTTATCTGACATGGCAAGTGACGTTAAGGAGAAATTGCAGGCTAAGATCATGCTAAACCAGTGCTATGGCCTGCAGCCTTAAGAAGCATCTGATGTAGCTGGGCTAGCATCATGCTAAACCAGTGCTATGGCCTGCAGCTTGATGAATCATCTGATGTAGCTAGGCTAGCATCATGCAAAGCCAGTACTATGGCCTGCAGCCTTAAGAAGCATCTGATGTAGCTGGGCTAGCATCATGCTAAACCAGTGCTATGGCCTGCAGCTTGATGAATCATCTGATGTAGCTGGGCTAGCATCATGCTAAACCAGTGCTATGGCCTGCAGCTTGATGAATCATCTGATGTAGCTGGGCTAGCATCATGCAAAGCCAGTACTATGGCCTGCAGCTTAATGAATCATCTAATGTAGCTGAGCTAGCACAGCTGCTTAACTATGTCAGATATATAAGAAATGATCATATTGAGAAAGACATTATTTTCTGTCAGTCTCTTCCAGCGCACACAACTGGTGAGACATTGTTCTAAGTTCTGAATGGGTTTATACGGGATGCAGGCATGTTGAGGGCTAAATGTGTTGGGATAAACACGGACTGGGAGGATTAGTGGTCTGGTCACTCAGGTCTAGTGTTTAGCCCCTGTAGCCGAGTGAACTCACTGTATGATTTATCACAAATCCCTCACAACAAAGAAATGAGTGTCTGGAGTCAGTTATAAAGCATGCAGTGGAAATGCTTAATTTCGATAAAGCCCGGCCAATAAATGCATGCTTGTATAACTTGCTTTGTCAGGAAATGGAAGCAGCTACTATTTTACACTGAGGTTCCCTGGCTCCTGTAGTCGGATTTTACATTGCCTCCGTCCAAGATCATCTAAGTTTTACATCACCTCCATGATAAATGTCAGAGCTCCCTCTGATGGTTGTATAGCTCCACCTGGAGCCATCTATCTATCTATCTATCCATATATCTATCTAGCTATCCATCTATCTATCCATATATCCATATATCTATCTATCCATCTATCTATCTATCCATATATCTATCTATCCATATATCTATCTATCCATATATCTATCTATCCATCTATCTATCTATCCATATATCTATCTAGCTATCCATCTATCTATCTATCCATATATCTACCTATCTATCCATCTATATATCTATCCATATATCTATCTATCTATCCATCTATATATCTATCCATATATCTATCTGTCCATCTATCCATATATCTATCTGTCCATCTATCTATATATCTATCCATATATCTATCTGTCTATCCATATATCTATCTATCTATCTATCTATCTATCTATCCATATATCTATCTATCCATCTATCTATCTATCTATACATATATCTATCTATCCATATATCTATCCATCTATCCATATATCTATCCATCTATCTATATATCTATCTATACATATATCTATCTATCCATATATCTATCCATCTATCTATCCATATATATATATATATATATATATATATATATATATATATATATATATATATATATATATATATATATATATATATATATATATATATCCATAAATCTATCCATCTATATATCTATCTATCCATATATCTATCTATCCATATATCTATCTATCTATCCATATATATCTATCCATCTATCTATATATATATATCTATCTATCTATCTATACATATATCTATCCATATATCTATCTATCCATATATCCATATATATATATATCCATATATCTATCCATAAATCTATCCATCTATCTATCTATCCATATATCTATCTATACATATATCTATCTATCCATATATCTATCTATCCATATATCTATCTATCTATCCATATATCTATCTATCTATCCATATCTATCTATCAATCTATCTATCTATACATATATCTATCCATATATCTATCTATCCATATATATCTATCCATCCATCCATCCATCCATCCATCTATCTATCTATCTATCTATCTATCCATCCATCCATCCATCCATCCATCCATCCATCCATCCATCCATCTATCTATCCATCTATCTATCCATCCATCTATCTATCTATCTATCCATATATCTATCCATCTATCTAAAACAGATTATAGATAGGTGTGTAAATAGATTGAATATATAATAGATAATCATTATGTGGTCTCATCCAAAAGGTTGAGAACCCGTGAACTAGACACAAGGGAAATGTCAGTACCTAAAGGGTATTAGTCTCAAGCTGTCTAGTTAGCCTTTAAGGATAGAAGCAGTCAAGCGTTGATACCTGAGACATCTGTGGAAACAGGCTGATAGCCAGGGGCAAGGAGAGGCCGAAGGTAGCCAAACACACCAGGCTATGGATGGGCAACAACAGCCTGCGATTCGTCTGCATCAATGGAACTCTGACAGATGGGAAGCATTAGGCATTTGGCTAAGCATTATCTGGATTTGATGATAATTGTTATTTCATACAATATGAAATCCAAGTTACACATATTTAGCTGGTGAAAAATGTCTTCTCCAGTAATTTATGCATAAAGATGTACATATGAGGATTGCCTCATTTCAGATTTGTAAACAAAAACATTACATACTTTTCAAGGTAGGACATGATGATGGGAGGGAGGACAAAGATTGGCATTGGGAGGACCACTCTGGTAAAGGCTGTCTCCATAACTGCCTGTGGGTAAAGAAGAAATATTTTGCATATGCTTCCATTAAAAAAAGACTGCATGCAATTTGAAAGATACAGCATATAGGTAAAAAACAGACATTTTTGAAACAGTTGAAAAATAGACTCAATATTTTGCATTTGAAATGTATACTGACTTCAGTTGTAGAAACATAATTTTTTTTTTCAAAAAGCAGTACATTATGTTAGACAAACTGTGTTCTATTGTAAACCATGGCCAGTGATTGACTTATAATATGTACAGGAGCTGTGTATTATTGGTTGACTTATAATTAGTACAGGAGCTGTGTTTTATTGGTTGACTTATAATTAGTACAGGATCTGTGTTTTATTGGTTGACTTATAATATGTACAGGAGCTGTGTTTTATTGGTTGACTTATAATTAGTACAGGAGCTGTGTTTTATTGGTTGACTTATAATTAGTACAGGAGCTGTGTTTTATTGGTTGACTTATAATTAGTGCAGGAGCTGTGTTTTATTGGTTGACTTATAATTAGTACAGGAGCTGTGTTTTATTGGTTGACTTATAATAAGTACAGGAGCTGTGTTTTATTGGTTGACTTATAATTAGTACAGGAGCTGTGTTTTATTGGTTGACTTATAATTAGTACAGGAGCTGTGTTTTATTGGTTGACTTATAATTAGTACAGGGGCTGTGTTTTATTGGTTGACTTATAATAAGTACAGGAGCTGTGTATTATTGGTTGACTTATAATTAGTACAGGATCTGTGTTTTATTGGTTGACTTATAATTAGTACAGGATCTGTGTTTTATTGGTTGACTTATAATTAGTACAGGGGCTGTGTTTTATTGGTTGACTTATAATATGTACAGGATCTGTGTTTTATTGGTTGACTTATAATAAGTACAGGAGCTGTGTTTTATTGGTTGTCTTATAATTAGTACAGGAGCTGTGTTTTATTGGTTGACTTATAATTAGTGCAGGAGCTGTGTTTTATTGGTTGACTTATAATTAGTACAGGAGCTGTGTTTTATTGGTTGACTTATAATAAGTACAGGAGCTGTGTTTTATTGGTTGACTTATAATTAGTACAGGAGCTGTGTATTATTGGTTGACTTATAATTAGTGCAGGAGCTGTGTTTTATTGGTTGACTTATAATAAGTACAGGAGCTGTGTTTTATTGGTTGACTTATAATTAGTACAGGAGCTGTGTTTTATTGGTTGACTTATAATTAGTACAGGAGCTGTGTTTTATTGGTTGACTTATAATTAGTGCAGGAGCTGTGTTTTATTGGTTGACTTATAATTAGTACAGGAGCTGTGTTTTATTGGTTGACTTATAATTAGTACAGGAGCTGTGTTTTATTGGTTGACTTATAATTAGTACAGGAGCTGTGTTTTATTGGTTGACTTATAATTAGTGCAGGAGCTGTGTTTTATTGGTTGACTTATAATTAGTACAGGAGCTGTGTTTTATTAATTGACTTATAATAAGTGCAGGAGCTGTGTTTTATTGGTTGACCTAAAATTAGTACAGGAGCTGTGTTTTATTGTACAGTATGCTAGTTGATCAGTATGCTCAGTACAGTATGCTAGTTGATCAGTATGCTCAGTACAGTATGCTAGTTGATCAGTATGCTCAGTACAGTATGCTAGTTGATCAGTATGCTCAGTACAGTATACTAGTTGATCAGTATGCTCAGTACAGTATGCTAGTTGATCAGTATGCTCAGAACAGTATGCTTGTTTATCAGTATGCTCAGTACAGTATGCTTGTTTATCAGTATGCTCAGTACAGTATGCTTGTTGATCAGTATGCTCAGTACAGTATACTAGTTGATCAGTTTGCTTGTTGATCAGTATGCTTGTTGATCAGTATGCTAGTTGATCAGTATGCTCAGTACAGTATGCTAGTTGATCAGTATGCTCAGTACAGAATGCTAATTGATCAGTATGCTCAGTACAGTATGCTAGTTGATCAGTATACTCAGTACAGTATGCTAGTTGATCCGTATGCTCAGTACAGTATGCTAGTTGATCAGTATGCTCAGTACAGTATGCTAGTTGATCAGTATGCTCAGTACAGTATGCTAGTTGATCCGTATGCTCAGTACACTATGCTAGTTGATCAGTATGCTCAGTACAGTATGCTAGTTGATCAGTATGCTCAGTACAGTATGCTAGTTGATCAGTATGCTCAGTACAGTAAGCTAGTTGATCAGTATGCTCAGTACAGTAAGCTAGTTGATCAGTATGCTCAGTACAGTAAGCTAGTTGATCAGTATGCTCAGTACAGTAAGCTAGTTGATCAGTATGCTCAGTACAGTATGCTTGTTGATCAGTATGCTCAGTACAGTATGCTTGTTGATCAGTATGCTCAGTACAGTATGCTAGTTGATCAGTATGCTAGTTGATCAGTATACTCAGTACAGTATGCTAGTTGATCCGTATGCTCAGTACAGTATGCTAGTTGATCAGTATGCTCAGTACAGTATGCTAGTTGATCAGTATGCTCAGTACAGTATGCTAGTTGATCCGTATGCTCAGTACACTATGCTAGTTGATCAGTATGCTCAGTACAGTATGCTAGTTGATCAGTATGCTCAGTACAGTATGCTAGTTGATCAGTATGCTCAGTACAGTATGCTAGTTGATCAGTATGCTCAGTACAGTAAGCTAGTTGATCAGTATGCTCAGTACAGTAAGCTAGTTGATCAGTATGCTCAGTACAGTAAGCTAGTTGATCAGTATGCTCAGTACAGTAAGCTAGTTGATCAGTATGCTCAGTACAGTATGCTTGTTGATCAGTATGCTCAGTACAGTATGCTTGTTGATCAGTATGCTCAGTACAGTATGCTTGTTGATCAGTATGCTCAGTACAGTATGCTTGTTGATCAGTATGCTCAGTACAGTATGCTTGTTGATCAGTATGCTCAGTACAGTATGGTTGTTGATCAGTATGCTCAGTACAGTATGCTAGTTGATCACTATGCTCAGTACAGTATGCTAGTTGATCAGTATGCTCAGTACAGTATGCTAGTTGATCAGTATGCTCAGTACAGTATGCTAGTTGATCAGTATGCTCAGTACAGTATGCTGGTTGATCAGTATGCTCAGTACAGTATGCTTGTTGATCAGTATGCTCAGTACAGTATGCTTGTTGATCAGTATGCTCAGTACAGTAAGCTTGTTGATCAGTATGCTCAGTACAGTATGCTAGTTGATCAGTATGCTCAGTACAGTATGCTTGTTGATCAGTATGCTCAGTACAGTATGCTTGTTGATCAGTATGCTCAGTACAGTATGCTAGTTGATCATAATGCTCAGTACAGTATGCTTGTTTACTAGCTATCGCCCATATGTTGCTCTTTTTAAGTGATTTCCCGGACAGAAACATATGTAGTAAAGTATCAGATGGCCACTCACATGCTTGGCAGCAATCCTTGAGGACCCCACCACATTCCCATTCTCATCCAGCACATCGATGCCTTCAGACAGCTCGTTGTGCCTCATAAGGCCCACGTTGCAAATGTTGGCACCAGCTATGGAGAAGGGCCAAAATATTGTGGTGACATGGCACCACATGAAACTCACAGGACATCGAGATCTAGGTACCCGTGTTTAAACACAAGGTCATGTTTCCTACTTCTGTCACTGACCTGACATTAATATCTGACAACAACTTTAGTGATGGATGTCAAGATGTTCTAGTCGTTAGAATGTAGTGCCATTAAGTGAAAGGCTGCTGTTTGGAACACCTCTATGAGACAGTAAAGGATATCAGCAACACTGACATCAGGGAACTATGTTTACAGTATAGCCTTGACATTATTGAACATATATCTAGGTAAAAGGACAGGTAGCTATTAGCTATAATGACCAGATCAAGTGTAAAGACATTAGAAATCTCTGCCCCCCTAAACAGCTGTTTATTTGCACCTGTTGCTAAAGGTATTTAATCCCTTTAAGCAAAGTGTTAATAGCAATGTACATAAATGGTGCAGACCTGCAAACCAGGTATAGACATAAAATAAAGTGTATTGTGTAATATATTCGTGTTAAACAGATCAAGCGGTTTTTACAGTACTCATTAGCTAATAAATCAAATGAATTCTTAATTAGTATTACATACCCACAGCTGGAAAAGGGATTAGTCTCTGTATGATCATTTTGGTAGCTGGGCTCATGAAGCTGGCTTTCTGAATCAGTAAATTCAGTCCCACCTAAACAACCCAGGAGAAACTTAGAGAACAACGTACAACCCATTTACCATGTCACACACACAGTGCCATGCAAAACTACTAAATGATTCACATTTTCTGGATTAGATCCCACAGTTAAAGGATGTGGGTCAGACTGTGAATCTGAAGGACAATAAAACCCACTACTATAGAAGTTAGAGATAGTGGTAATATATTATAGAAATATCATATAATTATATTACTTATATAATATATATAATATAATATATTAGAACAAAAATGTCACTCTACAATTTTTAATTTCGTAATAAGGAAAGTGAGATTTAATACTTTTGCAAGACACTGTAAATTATGTAAGATAATAAATAAGTATGAATGTATTATAAAAACACAACAGACCGCAAGGGAGACAGCACTGGTCACAGCTCCAACATATCCCTGAAGAAACCGAGATGTCGGTGTAGGCTAGTAATAACAAGAAAACATATATTACTGAGCACTTCATAGTCCCTCGTGTATGATAAATGTTGGCTAAAGTATTTATATTGATAATCTAAATATACTACTAAATAGAAAATATACAGTAAGTCGCATCAGTCATGCAATTGTTACATCAGTCATTATTTTTTATGCATGTGGAAATTATTGTAAAACCGCCACACATTTTTTAAAGAATGAAAAAAATATATTTTTTGTATATTTTATTCAGTTTGATGCTTGAAATTTCATAAAAAGTCTATTCTTAGAATAAGTTGTGAGACAAGGAACCCTGAAAATACTTGTTAGAATGGATCTTATTTGGACCTTCAGTTAATTAAGGATTAAATAGAAGAACTGTAAATGGTTGAATGTGGACAATGTGATTTATATTTTTAAATTGTATGTTCATCACATTAAGGCTAAATACTGACACTTACTTCACTTTAATGAGACAGCAACCTATGTAGTTTTCAAGGTTGGTGACTACTTTATTACTATCAATAATCAGCAAGGTTTGTATTCATAATTATGGATTTACATACTAATGTGTAATGGGGTGTGGTATATGGCTAACATGCCACAGCTAAATAATGTGTAATGGCGTGTGGTATATGGCTAACATACCACAGCTAAATAACATGTAATGGGGTGTGGTATATGGCTAACATACTGCAGCTAAATAACATGTAATGGGGTGTGGTATATGGCTAACATGCCACAGCTAAATAATGTGTAATTGCGTGTGGTATATGGCTAACATACCACAGCTAAATAACATGTAATGGCGTGTGGTATATGGCTAACATACCACAGCTAAATAACATGTAATGGGGTGTGGTATATGGCTAACATACTGCAGCTAGATAACATGTAATGGGGTGTGGTATATGGCTAACATACCACAGCTAAATAACATGTAATGGGGTGTGGTATATGGCTAACATACTGCAGCTAGATAACATGTAATGGGGTGTGGTATATGGCTAACGTACCGCAGCTAAATAACGTGTAATGGGGTGCGGTATATGGCTAACATACCACAGCTAAATAACGTGTAATGCGGTGCGGTATATGCTAACATACCACAGCTAAATAATGTGTAATGGGGTGTGGTATATGGCTAACATACCACAGCTAGATAATGTGTAATGGGGTAACATACCACAGCAAAATAACGTGTAAAGGGGTGAGGTATATGGCAAACATACCACAGCTAAATAATGTGTAATGGGGTGTGGTATATGGCTAACATACCACAGCTAAATAAAGTGTAATGGGGTGTGGTTTATGGCTAACATACCACAGCTAAATAACGTGTAATGGGGTGTGGTGTATGGCTAACTGTTGTGGATTATTCTACATGTCAGCTGTGAAGTTCAGAAAATAGTGTAGATAAACATGTGATAGAAGATGTGTATATTAGTGAGGCCTGGGGAGGAACAGGGATGACATCTGTATGTCTTAAGAGGGGCCCAATGCTAGAAATAGATGTCTTGATTCAAAGCAACTGTATGGTTTTACATGTGTTTCGCCATAAAAGGATATGTATACTGTATGTACAATTTTCCATACCTTTTACATCTGTTTTCTCTGCTGTGATGTCATTCTCTTGGGCCCAACTTAGCTTCTCCATATGATTCCTAACCTTTTAAGGTTTACCCCATGTATGCTTTCCTGCTCTATGACCTATATAAACTGAGTGTATTGTATGCCTTGGTAGGAAATAACCTGCCACCGCATTGTTACCGTGAGCGCGTGTGTTAAGGTTTTCCTCATCTATCAATTAAACTGTTAGAGTTAACTTGAGAGATACTCTTGTCTGTTCTTATTTCGAGTCTGAGTTCAGGGTGTATTTGCTTAATGTTATTCTAGAGACATAGGTATAGTAACATTAATTACGTGGTATTAGAAATAATTCCATAACACTAACATACCACAGCTAAATAACGTGTAATGGGGTGCGGTATATGGCTAACATACCACAGCTAATTAATGTGTAATGAGGTGTGGTATATGGCTAACATACCACAGCTAAATAACGTGTAATGGAGTGTGGTATATGGCTAACATACCACAGCTAAATAACGTGTAATGGGGTGTGGTATATGGCTAACATACCACAGCTAAATAACGTGTAATGGGGTGCGGTATATGGCTAACATACCACAGCTAAATAACGTGTAATGGGGTGTGGTATATGGCTAACATACCACAGCTAAATAACGTGTAATGGGGTGTGGTATATGGCTAACATACTGCAGCTAAATAATGAGTAATGGGGTGCGGTATATGGCTAACATACTGCAGCTAAATAACGTGTAATGGGGTGTGGTATATGGCTAACATACTGCAGCTAAATAACGTGTAATGGGGTGTGGTATATGGCTAACATACCACAGCTAAATAACGTGTAATGGGTGCGGTATACAGCTAACATACCACAGCTAAATAATGAGTAATGGGGTGTGGTATATGGCTAACATACCACAGCTAAATAACGTGTAATGGGGTGCGGTATATGGCTAACATACCACAGCTAAATAATGAGTAATGGGGTGTGGTATATGGCTAACATACTGCAGCTAAATAACATGTAATGGGGTGTGGTATATGGCTAACATACCACAGCTAAATAACGTGTAATGGAGTGTGGTATATGGCTAACATACCACAGCTAAATAACGTGTAATGGGGTGTGGTATATGGCTAACATACCACAGCTA
Source organism: Dallia pectoralis (assembly GCA_029465975.1). Classification (NCBI taxonomy): domain Eukaryota; kingdom Metazoa; phylum Chordata; class Actinopteri; order Esociformes; family Umbridae; genus Dallia; species Dallia pectoralis. The sequence continues at coordinate 1,999,120 of CM055729.1, forward strand.
AATAACGTGTAATGGGGTGCGGTATATGGCTAACATACCACAGCTAAATAACGTGTAATGGGGTGTGGTATATGGCTAACATACCACAGCTAAATAACGTGTAATGGGGTGTGGTATATGGCTAACATACTGCAGCTAAATAATGAGTAATGGGGTGCGGTATATGGCTAACATACTGCAGCTAAATAACGTGTAATGGGGTGTGGTATATGGCTAACATACTGCAGCTAAATAACGTGTAATGGGGTGTGGTATATGGCTAACATACCACAGCTAAATAACGTGTAATGGGGTGCGGTATATGGCTAACATACCACAGCTAAATAACATGTAATGGCGTGCGGTATATGGCTAACATACCACAGCTAAATAACGTGTAATGGGGTGTGGTATATGGCTAACATACTGCAGCTAAATAACATGTAATGGGGTGTGGTATATGGCTAACATACCACAGCTAAATAACTTGTAATGGAGTGTGGTATATGGCTAACATACCACAGCTAAATAACGTGTAATGGGGTGTGGTATATGGCTAACATACCACAGCTAAATAACGTGTAATGGGGTGCGGTATATGGCTAACATACCACAGCTAAATAACGTGTAATGGGGTGTGGTATATGGCTAACATACCACAGCTAAATAACGTGTAATGGGGTGTGGTATATGGCTAACATACTGCAGCTAAATAATGAGTAATGGGGTGCGGTATATGGCTAACATACCGCAGCTACATAACGTGTAATGGGGTGTGGTATATGGCTAACATACTGCAGCTAAATAACGTGTAATGGGGTGTGGTATATGGCTAACATACCACAGCTAAATAACGTGTAATGGGGTGCGGTATATGGCTAACATACCACAGCTAAATAACGTGTAATGGCGTGCGGTATATGGCTAACATACCACAGCTAAATAACGTGTAATGGGGTGTGGTATATGGCTAACATACCGCAGCTAAATAACGTGTAATGGGGTGTGGTATATGGCTAACATACTGCAGCTAAATAACGTGTAATGGGGTGTGGTATATGGCTAACATACCACAGCTAAATAACGTGTAATGGGTGCGGTATACAGCTAACATACCACAGCTAAATAATGAGTAATGGGGTGTGGTATATGGCTAACATACCACAGCTAAATAACGTGTAATGGGGTGCGGTATATGGCTAACATACCACAGCTAAATAATGAGTAATGGGGTGTGGTATATGGCTAACATACTGCAGCTAAATAACATGTAATGGGGTGTGGTATATGGCTAACATACCACAGCTAAATAACGTGTAATGGAGTGTGGTATATGGCTAACATACCACAGCTAAATAACGTGTAATGGGGTGTGGTATATGGCTAACATACCACAGCTAAATAACGTGTAATGGGGTGCGGTATATGGCTAACATACCACAGCTAAATAACGTGTAATGGGGTGTGGTATATGGCTAACATACCACAGCTAAATAACGTGTAATGGGGTGTGGTATATGGCTAACATACTGCAGCTAAATAATGAGTAATGGGGTGCGGTATATGGCTAACATACTGCAGCTAAATAACGTGTAATGGGGTGTGGTATATGGCTAACATACTGCAGCTAAATAACGTGTAATGGGGTGTGGTATATGGCTAACATACCACAGCTAAATAACGTGTAATGGGGTGCGGTATATGGCTAACATACCACAGCTAAATAACATGTAATGGGGTGCGGTATATGGCTAACATACCACAGCTAAATAACGTGTAATGGGGTGTGGTATATGGCTAACATACTGCAGCTAAATAACATGTAATGGGGTGTGGTATATGGCTAACATACCACAGCTAAATAACTTGTAATGGAGTGTGGTATATGGCTAACATACCACAGCTAAATAACGTGTAATGGGGTGTGGTATATGGCTAACATACCACAGCTAAATAACGTGTAATGGGGTGCGGTATATGGCTAACATACCACAGCTAAATAACGTGTAATGGGGTGTGGTATATGGCTAACATACCACAGCTAAATAACGTGTAATGGGGTGTGGTATATGGCTAACATACTGCAGCTAAATAATGAGTAATGGGGTGCGGTATATGGCTAACATACTGCAGCTAAATAACGTGTAATGGGGTGTGGTATATGGCTAACATACTGCAGCTAAATAACGTGTAATGGGGTGTGGTATATGGCTAACATACCACAGCTAAATAACGTGTAATGGGGTGCGGTATATGGCTAACATACCACAGCTAAATAACGTGTAATGGCGTGCGGTATATGGCTAACATACCACAGCTAAATAACGTGTAATGGGGTGTGGTATATGGCTAACATACTGCAGCTAAATAACGTGTAATGGGGTGTGGTATATGGCTAACATACTGCAGCTAAATAACGTGTAATGGGGTGTGGTATATGGCTAACATACCACAGCTAAATAACGTGTAATGGGGTGCGGTATATGGCTAACATACCACAGCTAAATAACGTGCAATGCGGTGCGGTATATGCTAACATACCACAGCTAAATAATGTGTAATGGGGTGTGGTATATGGCTAACATACCACAGCTAAATAATGTGTAATGGGGTAACATACCACAGCAAAATAACGTGTAAAGGGGTGAGGTATATGGCAAACATACCACAGCTAAATAATGAGTAATGGGGTGTGGTATATGGCTAACATACCACAGCTAAATAATGAGTAATGGGGTGTGGTGTATGGCTAACATACCACAGCTAAATAACGTGTAATTGGGTGCGGTATACGGCTAACATACCACAGCTAAATAATGAGTAATGGGGTGTGGTATATGGCTAACATACCACAGCTAAATAACGTGTAATGGGGTGCGGTATATGGCTAACATACCACAGCTAAAAAATGAGTAATGGGGTGTGGTATATGGCTAACATACCACAGCTAAATAACGTGTAATGGGGTGTGGTATATGGCTGACATACCACAGCTAAAAAACATGTAATGGGGTGTGGTATATGGCTAACATACTGCAGCTAAATAACATGTAATGGGGTGTGGTATATGGCTAACATACCACAGCTAAATAACGTGTAATGGGGTGCGGTATATGGCTAACGTACCGCAGCTAAATAACGTGTAATGGGGTGCGGTATATGGCTAACATACCACAGCTAAATAACTTGTAATGGAGTGTGGTATATGGCTAACATACCACAGCTAAATAACGTGTAATGGGGTGTGGTATATGGCTAACATACCACAGCTAAATAACGTGTAATGGGGTGCGGTATATGGCTAACATACCACAGCTAAATAACGTGTAATGGGGTGTGGTATATGGCTAACATACCACAGCTAAATAACGTGTAATGGGGTGTGGTATATGGCTAACATACTGCAGCTAAATAATGAGTAATGGGGTGCGGTATATGGCTAACATACTGCAGCTAAATAACGTGTAATGGGGTGTGGTATATGGCTAACATACTGCAGCTAAATAACGTGTAATGGGGTGTGGTATATGGCTAACATACCACAGCTAAATAACGTGTAATGGGGTGCGGTATATGGCTAACATACCACAGCTAAATAACGTGTAATGGCGTGCGGTATATGGCTAACATACCACAGCTAAATAACGTGTAATGGGGTGTGGTATATGGCTAACATACTGCAGCTAAATAACGTGTAATGGGGTGTGGTATATGGCTAACATACTGCAGCTAAATAACGTGTAATGGGGTGTGGTATATGGCTAACATACCACAGCTAAATAATGAGTAATGGGGTGTGGTATATGGCTAACATACCACAGCTAAATAACGTGTAATGGGGTGCGGTATATGGCTAACATACCCCAGCTAAATAACGTGTAATGGGGTGTGGTATATGGCTAACATACCACAGCTAAATAACGTGTAATTGGGTGTGGTATATGGCTAACATACCACAGCTAAATAACGTGTAATGGGGTGTGGTATATGGCTAACATACCACAGCTAAATAATGAGTAATGGGGTGTGCTATATGGCTAACATACCACAGCTAAATAATGTGTAATGGGGTGTGGTATATGGCTAACATACCACAGCTAAATAATGTGTAATGGGGTGTGGTATATGGCTAACATACTGCAGCTAAATAACGTGTAATGGGGTGCGGTATGTGGCTAACATACCACATCTAAATAACATGTAATGGGGTGTGGTATATGGCTAACATACCACAGCTAAATAACGTGTAATGGGGTGCGGTATATGGCTAACATACCACAGCTAAATAACGTGTAATGGGGTGCGGTATATGGCTAACATACCACAGCTAAATAATGAGTAATGGGGTGCGGTATATGGCTAACATACCACAGCTAAATAATGAGTAATGGGGTGTGGTATATGGCTAACATACCACAGCTAAATAACGTGTAATGGGGTGTGGTATATGGCTAACATACCACAGCTAAATAACGTGTAATGGGGTGCGGTATATGGCAAACATACCACAGCTAAATAACGTGTAATGGAGTGTGGTATATGGCTAACATACCACAGCTAAATAACGTGTAATGGGGTGTGGTATATGGCTAACATACCACAGCTAAATAACGTGTAATGGGGTGCGGTATATGGCTAACATACCACAGCTAAATAACGTGTAATGGGGTGTGGTATATGGCTAACATACCACAGCTAAATAACGTGTAATGGGGTGTGGTATATGGCTAACATACTGCAGCTAAATAATGAGTAATGGGGTGCGGTATATGGCTAACATACTGCAGCTAAATAACGTGTAATGGGGTGTGGTATATGGCTAACATACTGCAGCTAAATAACGTGTAATGGGGTGTGGTATATGGCTAACATACCACAGCTAAATAACGTGTAATGGGGTGCGGTATATGGCTAACATACCACAGCTAAATAACGTGTAATGGGGTGTGGTATATGGCTAACATACCACAGCTAAATAACGTGTAATGGGGTGTGGTATATGGCTAACATACCACAGCTAAATAACGTGTAATGGGGTGTGGTATATGGCTAACATACCACAGCTAAATAACGTGTAATGGGGTGTGGTATATGGCTAACATACTGCAGCTAAAAGCCGTTTTTATGCACGACACAATGCAGTTTTTTGAAACAGCACTAAACATGGTATTACTAGCAATACACCACAAACTCCAGCGATGCCTAACTGCAATTATACTGTAAGCACATGACCGACGCAATAAAAACAGTAGTATGTCATTCCTGTGGTATACCGTCTCATCAACCAATCAGGATTTGAAGGGCCAAGTGTCTACAGGTTTTTGCTCTCATCTTGTACTTGATTGATTAATTAGGTCATTAATTGGTTAAGTTCTATCCTCACCTGGTTGTTAAGGTCTTTACTGGGTTCTAATTTAAAGGAAAGAACTCAAACCTACACTAGGCCCTCCGTGGAAACGGTGTAACACCTCTGTTCTAATTGGATAATATTTAGAAGGTAAAATATAGCACAGGGATTCATTGACAAACCTTTTAACCTGGAAAGGCTCCAAACATGTGGTACATTTTAAAATCATTTTTATAGGAGTCTACAGCATACAAGAGAAACAGTGCTAGATGCAATGGAGGAGCACAATATGCAGAGAGCAGATCCCATAATTCTGTCAGTTTTTGGAGAGTTAAGCACCCTACCTTAGTGGCGTTACGGTTTGAGTAGTTCACACAGGCATTGTGACTCTGATTTAGCCACTAAAAGGAAGAACAACATTTGATTACATTCTGTTGCACTCTGAGGTTTTGTGTGAAATGACAACAGACTATAAGTGTTGAAAATGTTTCCTTTGGATGGATTTACCTGCCAGACAATGGTGGATACTACAGTCTGGTTTGGAAGAAGAAGCCCTACAACCTAGAAGAGAGTTAGTAGACAATAGCTCAACACATTTAGTCCTGCATGCACTCCAGAGCACTACACACAAAAAGTGAATAAAACCAGCCAGTGGCCAGAGGTGACGTTATATACAGTAGACTATTGTATGAATAGATAAATATGAAATTCAGTAAGGATTCAATATAAACTTACAATTGGTGTTCCAAATGGGACATAACCTGTGCATATGCAAAACATATGATCAGTGTAAAAAATCACAATCAACAAAACAATAGTCACTGGCAAAGATCTTCATTCCGAAGTCATACCTGACATTCGAAATGGCATGAAGATTTTCTCTCCTGTGTCCGGATGAATAATGGCCTGTGTTCAGATGAAATATAGAGTGTGACATCATACAGCCAAGAGATTAGGGAACATGTATGTATGCCAGTTAATACATGGATTCATAAATGTGTGCATAATGCTTTGTACATGTGCAGTGACTTACTTGCTTGACTTTCTGGGCTTCCCATAGCTAGAGTAAAAACAACAGCTGTGTTAGATCAGAGCAGTGAGGGGGAAATGTTGGCCAGCTGATGTAACGTCTGTGCTACAACCACATATTTATTTATTGCACGGGTCCTAACATTGAACTTAAATACCAAAAGCTCTTTGGAACAGCATTTTCTAGAGAACTGACAATATCATTTTAAATTTAAATCCTCACCTGTAGATCTGAAACTCCAGGTGGTAAAGTGCCACATTTATATCCCTCAAGGAGTTTCACACATTCTTTCAAGCGTTTCTGGAGAGATAAAAAAAGAATTTAAATCCACAAGAGAACAGTCAACGCTCCAATTCATTATTGTAATGAAATAAAGATGCTGCCTATATTGTTGTATTAAATGTTTTAAACCAGGACTCTGAGTCAGCAAAACTCATGCCCATGTCAAATTGTTTCCAGAAGTAAATCTGTGATGGAGCAAGCACTCTAAAAGGCCTTTTCAGTTGTTAGCTTGTATGCAAATTACAATGAATTCATGTCGACAGACCATAAAAAGTATGTAGTTTTGCAGGTTGGAGCTAAGTGTGTGCAACTGTTCTGCATTAATAACTTAACACTTAAAAAATGGTCTTTAAATACATAAGTTATTACAACCGGTTAGTTATAACATCTATTTTAGGGCCAGAGGTTACTTGCACATGACCGCCAGACAAACTGAACCTCCTGCACCTGATTCTCCTGTTGTATGTATCTGATTCTCAGGTTGTATTTATCTGATTCTCAGGTTGTATTTATCTGATTCTCAGGTTGTATGTATCTGATTCTCAGGTTGTATTTATCTGATTCTCATGTTGTATTTATCTGATTCTCCTGTTGTATGTATCTGATTCTCAGGTTGTATTTATCTGATTCTCAGGTTGTATTTATCTGATTCTCAGGTTGTATTTTTCTGATTCTCAGGTTGTATTTATCTGATTCTCCTGTTGTATTTATCTGATTCTCAGGTTGTATTTATCTGATTCTCAGGTTGTATTTATCTGATTCTCAGGTTGTATTTATCTGATTCTCAGGTTGTATTTATCTGATTCTCAGGTTGTATTTATCTGATTCTCAGGTTGTATTTTTCTGATTCTCAGGTTGTATTCATCTGATTCTCAGGTTGTATTTATCTGATTCTCAGGTTGTATTTTTCTGATTCTCCTGTTGTATTTATCTGATTCTCCTGTTGTATTTATCTGATTCTCAGGTTGTATTTTTCTGATTCTCAGGTTGTATTCATCTGATTCTCAGGTTGTATTTATCTGATTCTCAGGTTGTATTTATCTGATTCTCAGGTTGTATTTTTCTGATTCTCAGGTTGTAAGCATTTTTCGTTGTCTGTGAGAACCAGTTATAGCCTTCTTCTGTGTACTGACAAATATATCTTCCATGACTCGGTCTTCGACCCCAGACTAGTCTTTGATTTTCTTCTGCCTAGTATTAGATCTCCCGTCTACCCATTTGGCCTCGTCCTTCTGTCCCGTCTACCCATTTGGCCTCGTCCTTCTGTCCCGTCTACCCATTTGGCCTCGTCCTTCTGTCCTACCCATTTGGCCTCGTCCTTCTGTCCTACCCATTTGGCCTCGTCCTTCTGTCCTACCCATTTGGCCTCTTCATGTGTCTGACCATTGCCTGATTGTGAACATAATTCCTCCCTTCTGATTGGGTGTAATAAACACCTGCGCACTCTGCATGTGAATCGACTCTATTGTCCAAGAATATTCATTCTCAAAGCCTTGAAAACAAAGTGGGTACCTCCACAGCTTACACACAACGGTCATTATCATATTTTAAAAAGATTCTTTGAAATCTGGACTTCATTATGAATGTTTGCGTCACGTGTGTTCTTGTCATCTGTGTTCTCGGCATGTGGATATGTAAATGACAGATGACCTGGTCCATCTTCAGCCCAGTGGAGTTGTCTAGTTTTGCTCGTTATGCAGATTGCTCATTAGTTAAATGCAGGGAAATAAAAGACCACTGTGTAAGAAATGCCAGGGCCACTTTCTGGTCCTAGTCTTGTTATTTGAGTCCAGGTCTACATCCTTCAGTTCCCACAATTCCCAAGTCATGAATTATATCAGAAATCCACTGGAAGGTCGTGTTTTTTTAAGTATTTAACAAAAACATTATTCATAAAATGTCAACTGTTCCTTACCTCTGATATAAAAAGTGTTGTGGGGTCAATAATATCTATAAAGTGTCTTAGCCGGCCAAGATAGGAACCCTAAAAGAGAAGAAGTGGATCGTTAAATCTTGAATAGTTAGACAAACATGAATAGGAAATTGCTGGAAACAGTTATTAATAGTTCAATCACTAGAAATAATGTGAAGGGAAGCGGTCACAAATATAATTTTACTCATAACACACAGTGCAACAGCATTGAGGTTTTAATTCTTCAAAACAGTAGCAAGGACTTGGCATTACTTGGTGGTGAAGCTATTCCTTAATAAGCATGCCAGTCCAGCCTTACAATCTGTGCCAACTATTTGAAAAGGCCTGATGGCATGCATACTAAAAGTGTATTTAGTGAACCAGATGGAGAAAAAATGGCAGCTTCAACCATATTGCCCTGAGCCATTTATCACTTATAACGGCAACCGACAAAAGCAAAGACAGGAGATAATGCTTGACTCTCCATGGTCATTATCTTTTACTGCATTTAGTTTTAATTGCAAACATGGTACATTTTGACATTTAATTTCATAGAACATAGTATCTACTGTTCACTAATTCTGTGTTTCCCATTGTTTACAGTGTCTGATGGCTCCTTTATAATGTCTGTATAGACTAAATATGTAGTGGTGCTGTATAGCTGGGAGAAGTGGAAAAGCTGCATAATAAAAGACGGAGTTAATTATACATGTTCAGCCCTCCAGATAATACACAAAACACAGCTAGCAGATATGTAATGGACAAGAGCAATAACAGCCTTGTGTGCTGACACAAGAGGTTGCCTAATGGTAAGTGCTTTGTAGCATCCAAATGAACATTGGACAACAGCTTCATGGTTATTCTGTCTGTGCTGATACCTTTAACAGACAGTTATCACATAAACCCAAAAAAGATCGAATACGCAGCTATTTTTCAGTCATTTTCATTTATACTTGTTTGACTGAAAGTGCATTTCAGAATCAGTTTTATTCAGAGTTGTTCACACACAGAAGGAATTAGTTCTGACCCCTAACTGCAACATCTAAAACACAATGTATACGAACAGTGGAAACAGAGCAAAACACAATGTATACTAACAGTGGAAACAGAGCAAAACACAATGTATACGAACAGTGGAAACAGAGCAAAACACAATGTATACTAACAGTGGAAACAGAGCAAAACACAATGTATACGAACAATGGAAACAGAGCAAAACACAATGTATACGAACAGTGGAAACAGAGCAAAACACAATGTATACGAACAGTGGAAACAGAGCAAAACACAATGTATACTAACAGTGGAAACAGAGCAAAACACAATGTATACGAACAGTGGAAACAGAGCAAAACACAATGTATACGAACAGTGGAAACAGAGCAAAACACAATGTATACGAACAGTGGAAACAGAGCAAAACACAATGTATACGAACAGTGGAAACAGAGCAAAACACAATGTATACGAACAGTGGAAACAGAGCAAAACACAATGTATACGAACAGTGGAAACAGAGCAAAACACAATGTATACGAACAGTGGAAACAGAGCAAAACACAAAACACGGACAGTCCGAAGAGAGACCATGCATAGCTGCCATATGTACAAAACATTGTTTTAAATGTGTGTGTGTGTATAAATATATATGGTCCAAAATAAAACCTCAATATCTAGATGAATATACAGTTGTGCAAAAGAAGAGGTTTAGTTATAGTTCACATATCCATTGGGTTTTTGTGTCAGTGCCGATAGTGTCCAGGATGGGAATCAATGACATGTGGGGGAGGGGCTTAGTGCACCAGACTGCCCTAAGGGAGGGGCTTAGGGCAGTCTAGTGATAGGGGCATATTCCTCAGACTTACTGCTGTGGGGAAGAAGCTGTTCTAGTGGTGAGAGGTGTTGATAAGACAGTAGCTGTCTGCCAGAGGGGAGAGTTTGAATAGTCTGTTTCCCGGATGGGAGGGGTCTGCCTCAATCTGTGCTGCTCGCCTCAGTGACCTGGTTTTGAACAGTTCTTTGATGGTTCATGGTCATTGGCAGTTTGTACTGTTTGAGCTGCTGTAGACAGTACAGTCTGTGTTGTTCTTTTCTTAGTGAGAGAGGTGATGTTCAGCTCCCAGGTGAGGTCCTGGGTGATGGTGTTTCCCAGGAAGCGAAAGGACTCCAAAGTGTTGACTGGGGAGCCACTCAGGACGATGGGCTGGAGGTCAGCTTGGCTCATCCTAAAATGCACTTGCATCTCCACTGTCTTTTAAGCATTGAGCTCCAAGTTGTTGAGATGCACCAGGACACCAGCCGGTCAATCTGCCCCCTGTAGCCGGTCTCGGAGATCAGAACAATGGGGGTGGTGTCATCTGCAAACTGAAGAAGTTGAGTGGTGACTGGAGGTGCAGTTGTTGGTGAACAGAGAGAAGAGAGGACAGGCAGAACCCTGAGGGGAGCCAGTGCTGATGGTCAGGAGGTCTGACTGGTGCTCCCCAGCCTCACCTGCTGCCTCCTGTTAGAGAGGAGGTCTGACTGGTGCTCCCCAGCCTCACCTGCTGCCTCCTGTTAGAGAGGAGGTCTGACTGGTGCTCCCCAGCCTCACCTGCTGCCTCCTGTTAGAGAGGAGGTCTGACTGGTGCTCCCCAGCCTCACCTGCTGCCTCCTGTTAGAGAGGAGGTCTGACTGGTGCTCCCCAGCCTCACCTGCTGCCTCCTGTTAGAGAGGAGGTCTGACTGGTGCTCCCCAGCCTCACCTGCTGCCTCCTGTTAGAGAGGAGGTCTGACTGGTGCTCCCCAGCCTCACCTGCTGCCTCCTGTTAGAGAGGAGGTCTGACTGGTGCTCCCCAGCCTCACCTGCTGCCTCCTGTTAGAGAGGAGGTCTGACTGGTGCTCCCCAGCCTCACCTGCTGCCTCCTGTTAGAGAGGAGGTCTGACTGGTGCTCCCCAGCCTCACCTGCTGCCTCCTGTTGGAGAGGAGGTCTGACTGGTGCTCCCCAGCCTCACCTGCTGCCTCCTGTTAGAGAGGAGGTCTGACTGGTGCTCCCCAGCCTCACCTGCTGCCTCCTGTTAGAGAGGAGGTCTGACTGGTGCTCCCCAGCCTCACCTGCTGCCTCCTGTTTGAGAGGAGGTCTGACTGGTGCTCCCCACCCTCACCTGCTGCCTCCTGTTTGAGAGGAGGTCTGACTGGTGCTCCCCAGCCTCACCTGCTGCCTCCTGTTGGAGAGGAGGTCTGACTGGTGCTCCCCAGCCTCACCTGCTGCCTCCTGTTGGAGAGGAGGTCTGACTGGTGCTCCCCAGCCTCACCTGCTGCCTCCTGTTAGAGAGGAGGTCTGACTGGTGCTCCCCAGCCTCACCTGCTGCCTCCTGTTAGAGAGGAGGTCTGACTGGTGCTCCCCAGCCTCACCTGCTGCCTCCTGTTAGAGAGGAGGTCTGACTGGTGCTCCCCAGCCTCACCTGCTGCCTCCTGTTAGAGAGGAGGTCTGACTGGTGCTCCCCAGCCTCACCTGCTGCCTCCTGTTGGAGAGGAGGTCTGACTGGTGCTCCCCAGCCTCATCTGCTGCCTCCTGTTGGAGAGGAGGTCTGACTGGTGCTCCCCAGCCTCACCTGCTGCCTCCTGTTGGAGAGGAGGTCTGACTGGTGCTCCCCAGCCTCACCTGCTGCCTCCTATTGGAGAGGAGGTCTGACTGGTGCTCCCCAGCCTCACCTGCTGCCTCCTGTTGGAGAGGAGGTCTGACTGGTGCTCCCCAGCCTTACTTGCTGCCTCCTGTTGGAGAGGAGGTCTGACTGGTGCTCCCCAGCCTCACTTGCTGCCTCCTGTTGGAGAGGAGGTCTGACTGGTGCTCCCCAGCCTCACCTGCTGCCTCCTGTTGGAGAGGAGGTCTGACTAGTGCTCCCCCAGCCTTACTTGCTGCCTCCTGTTGGAGAGGAGGTCTGACTGGTGCTCCCCAGCCTCACTTGCTGCCTCCTGTTGGAGAGGAGGTCTGACTGGTGCTCCCCAGCCTCACCTGCTGCCTCCTGTTGGAGAGGAGGTCTGTTATCCACCTGCATAACAATTGGACTCAGGCAAACCCATATGGGGAAGCCTGCCCTGGAGCAAGGCTGAGATTATGGTGTTGAATGCAGAACTGAAGTCTATCCTTACGTAGGTTCCAGGCTGGTCCAGATGTCTGAGGATCCGTGTCATCCACTGAACTGTTTGCTCTGCAGGCAAACTGCAGAAGTATCTCCATACAGGCCCCTGGCCTCCATTACTGCTTTCCCAAATCTGTATTTTGCCTCCCTGAGTTTATTTCTGTTGCAGCTCTAAAATGCATCCTCCTTGTCCGTCCGCAGTCATCTGAGTTTAGCTGCTAACCAGGGTTTGTCGTTATTATAGCGTACCTGGGTTTGAGTTGTAATGCAGCTGTCCTCACAAAAGCTGATGTATAAAGTCACAGCGTCAGTATATTAATCTATGTTATCTATGGCAGCCTTGAAAATGTCCAAACAATCAAGTAGAGCATCTTTGGTTTCACTGCTCCACTTTTTTTATCTTGATACAACAGGATTAGAGAGTTTGAATTATTTAAATGAATTGTTTGTATTTAGGATGTTCGTGGCTCAGGTTATCTTTGTTAAAGTCGTCAAGGACCATGACTAAAGAGTTCGGGAATAGCCGTTCAATGTCATTTGTTCTTGAGCGAGTGCACATTGGCTAGGAATATTCCAGGTACTGGCGTTTGAAGTCAGGTTTTTAGTCCATGCGAACAAGCACTCTATCCGGCTTACTTCGCCTGTGTCTAACAAAAGAGAGCAGATGCAGCTTTTATTACAAGGTCCAGTATTACGTCGGATTCTACAGGAGTTGAATCCCTAATGTTTAGCATCGCCTCTCTTGAGAAAACCATCTGAGAATTGTCGCACAACACTGATTTTACAAACAAAAACGCACACAACACTCAAAGCTCAGGGCCGAGGTTGTCATCTTGAACAGCGCCAGAAGTGTATGTATTTATTGAAGCATTTGCCAATTAGTTTTTATGCTGTGGTGCCCATGTGAATGATCATTTTAAAGCCACTCGAAGAATATACACTCTATGGTGAACTGAACCATGCTAAACAAATGTCTGTTACTTTAGGGGTCAAATCGTTCATTTTAGGTGAATAAAAAAGAACAAACTTCTTAGATGTTTCACTTCATAAAATATGCCATGCTGAAATTAAGATCGCTAGTTTGGCTGCTATTATTTCCAGGTAACAGTGCATATAGGTGAGTGGTATCTGTTGAAGAAGACTGGGTTTTGTAGAAATCAGTAGGTCCTAATGCAGCGCATGTTAATTTTCATAACAGTTCATAGTTTATCCGTTCATCTTGTTTTATGTATGCAATAAACCACCTTTGAACGTTTTCCGGCTCTTGGAATTGGCTTTTATCCTGCACTACATGCAGTTTTATGAATATCAAAATTGGTCAATCAATAACTGGCTTTGGGCTCTAAATCTAAACCTCATTGCCAAATGTCAAATGGAACCTTTATGCATAATGTTTACTACGCAGGTTGTATCATGTTATTATAATGCAAAAGCAATTGGCTATGTAAACACTAAGCAGGTTTCCATTGAATCTTTTTATTACACAAAAGCAATGCTGCAAAATAATACACATCTGAAGATGTGTAACAGAGCTGACAGATATGTGAAATGTTCATTTTACAATTTGTATCTGATTATTGAGTTTCAGGTAAGACAAAGTGTCATACAGGTCAGTGTTAGTGTGGCTAACATTTACCTGCTTCTCTGTTATTATACACACGACACACGCTGACTGAGGGATGTGGAGAAATGTTTTGCATGAAGACTACCCTCTGTTGTTAAACATTGTGACTGGTTCTGGGTCAGTTCTACACAATCCCTGTATGCATTTGCATGACGATCTCTGTTGTTGAACATTCTGACTAAAGCACTGTAAATGGAAGATGGTAAGACGAGTGTAACTCCTGACGGTGGACATTGGTTGCTGCTAATACCCTATAATGTCATTTACTTTTTAATAGTATCAATCAAACACACTTTTAAATGGCTTTTTAAATCAGCATCAAGTGCATATTCCTTTAACTCCAATGAGCATGTAACTACAAGAAACAGATAGTGGGTGGGAACCTTGGAACAAACCTAGATAGGAGTCAGAGTCTTTACCTAAAATCTATTATTTAATATCTACTTGTATCTAGTATTTTTTATTAACATGATGTCTGACTCCAACTGTTTGCCTGATAGTTGACCCTTGACCTGTCTGTTCAAATATGTCTTAAAGAAATTTGGCAAATGTTAGTGAATGTTTAAATTCCACATTGTACACTTCTTTTCTACGTATGACATGATAGGTCCAGCTGTTACATTGACATTAGAAAGATTAGTGGATACACATTATTTACTTGCTGACATGGTCATGTTAACTTATAATAATAATAATAGACAAATGATCTTTTTGAGCAGGTGCTTATTTTTATAACAACATGCATTTTTACAAGTAAAGAGCCTTAAGCCTAGCCTTGAACACCAAATTGCACTAAAACAGAAGCCCGTTTAAATTAAATGTAAAGCTTTATAAATTAATGTCTTGTTAATTGCCTGTGGTCATCAATGGTTTCCAACTAAATATGCATAAATTTGAGCCAATGTACAAGTTGACCACTGCAAAATTACTTTCCAGAATAGACATTTGATGGATATGATAAATGTATGAATAGATATTTGATGGATATGATAAATGTATGAATAGACATTTGATGGATATGATAAATGTATGAATAGACATTTGATGGATATGATAAATGTATGAATAGACATTTGATGGATATGATAAATGTATGAATAGACATTTGATGGATATGATAAATGTATGAATAGACATTTGATGGATATGATAAATGTATGAATAGACAGACGCAGTCGTATCTATCTGTCTGCCACATTTTTGTATGCCTTATAATAATGACCATAGGATGTCCCGTATAGATTTAAGAAATGTATACTAAATCCAAAATAGTCTTTACTAAAAACAAAGGTTGTAAGGGTATGCCAAATATTTATTGAATATATCATTTGTTGTTTAATATTTATATGTCAATCACTGAATTAGTCATTGATTGTCAGTCTTATTTTCACTAAAATAGATTTCTGGAATTTCTACTAAATCCACAGTTGGGTTTCTACTAAAAACAAAGGTTGGAAAATTATGCCACGTATTTATAGAATAAAGTAGAGGTTGTTTCAGGTGTACATGTCAATCACTGAATTAGTTATTGATTTTCAAAGCGTTTTCTTCACTTTAATAGATTGCTGGAACTTCTACTAAATCTTAAGTAGAGTTTCTACTAAAAACAATGGTTGTGAAAGTATGCCACGTATTTATAGAATAAATCACATGTGGTTTTATGAGTATATGTCAATCAATTAGTTATTGATTTTTTAATCACATTTCTGCTGTTAGTGAATGCGTGATCACGGTCAGACAAAATATTTTTCATTGAAATCTAAATAACTTTGATTAAAAACAAAGGTTGTAAAAGTATGCCAGCTATTTAGATTAAATCAGATGTGGTTTGATGTGTTTCTGACAATCACTGAATAAGATATTGAATTTCCAAAACTGTTCATGTCTGTTGAATGTCTGTTGAATGTCCGTTGAATGTCTGTTGAATGTGAATGCGCGAATATAAAACACAGTTTACCTCCGTGCTCAGCGTCTGGTTAAAACGGGGCGGGTACCTATAAGTCTCTATCAAACCCATCTCCTTTACTTATCAAGTCTCTATCAAACCCATCTCCTTTACCTATCCCCCCGTAACTAGTTTTAAAAACAAACAATTTGCACAAGGTTGGTGAAAAACAAAAGTTGGTGGTGAAAAACAAAAGGTTGGTGAAAAACAAAACGACATGAATGTCAACTTTTACATGAGAGTAAACTGCGATCAGTCCGGTGTGCCTGCAATAACAAGTCTATTTCTATACACCATTTAACACCACATGTATTTCTATACACCATTTAACACCACATGTATTCCTACACCATTTAACACATCTATTTCTATACATCATTTAACACCAAATGTGAGTTTACCTGATCATATCGAGTTCTTCCCAGCTGGAATGTAGGACAAACTCCAGTTTCCCCCATGACAGCGAGTAGGAATGGATCTATTAAGGAAGTCAGTCAGGAAATAGGTTTGGTAAGTAGTGCACAAGCGAGTCCAGGAAATAGGGTTTGGAAAGTAGTGCACAAGCGAGTCCCCTCCTATAGGAAATAGGGTTTGGTAAGTAGTGCACTAGCGAGTCCCCTCCTATAGGAAATAGGGTTTGGTAAGTAGTGCACTAGCGAGTCCCCTCCTATAGGAAATAGGGTTTGGTAAGTAGTGCACTAGCGAGTCCCCTACTGAATAGTTAAGCAATCAATCGCGATACTTCATCTGAAGTTACATAACCAAAGTTATTTCAGGATACGTGAATGCAGCACCCAAATAGGGGATCCTAGATGTTCAACACGGTTCTTATGTTGCAGACTTGCTGTGTTGATGATCAGTAGACCCAGCGAGGAATCCCGTTGACCCAATTTTAATTGCAGGGTGCCCTGTTGGCAGAGATGCAATGAGGAGTGGGTCTAGTGATGGGTCGGTCGCGAACGAAAGCCCATCACTAGTGGGCTGAACACAACATCATTCATGCAACAGCCAATCAGGTTATTGTACTGCACCAATGAATGTGTTGTGAATACTACTATGTGCTTGGGGAAAAGCCTTACCATGTTAATGATGCATTAATACAAAGCCTATATACTGAAATAGATTGAGTATACCAGAAAAAACACTTGGGACACCACAGTAAAGGCAGCTAACATCATAATTTCTTCAAATAAATGTTTAAGATCCACCTTAAATAATGTGTTTGGAGTCGGCTTACACCACTTAGCTGTTTAAATGAATGTGTAAATACCTTTCAATATTGCCACTGCCAGAAGTTGTTGATGTATGTATGTATGTACTGTATGTATGTATGTACTGTGTGTGTGTGTGTGTGTGTGTGCTGTGTGTGTGTGTGTGTGTGTGTGTGTGTGTGTGTGTGTGTGTGTGTGTGTGTGTGTGTGTGTGTGTGTGTGTGTGTGTGTGTGTGCTGTGTGTGTGTGTGTGTGCTGTTTGTGTGTGTGCTGTATGTACGTATGTACTACTGTTTCAAGGTTTGCGGTCACTTAGAAATGTTTTTTAATCCATTTAAATAACATACATAAGATTAGAAATATAGTCTATAGACTTTGTTACTGTTGTAAATTAATATTGTGGCTCGAAATGGTTGTTTTCAATGTAATATGTACAGAGGCCCATCATTAGTAACCATCAGTCCTGTGCTTCAATGGCACGTTGTGTTTGCTAGTCCAAGTGCATCATCTTAAAAGGCTGATTGATCATTAGAGAACCCAGGTTATGGTGATTAGAGAACCCAGGTTATGGTGATTAGAGAACCCGTGTTATGGTGATTAGAGAACCCGTGTTATGGTGATTAGAGAACCCAGGTTATGGTGATTAGAGAACCCAGGTTATGGTGATTAGAGAACCCGTGTTATGGTGATTAGAGAACCCAGGTTATGGTGATTAGAGAACCCGTGTTATGGTGATTAGAGAACCCAGGTTATGGTGATTAGAGAACCCGTGTTATGGTGATTAGAGAACCCGTGTTATGGTGATTAGAGAACCCAGGTTATGGTGATTAGAGAACCCGTGTTATGGTGATTAGAGAACCCAGGTTATGGTGATTAGAGAACCCAGGTTATGGTGATTAGAGAACCCGTGTTATGGTGATTAGAGAACCCGTGTTATGGTGATTAGAGAACCCAGGTTATGGTGATTAGAGAACCCGTGTTATGGTGATTAGAGAACCCAGGTTATGGTGATTAGAGAACCCGTGTTATGGTGATTAGAGAACCCGTGTTATGGTGATTAGAGAACCTGTGTTATGGTGATTAGAGAACCCGTGTTATGGTGATTATAGAACGTCTCCGGTAACGTATGTAACCTTAGTTCCCTGAAGGGAACGAGATGCTGCGTGAAAACGCTTTGGGAACGCTCTGCGTGATTGCGTCATGAAGTACGTGTGAAATCAGCCCAATGGCGAGACGGAACGTCATAGACGGGTGACGTCGCAACCAGGAAACCATAAAGCACCCCAAAACACAAGCCTATTCAGCTTCTGAAAAGCTGAAGCAAGTGCCACGGGCATGCTGGGAGTATGGCATAGACACGCAGCGTCTCGTTCCCCTCAGGGAACTAAGGTTACATATGTAACCGGAGACGTTCCCTATCAGGGAACTTTGAGCTGCGTGAAAACGCTGTGGGAACGCCAATACCCACTTCGCCATTCGAGCCAGTGTCCGTCGTGTGAAGTCAAAGCGCACATTCTGACGAAAGCACCTGTGCCCCAGGCGTAGAGCCAAAGTCAAGATGGTAAAACCTCACAAACGTATGCGGTGAGGACCAGCCTGCCGTAGTACAAACGTCATGCAGTGAAACCTTGCCTGACAAAAGAGCTTTAGAAGCCGCCATACTCCTGGTAGAGTGAGCTCGAACAGCCAATGGTGAAGGCTGCCCAGACGACTCATAAGCAAGCGAGATGGCCTCAACCACCCACTTGCTCTTCCTCTGTTTAGACACAGGACACCCGGTATTGGGTGGTCTGAAACACACTGTTCGGATTGCCTCGACAGGGCAGTTCTGTGGACGTAAACGTCTAAGGCCCTCACAGGGCAGAGGAGGTTATTCTTCTCCTGGTCCGACGTCAGAAAAGGAGGAGGACAGAAGGCCTGCAGCACAATAGGCCCATCAGTAATAGTTGGGACCTTAGGAACATAACCAGGACTAGGCAGGAGAAATGCCTTAACCATGCCAGGTGAGAATTCCAAGCACGAGGGGGATACCGAGAGAGCTTGAATATCTCCAATCCTTTTTAAGGAAGAAATAGCAAGTAAAAAGATTGTTTAGAGAGTAATGAACTTCTCAGAGACCTCCTCAATGGGCTCGAACGGAGAGCGGGAGAGACCCTCCAGTACAATGACCAGGTCCCAAGACGGCACCCTCGTGTGGGCTGCTGGCCTCAGCCTCAAGGTGCAACGAAGGAAGCGTGATACCAGTGGGTGTCTCCCCAGAGAAGCATCATTTAGCGGGACATGGCCCACAGATAAGGCTGCCACGTACACCTTCAGTGTGGAAGGGGATAAACCTGTGGAGAAGCGCTCCTGCAGAAACTCCAGTACTGCTACCAGCGGGCGTTCACCACACCAGGAGGTGAAATGTCTCCACCTTGCGGCATACGCTTCGTAGTGACCGGAGCTCTGGAGTGAAGGATGGTCTCAACGACCTCTGCCGAGAGACCTTCTAAGATTCGGGCCCCCTCAGAGGCCAAGCCCATAGTTTTCATAGCTCTGGGCTGGGATGAAAGATCAACCCGCCCGCCCGAGAGAGCAAGTCCCCCCCGATCGGGATCTCCAAAGGAGAACCGGCGAGGAGAGATATCAGGTCCGCAAACCATACTCGGGCCGGCCAGTACGGGGCTACTAGCAGTAGACTGACCCCGTCCTGACGGACCCCCTCCAGAACTCATGGGAGTAGAGCAACCGGGGGAAAAGCGTACAGGCGTGCCTTCGGCCATGCCTGTACCATGGCATCCACCCCTCGCGGGGCTGGATGAGTTAGCGAGAACCACAGTGGACAGTGTGAAGTCTCTCTGGACGCAAATAGGTCTACCTCGGCATGACCGAAATGTCTCCAAAGGAGCTCCACCACATTGGGATGGAGTCTCCAGTCCCCGGGCCTCGGCCCTTGCCTTGACAGGATGTCTGCCCCCAGATTTAGGTACCCTGGGATAAAAATCGCTCTTAAGGAACGGAGCTTCCCATGGGACCACAGAAGGATCTGGCGAGCCTGCTTGCATAGCAGGCGTGAGCGCAGACCACCCTGATGGTTGATGTTGGAAACCACCGATATGTTGTCTGACCGGACAAGAACATGACGGCCCATCAGTTCTGGGAGGAAGTGTTTCAGGCCCTGAAACACAGCCAACATTTCTAGACAATTTATGTGCCAAGAAAGATGCTGGTCTTGCCACAACCTCCGAGCTGGGCGACCACCCATGATCGCCCCCCAGCCTGTGAGGGAGGCATCCGTCGTCAGCGTCACACGACGACAAGGAGCTCCCAGCACGGGCCCTTGGGATAAGAACCAAGGCTCTTTCCACATAGCTAGGGTGCACAGGCAGCGCCTCGTGACCCTGATCAAGCGGAGCTGGATTCCCCTCGGGGAGAACCCCTTGGCTCTGAGCCATGTACAACAGGCCGCAAGGAATGACGTTGGACGCTGCTGCCACCAGACCTAACAGTCTCTGGAACTGTTTCACAGTTAGTGACTGGCCTAGCTTGGCCTGTTTGACAGCTGTGAGGAACGACGCCACACCAGCAGGAGGCAGCCGTGCCCGCATCGTGGTCGAATCCCAGACTGAGAAGCATCCGCGCATTTTGTAAATGTTCAGGGAGAGAGAGCTAGGCCGAACGGAAGAACCCGATACTGGTATGCTTCGTCCCCGAAAGCGAACCTCAGGAACTTCCTGTGTTGTGCAAGGATAGACACATGGACGCGTCCTTCAGATCTACCGTGACAAACCAGTCCTCGGACCTGATTTGTGATACGATCTGTCTGAGAGTGAGCATCTTGAAGCTGAACTTCGCCACTGAACAGTTCAACAGTCGTAGATCTAGAAACGGACATAATCCCCCATCCTTCTTTGGACTACGAAGTAGCTGCTGTAATAGCCCGACTCCCTGCTGGGTGGAAGAACCCGTTCTATAGCCTCCTTTCGCAGAAGAGTCTGCACTTCTTGTTCCATTACCAGAGCCTGCTCGGGGTCCACCACTGTGGGCAGGACCACTCTGAATCGAGGGGGCGAGCCCTGAATTGAATGGCATAACCTTTCTCGATTGTCTGCAGGACCCATTGAGATACATTTGGAAGGGTTTTCCACTTTGCCTCTATCTACTAAGGGTACCAGCCCCTCGAGGCTGGCCTCTGGAATACTTGGACCTACAGACACAGCGCCCTGTAACGGCACACCGGCAGGGGAACACTGGTCTTGTAGCTCCTGACCCCCTCGCTGGGCCAATAGCGCGTGTCCCTGAGGGCACCAGGAGAGAGCGGGCACCGTATGGTGAGGTGAACACCTGCCTCTCCTGGTGGGGACCACCCTCTGCACCCCGACAGTGATGGTGTCAGGGTCTCTGATTCTGCTGTGCCGGTGTGCCGTGCTCGTCGACGTGCGGGCTGCCCCCGTACGGCAGCCCCAGAGACGTGGCGTCGACATGGAAGGAATTATCAAACGTTGCTGCCCGTCTCATATCTTGGTGGAACCTCTCAATGACCAGGTCAATTGAGTCCCCAAAGAGGCATGATGAGGAAAGCGGCGCATACAAGAGAAAGATTTTACTTTTCTCTCATTGGAGAGACTCACCATAGATGTCTCTCAGTGTCCACCAGAGCTGCCATAATATGGCCCACCGATTGGCCGTCTCTTGTGGCACGGAAAGACAGATCCGCTGCCTGACGAAGTTCTCGAACAACGTCAGGACTTAACTTCTCCCCCTCAGCCACGTCTTTAAGCAGCTTTGTCTGATTCGCCCGCACTCTGGCCATGATATGCAGGCAAGAAGCCGCTTGCCCCGCCGCCGAATAAGCTTTGCCCACCGCTTTAGGCATTGTACCACAACCATACATGTTAGCATGTATCAGTGAGCGCAGCGACGCTCACAATGCTAATGCTAGCCCCCTCGAGAGCTAACTGGGCATGTAGCACTCCCAAACAAACAACGCATAGTTGGTGTGTATCCCCACCCGTAAGAAAAGCGGGTGCAAGGAAAAAAAACACTCCCTGTAACGCTGCTTACTCGCCATAATTACGGTAGATTCTGCTTAGAAAAACTAACGACAGGAACCACAAGGACTATCACACAACGCACTTGCTGAAGCAACAGAAAGCTGTATGTGGTTGTGTTTTGGGGTGCTTTATGGTTTCCTGGTTGCGACGTCACCCGTCTATGACGTCCCGTCTCGCCATTGGGCTGATTTCACACGTACTTCATGACGCAATCACACAAAGCGTTCCCACCGCGTTTTCACGCAGCTCGAAGTTCCCTGATAGGGAACCCGTGATATGGTGATTAGAGAACCGTGTTATGGTGATTAAAGAAGCAATAAAACTGGGCTTCTTTTGACTAGTTCTGTATCTGGAGCATCAACATGTGTGGTTTTGATCAAAATGTCCTGAAACAAAAGTAGAAGTGTGGGGCATCTTGTGTCACTTTGTGATTTGACTGGTGGGTGGGACTGCCAGTTTGTTATGGAGAGACTTCCTGTATGACATATGGTATGGGTTGGACTTCCTGTGTGATGTACGTTATGGGTTGGACTTCCTGTGTGACTGTCATGTATGTGCTCAGAAGTAGGGAGCAGGACACAGGCGCAGAGATTTGAAGTAAATAACGTCTTTATTTAAAGACAGGCAAAAATGAAACTTGAACCGAAAACTTCGGGTAACCAAAATAAAGCTGTACTTTAAACAGGATAAACACACACTTGAAACAAACGTTCCAACATATGTGCATTCAAACAATGAACCGACACTGACAGACTGACAAGACCGGAACTAAATACATGAAACTAATGAGGAAACAAAAAACAGGTGTGGACAAAACTCAGGTGATCCTCCCTCTCTCTGCTGACAGGAGGAGTGGCAACACTGGCATAGAGGGACAGAGGGAGGGATAGACCCCTGGTCCTCACAGTGACATATGGTATGGGTTGGACTTCCTGTGTGACATATGGTATGGGTTGGACTTCCTGTGTGACATATGGTATGGGTTGGACTTCCTGTGTGACATATGGTATGGGTGGACTTCCTGTGTGATGTACGTTATGGGTTGGACTTCCTGTGTGACATATGGTATGGGTTGGACTTCCTGTGTGACATATGGTATGGGTTGGACTTCCTGTGTGACATATGGTATGGGTTGGACTTCCTGTGTGACATATGGTATGGGTTGGACTTCCTGTGTGACATATGGTATGGGTTGGACTTCCTGTGTGACATATGGTATGGATTGGACGTCCTGTGTGACATATGGTATGGGTTGGACTTCCTGTGTGACATATGGTATGGGTTGGACTTCCTGTGTGACATATGGTATGGGTTGGACTTCCTGTGTGACATATGGTATGGGTTGGACTTCCTGTGTGACATATGGTATGGGTTGGACTTCCTGTGTGACATATGGTATGGATTGGACGTCCTGTGTGACATATGGTATGGGTTGGACTTCCTGTGTGACATATGGTATGGGTGGACTTCCTGTGTGATGTACGTTATGGGTTGGACTTCCTGTGTGACATATGGTATGGGTTGGACTTCCTGTGTGACATATGGTATGGGTTGGACTTCCTGTGTGACATATAATAATAATAATAATAATACGTTGTATTTATATAGCGCCTTTCCAGGGCTCAAGGACGCTTTACAATTCAGGACATAAAACAGTAAGCAGTAATAACAAACATTACCACCAAAAATACACAGAAGGACAACAACAGTTAAATACAAACTTACAAATAACACTTAGAGAATAAGTGGGTTTTGAGTAAGGATTTGAATTCAGATAGAGTACAGACATAGCGGAGTGATTGACGGAGAGAGTTCCACAGTGTTGGTGCAACAACACTGAACGATCTGGCCCCCATGGAAGCTAGCCGGTGCTTAGGGACTACAAGAAGGCTAGAGTCAGAGGATCTTAGTGAGCGTGTTGGTTTGTAGGGATGGATCAGGTTGCTAAGATAGGGGGGAGCCAAACTGTGTAGAGATTTAAAAGTGAGCAGGAGGATTTTAAATTGAATACGATAGGCCACTGGCAGCCAGTGAAGATCAGACAGAATTGGGGTGATATGAGCAGAACGCTTGGTGTGAGTAAGTAATCTAGCAGCAGAGTTTTGAATATATTGCAACCTGGAGATGGAGCTGGCAGGAAGACCAATAAAAAGGGCATTGCAGTAATCAAGACGTGATGTTATAAATGAATGAATTACAGTTTCAGCGTCTTTAGTGTTGAGGAAAGGAGGGAGTTTGGCGATCCGACGTAAGTGAAAGAAGGCCGATTTAGTGACAGATTTGATATGAGACTGGAGTGAAAGGGAGGAGTCAAAAAGTACACCCAGATTTTTAACAGTGTTAGATGGTTTGAAGAAAGTGCCTGCAATCTCGCACTTGAAATCAGTGGGAATTTTCCTGATAAGAGATGGAGTTCCAATAAAAATTATCTCAGTTTTGTTGAGTTTTAGAAAATTACATTGAAGCCAATCTTTTATTTCATGCACACAAGCTGAGATTTTGTCAGTCGTGACAGACAAAGCAGGTGAACAAACAGTGTATAATTGGATGCCATCAGCATAGAAATGATAATTAAAACCATGACGTTGCAAGATGAGACCAAGAGGTATTATATAAATTATGAATAATAATGGCCCCAGAATGTACCAAAATGTAGAATTGTCTGTCAGAGAGGTAGGAGTAAAACCAAGATAGAGCAGCACCAGAAATACCTACATCCGCAAGGCGCAGCATAAGTAGTTCATGGGAGACTGTGTCAAAGGCAGAGCTAAGGTCAAGAAGCAAGAGTAACGACAGCACGCCAGAGTCGCCAGAAAGAAGCAAGTCATTCAGCACCTTGACAAGGGCTGTTTCAGTACTATGTAGAGGACGAAAACCAGATTGAAAGGGATTAAAGAGGTTATTTGCAACAAGAAAAGACTGAAGCTGGGAAGCAACAGTACTTTCCAGTAATGTGGCCATGAAAGGTAGATTTGAAATGGGACGATGATTAGATAAAATAGAAGGATCAAGGCTGGGTTTTTAAGAGCAGGGGTAACAGCGGCAGTTTTGAGTGACAGCGGGAAAGAGGCCGAGGTGAGAGATGCATTGATGAAGTGGGAGATAGGTGCAGAGATAACTGAATGACAACGTTTCAGAAGAGAAGTGGGTGCAGGGTCAAGATGACATGACGAAGGGTTAGATTTCAAAATTAACTGAGAAACAGAGGATGGAGTAGTTAGAGCAAATAAGGTTAGGGACTGATCAGATTGGTTAAGCAGATGTCTAGTGGTTGCAGCATCAGTAGAGAAGCTCTTTTGGGCAGCATCTGCTTTTTCTAGGAGATGTTTAAGAAAAGAACTACAGAGTTCACCAGAAGCTAGAGCAGCCTCAGATGGAGGTTTGATGAGCTTATTTATAGTGTTAAATAATGCTTTTGGCCTGTTACTAGATTTGTTGATCATGGCAGACACAAAACTAGAGCGCGCCAAGTTCAGGGCCAGTTTGTAGTTATTTACATGTTCAACATAAGCTAGATGGTGAACAGTCAGGCCAGTGTTCCTGTAAAGACGCTCAAGCCGTCTGCCAGTGGTCTTGAGGATACGAAGCTCAGAGGTGAACCAAGGAGAGGAGTGTGTAGAAGGGACACTACGAGTCTTGACAGGGGCATGCTTACCTAAGATATCGGTAATTATGAGGTGATAGCTAGTCAATATCAGAGAGGGAGAGGAGATGTCAAGGACATCACAGAGATTGGAAGAGGCAATGGAGGTACAAAATGATACACGATCAACAGCTTTGACATTCCGGTAGGATATAACAGTTTTTAGGCATTTTTTACGCACAGGCAGACTTAAGCTATAAGTAAGTAATTTGTGATCAGAAATGCCAATATCAGAGAAAGAGATGGAGGATATATTAGCCCTATATGTACAGATCAGATCAAGGGTATGACCATGCTTATGAGTAGGAAAATTAACATGCTGGGTTAAATTAAAACATTCAAAAATTGAAAGTAACTGAGAAGTGTTAGAACAAGCGACATCAACATGGATATTAAAGTCACCAAGCAGTAACATAGGAAATGACAATGAGCCAGCAACAGTCAGCAATTCACTGAGTTCAGAAAAAAAGCTAGACAGGGCCCTGGGAGGACGATAGAGCAAAATAATTATAAGAGAGTCAGCCTTTAAAACCATATATTCAAATGTATCAGTGTCATGAAAATCAAGTTGCCTGAATATGGTATGGGTTGGACTTCCTGTGTGACATATGGTATGGGTTGGACTTCCTGTGTGACATATGGTATGGGTTGGACTTCCTGTGTGACATATGGTATGGTTGGATTCCTGGTGTTGGACTTGGGTTGGACTTCTGTGTGACATATGGTATGGGTTGGACTTCCTGTGTGACATATGGTATGGGTTGGACTTCCTGTGTGACATATGGTATGGGTTGGACTTCCTGTGTGACATATGGTATGGGTTGGACTTCCTGTGTGACATATGGTATTCCTGTGTGACATATGGTATGGGTTGGACTTCCTGTGTGACATATGGTATGGGTTGGACTTCCTGTGTGACATATGGTATGGATTGGACGTCCTGTGTGACATATGGTATGGGTTGGACTTCCTGTGTGACATATGGTATGGGTGGACTTCCTGTGTGACATATGGTATGGGTTGGACTTCCTGTGTGACATATGGTATGGGTTGGACTTCCTGTGTGACATATGGTATGGGTTGGACTTCCTGTGTGACATATAATAATAATAATAATAATACGTTGTATTTATATAGCGCCTTTCCAGGGCTCAAGGACGCTTTACAATTCAGGACATAAAACAGTAAGCAGTAATAACAAACATTACCACCAAAAATACACAGAAGGACAACAACAGTTAAATACAAACTTACAAATAACACTTAGAGAATAAGTGGGTTTTGAGTAAGGATTTGAATTCAGATAGAGTACAGACATAGCGGAGTGATTGACGGAGAGAGTTCCACAGTGTTGGTGCAACAACACTGAACGATCTGGCCCCCATGGAAGCTAGCCGGTGCTTAGGGACTACAAGAAGGCTAGAGTCAGAGGATCTTAGTGAGCGTGTTGGTTTGTAGGGATGGATCAGGTTGCTAAGATAGGGGGGAGCCAAACTGTGTAGAGATTTAAAAGTGAGCAGGAGGATTTTAAATTGAATACGATAGGCCACTGGCAGCCAGTGAAGATCAGACAGAATTGGGGTGATATGAGCAGAACGCTTGGTGTGAGTAAGTAATCTAGCAGCAGAGTTTTGAATATATTGCAACCTGGAGATGGAGCTGGCAGGAAGACCAATAAAAAGGGCATTGCAGTAATCAAGACGTGATGTTATAAATGAATGAATTACAGTTTCAGCGTCTTTAGTGTTGAGGAAAGGAGGGAGTTTGGCGATCCGACGTAAGTGAAAGAAGGCCGATTTAGTGACAGATTTGATATGAGACTGGAGTGAAAGGGAGGAGTCAAAAAGTACACCCAGATTTTTAACAGTGTTAGATGGTTTGAAGAAAGTGCCTGCAATCTCGCACTTGAAATCAGTGGGAATTTTCCTGATAAGAGATGGAGTTCCAATAAAAATTATCTCAGTTTTGTTGAGTTTTAGAAAATTACATTGAAGCCAATCTTTTATTTCATGCACACAAGCTGAGATTTTGTCAGTCGTGACAGACAAAGCAGGTGAACAAACAGTGTATAATTGGATGCCATCAGCATAGAAATGATAATTAAAACCATGACGTTGCAAGATGAGACCAAGAGGTATTATATAAATTATGAATAATAATGGCCCCAGAATGTACCAAAATGTAGAATTGTCTGTCAGAGAGGTAGGAGTAAAACCAAGATAGAGCAGCACCAGAAATACCTACATCCGCAAGGCGCAGCATAAGTAGTTCATGGGAGACTGTGTCAAAGGCAGAGCTAAGGTCAAGAAGCAAGAGTAACGACAGCACGCCAGAGTCGCCAGAAAGAAGCAAGTCATTCAGCACCTTGACAAGGGCTGTTTCAGTACTATGTAGAGGACGAAAACCAGATTGAAAGGGATTAAAGAGGTTATTTGCAACAAGAAAAGACTGAAGCTGGGAAGCAACAGTACTTTCCAGTAATGTGGCCATGAAAGGTAGATTTGAAATGGGACGATGATTAGATAAAATAGAAGGATCAAGGCTGGGTTTTTTAAGAGCAGGGGTAACAGCGGCAGTTTTGAGTGACAGCGGGAAAGAGGCCGAGGTGAGAGATGCATTGATGAAGTGGGAGATAGGTGCAGAGATAACTGAATGACAACGTTTCAGAAGAGAAGTGGGTGCAGGGTCAAGATGACATGACGAAGGGTTAGATTTCAAAATTAACTGAGAAACAGAGGATGGAGTAGTTAGAGCAAATAAGGTTAGGGACTGATCAGATTGGTTAAGCAGATGTCTAGTGGTTGCAGCATCAGTAGAGAAGCTCTTTTGGGCAGCATCTGCTTTTTCTAGGAGATGTTTAAGAAAAGAACTACAGAGTTCACCAGAAGCTAGAGCAGCCTCAGATGGAGGTTTGATGAGCTTATTTATAGTGTTAAATAATGCTTTTGGCCTGTTACTAGATTTGTTGATCATGGCAGACACAAAACTAGAGCGCGCCAAGTTCAGGGCCAGTTTGTAGTTATTTACATGTTCAACATAAGCTAGATGGTGAACAGTCAGGCCAGTGTTCCTGTAAAGACGCTCAAGCCGTCTGCCAGTGGTCTTGAGGATACGAAGCTCAGAGGTGAACCAAGGAGAGGAGTGTGTAGAAGGGACACTACGAGTCTTGACAGGGCATGCTTACCTAAGATATCGGTAATTATGAGGTGATAGCTAGTCAATATCAGAGAGGGAGAGGAGACATAAAGGACATCACAGAGATTGGAAGAGGCAATGGAGGTACAAAATGATACACGATCAACAGCTTTGACATTCCGGTAGGATATAACAGTTTTTAGGCATTTTTTACGCACAGGCAGACTTAAGCTATAAGTAAGTAATTTGTGATCAGAAATGCCAATATCAGAGAAAGAGATGGAGGATATATTAGCCCTATATGTACAGATCAGATCAAGGGTATGACCATGCTTATGAGTAGGAAAATTAACATGCTGGGTTAAATTAAAACATTCAAAAATTGAAAGTAACTGAGAAGTGTTAGAACAAGCGACATCAACATGGATATTAAAGTCACCAAGCAGTAACATAGGAAATGACAATGAGCCAGCAACAGTCAGCAATTCACTGAGTTCAGAAAAAAAGCTAGACAGGGCCCTGGGAGGACGATAGAGCAAAATAATTATAAGAGAGTCAGCCTTTAAAACCATATATTCAAATGTATCAGTGTCATGAAAATCAAGTTGCCTGAATATGGTATGGGTTGGACTTCCTGTGTGACATATGGTATGGGTTGGACTTCCTGTGTGACATATGGTATGGGTTGGACTTCCTGTGTGATGAACGTTATGGGTTGGACGTCCTGTGGGACATATGGTATGGGTTGGACTTCCTGTGTGACATATGGTATGGGTTGGACTTCCTGTGTGACATATGGTATGGGTTGGACTTCCTGTGTGACATATGGTATGGGTTGGACTTCCTGTGTGACATATGGTATGGGTTGGACTTCCTGTGTGACATATGGTATGGGTTGGACTTCCTGTGTGATGAACGTTATGGGTTGGACGTCCTGTGGGACATATGGTATGGGTTGGACGTCCTGTGGGACATATGGTATGGGTTGGACTTCCTGTGTGACATATGGTATGGGTTGGACTTCCTGTGTGACATATGGTATGGGTTGGACTTCCTGTGTGACATATGGTATGGGTTGGACTTCCTGTGTGATGAATGGTATGGGTTGGACGTTATGGGTTGGACGTCCTGTGGGACATATGGTATGGGTTGGACTTCCTGTGTGACATATGGTATGGGTTGGACTTCCTGTGTGACATATGGTATGGGTTGGACTTCCTGTGTGACATATGGTATGGGTTGGACTTCCTGTGTGACATATGGTATGGGTTGGACTTCCTGTGTGACATATGGTATGGGTTGGACTTCCTGTGTGATGAACGTTATGGGTTGGACGTCCTGTGGGACATATGGTATGGGTTGGACGTCCTGTGGGACATATGGTATGGGTTGGACTTCCTGTGTGACATATGGTATGGGTTGGACTTCCTGTGTGACATATGGTATGGGTTGGACTTCCTGTGTGACATATGGTATGGGTTGGACTTCCTGTGTGATGAACGTTATGGGTTGGACGTCCTGTGGGACATATGGTATGGGATGAACTTCCTGTGTGATGTACATTATGGGTTGGACTTCCTGTGTGACATATGGTATGGGTTGGACTTCCTGTGTGACATATGGTATGGGTTGGACTTCCTGTGTGACATATGGTATGGGTTGGACGTCCTGTGGGACATATGGTATGGGATGAACTTCCTGTGTGATGTACATTATGGGTTGGACTTCCTGTGTGACATATGGTATGGGTTGGACTTCCTGTGTGACATATGGTATGGGTTGGACTTCCTGTGTGACATATGGTATGGGTTGGACTTCCTGTGTGACATATGGTATGGGTTGGACGTCCTGTGGGACATATGGTATGGGATGAACTTCCTGTGTGATGTACATTATGGGATGAACTTCCTGTGTGATGTACATTATGGGTTGGACTTCCTGTGTGACATATGGTATGGGTTGGACTTCCTGTGTGACATATGGTATGGGTTGGACTTCCTGTGTGACATATGGTATGGGTTGGACTTCCTGTGTGACATATGGTATGGGTTGGACGTCCTGTGGGACATATGGTATGGGATGAACTTCCTGTGTGATGTACATTATGGGTTGGACTTCCTGTGTGACATATAGTGCCAAGCTTGTAGCATCATACTCAAAAAGCCTGCCAAAGGTGCTTCAACAAAGTATTGATCTAAGGCTGTGGATACTTGTTTTTTCTTTATGTTTTCACAAATCTGTTAAAAACATGAAACAATCTTTTTTCACTTTGTCATTATGGGGTGTTGTGTGTAGAAGTTTGAGGGAAAAAAATGAAAATTTTGAGTGGAAAAAAGTGAAGCACTGTGAAAACTGCCTTGTATTTTAAGCTTGTTCATCACATTTTTAAGTCATGGATCAACTAGTGTCAGCTATAGACATCCCAGCATGTATTAGGTATGAGCTACAAATCAAATGAGAGGTTGGACTTTCACAATATTTAGACTATGTCTGCATTGAAACAAAGTACAAGCACAGGTGTACTGTAATCACAAATGTATCTTTGATTGGTCTCAAGTCATATAAACCCAAACATGTAATAAGCATTTTTATTGATCTTACACGGTACAGTGGCGAGGTCATCTGCATCACAGCATCCCAGCATTTGCATTATAGTACTGTATTTTATTAATGTACTCGTTTTTTACCATGATGCAATATCATAGAGAAGGATAGGAACCAACATACATTAATGTATATCATAGAGAAGGACAGGAACCAACAAACATTAATGTACACATTAACTTCTCAAATAAACCAAAAGGGAAAACTTTGTGAATTACCATACATAATTTCATACATTCATTTTACAAATTAAAAAAGGCTACATTTAAATAAATGTACACAAATCAATGCATTTTGATTAATTTTAACACCCATCTTAGCATGAACATTGGTGTCACTTAATCCATTGCAAACCCTTAAACCTTAAATAATTAATTATAACCAAGAAGTGTTTATCAACTCCCATCCCTTATTAAATTAATGTATTAACATGTAATCATTTGATCATGTTAAATATGTAATGTTGAATAATGTTTTCAATAGGAGAGACATGAATTAAAGTGCTATTTAGTTTTGCCTTGTCATTAAGCAGCAGCAGAAATGTAGTTTCTATATTGTTTCTTTTTTTTCAGACATACTTTTCAAGGTTTAAAATAATAAGGTTAAAAAAAGAACACTGGTTAAACATTTCAGTTTACAAATTCAAGGGCAATTGTTTTTTTTTTTGCATTCAATGTTTCATGGCAAATAATTGCCTAGTTGAAGAAAAAATTTGGTCTGTAGCAAACTCATTCAGACACTAAAATGTTTTCTAACGTGACGTAAGGTCATATCTTGTAAAACCATCTATACCACTGAATGTTAAATTAAATTTGCACTTTGTGCTAAAGGAAGATCTTACTGTAAAGTTCATGAATGCAGATGTACAGGAATTCCAATGCAGTACTGTTAACAAAAGCTTTGACACTTTCCTTTATTCTAAGCAGCAAGCATGAAGTGACCAATAAGAATTAGAAGATTATGATGTTTGGCCTGACCCAACCAAAATTTAGCAATAGCACGCATGCACACCTGGTTATGCTTTAACCTAAACCTTCTAATGTGCAATAATATGTGGCTTTGTGAACCCAGGGACAAATTATGCTTAACTGTGTTGCACAGGGAAAGATGGATGAACAATCCCCTTGTCTCCTGGGACATTCAATCTAGCATTATTTTAAATGACCAGTCAGATACTTTAACCACCAGGTAATTATCATTTTGCTCCAACCCCACACTAAAACTCCTTATTCAGCTAGTTGGCTGTCCTATTATATGTACTGAGATGAGGCTACAGTCTGCTAATGCTAGTTGGCTGTCCTATTATATGTACTGAGATGAGGCTACAGTCTGCTTATGCTAGTTGGCTGTCCTATTATATGTACTGAGATGAGGCTACAGTCTGCTAATGCTAGTTGGCTGTCCTATTATATGTACTGAGATGAGGCTACAGTCTGCTAATGCTAGTTGGCTGTCCTATTATATGTACTGAGATGAGGCTACAGTCTGCTAATGCTAGTTGGCTGTCCTATTATATGTACTGAGATGAGGCTACAGTCTGCTAATGCTAGTTGGCTGTCCTATTATATGTACTGAGATGAGGCTACAGTCTGCTTATGCTAGTTGGCTGTCCTATTATATGTACTGAGATGAGGCTACAGTCTGCTAATGCTAGTTGGCTGTCCTATTATATGTACTGAGATGAGGCTACAGTCTGCTAATGCTAGTTGGCTGTCCTATTATATGTACTGAGATGAGGCTACAGTCTGCTTATGCTAGTTGGCTGTCCTATTATATGTACTGAGATGAGGCTACAGTCTGCTAATGCTAGTTGGCTGTCCTATTATATGTACTGAGATGAGGCTACAGTCTGCTAATGCTAGTTGGCTGTCCTATTATATGTACTGAGATGAAGCTACAAGCCGTTTCTCAATGTCAAGGAAGGATCCTCAGAAGCCTGAATTTCGAGGATGCTACGTCATCAACATCCGTCGAAGGACTGTTCCAATGTCGAGGATCCTCGGAATTTCAACCAAGGACGAGTCCTTCGTTCGGAAAATATGCCATGTACACGAAAGGATGCATATGTGTAGCCTTCGCGCTCTCATATCACCCACAATCCCATGCGCTTCTTTGCCATTTGTGTTGAATGTAATAAATACTAATGCAGAAAGCACACACATTTCAGAATGTAAGTTAGAGAATGACTGAAGGGATGATTTTGCTCAATAGGGTAAAAAAACTTAGTTGGGGAAATATTATTACATGGCTTGGTTGAATTCCGGTCCGGTCTGTTATTTCTTGATAGCAGACCGCTGCTAAGTATAACCCAGCGTTGACAAGAAAAACTATGGACGCAGTTCAGTTCACTCAGGCAATATAATCGTTTTTAAATATTTTTTGGTGTGTAAAATTATTTATCTATTTGGTAGGTAGCCATGTAATAAGCGGGATAATGTATTACGGGCGGTTGTTACAGCAAATACAGGCTGATTTAAGACCCATCCGTCTGTAATTATTTTTAATTAATGATAGGAGCATTAAGTTAGGTGGCGACACATTAACAGCCTCCTGCGACCCTGACACTGATGCTGCCTCACCATCTCCATCTCAACAAAAATACTGTACATAAGGCAAAACAGTAGCAGTTCCATTTTTCCACCTCCACAGCGAAAAAAATAAAAAAGCGGACCTTTTTGCTAACGTAATGACGTAATGACGTGCACTTGCTAGCCTGTTCCATTTACGTGTTTTTCGAATCCTAAAGAGGAGCCTCGCCTAGCCTCTGAAGGAAATGACTTGGAAGGAACAGTCCTACCAAGGAAGCATCCTTGACATTGAGAAACGGCTACAGTCTGCTTATCCTAGTTCTTAGCCCTCAAAGACCCAGGTTGAAGGTGACCACTGCCCTGTATATACTTATTATAAAATGGTCATTTGTGCCGCGTGCGCACTTGAAGGAGAGTGGGCGTCTGCTCCATGATCTGCACAAGCAGCTTATCGATATAGTCCTCTAGGTCGCGCACCTGCGCTTTGACCTTTTTCAACTCAGCCTCGTGTTTCAGCAGCAGCGCCCCCTGCTGGACGGAGTCCGCCTGCTGCTGCTCCATATCCATGTCCTGCTGCAGCAGAAGGGAAATCAGCTCCATGTTGGTCAGCTGCTCATACTGGGCAGAGCTTTCTGCTAAGGCTTCCTGTGGAAAAAACACAGGTCCTGTCAGAACAATCTTAAAAGTACATTCCTACCATAAAGTAAACACACAATCTATTACATTTATTGGGAAAATATAACTGATCAGAAGGGGTGTCTAAATCAATTGGAAAGTTATTTTATTTGCCAATTCATGGACTCCAGCTTGTTTATTCTGGTTTGATTATTTAGTTTGTGAGACCTTCTAGGATCTGGCCCAATTGTGGCATATGGTCGTGTCTGTTCTTCTTACTGTTCTGTGTTCTGTGTTTTAGTATTATTGTATATACAATATACAATGTATAAATTACATGTTAATGAATAGAAATGCCATCCTATTAACAGCTCACTCCTATGAGTGGCCAAGAATTTTCAAATGAAAACACAGCAGGATGCTGGAACAATCCGGAATGAGCCGGGTGTGGTTGGGAAAACAGCAGGTGTGTATGTGTATATATGAATTAATGATGAAACAAGACTACTGATCTATGTTATGACAATGTAATAATTGATCCATAGTACAATAGAGCTTAACCCAGTCTATTGCAACAAACTACAGAAATATAAACAAGGGGTCAGGAGACAGAAGTTTCTTCACAAATCATGAAGAAATATTTTCTAACATGTATTTAGAGATGTATCGATATATACTTTGAAATATATATATGAATAAACATAGTATTTTGGTTAAAAAAATAGTTAAACCAGCCAAAATAGTTTACATAGAGAAGATAGGGGTATGGCAGGACAGTTATCCCAGAAGTGCTTAGAGGGTTCTAAAACATGCTTAAAAACTGTATAACATTACATAACTAGAAATCACAGATGACAACAAGCTTTTCTCCTGAAGAAATACCAAACACATTCACTTAAAATGTCAAATTTCAGTGTCATCGACAACAATCTTTAGAAATGCTTTGTAGAATGTGCTTACATTTTGTAACACGTGTTGGTGGTTTGGTGAACAGGTACACTAATGTCCTGTATTTGTTCTCTTACTCAGTTGTGCACCAAGGCCTCCAACATCTCTTTCTATTAGATTAGATTCAACTTTATTGTCATTCAACATTACAAGTGCAGTACAACGAAATGCAGTTCGCATTCAACCAGAAAGTGCAAAAAGAGTACGAACAATATACATTATGCAATGGCAAATAAAGTAAAATAAGGTAGCAGTGTGCATGTAAGGTTACCAAAGGGTTTCAGAGTTCAGCATGGTAACAGCAGCAGGGAAGAAACTGTTCCTAGGCCTGCAAGCCTATATTGTACCTGTATTGTACCTGTATTACACCTGTATTGCACCTGTATTACACCTGTATTGTACCTGTATTGTACCTGTATTACACCTGTATTACACCTGTATTGTACCTGTATTGTACCTGTATTGTACCTGTATTGTACCTGTATTACACCTGTATTACACCTGTATTGTACCTGTATTGTACCTGTATTACACCTGTATTACACCTGTATTGTATCTGTATTACACCTGTATTACACATGTATTACACCTGTATTACACCTGTATTGTACCTGTATTACACCTGTATTGTACCTGTATTACACCTGTATTGTACCTGTATTACACCTGTATTACACCTGTATTGTACCTGTATTACACCTGTATTGTATCTGTATTGTACCTGTATTACACCTGTATTACACCTGTATTGTACCTGTATTGCGCCTGTATTACACCTGTATTACACCTGTATTGTACCTGTATTACACCTGTATTGTACCTGTATTACACCTGTATTGTATCTGTATTACACCTGTATTACACCTGTATTACACCTGTATTGTACCTGTATTACACCTGTATTGTATCTGTATTACACCTGTATTACACCTGTATTACACCTGTATTGTACCTGTATTACACCTGTATTGTATCTGTATTACACCTGTATTACACCTGTATTACACCTGTATTACACCTGTATTACACCTGTATTGTACCTGTATTACACCTGTATTGTATCTGTATTACACCTGTATTACCACGTATCCATGTATCCAGTCATATATTTACTAATTGAAGATTTCGTAAAAATTGTGTTAAACTCTCATCTTGTCTTGATCTTGTGAACCCAATATTGTGTATCGTCTCGTGAGCTAAGTGTATCGTCACACCCCAATATCGTGAGCTAAGTATTGTAAACGCCAGTATTGTAAACGCCATTTATCACCCCAGTATTGTAAACGCCATTTATCATGTTGTGACATGCCAATGCATTTTCTCGACAGTAGGAGGCAGTAGCTCTATGTATAGATGGGTCTAATTCAGCCAGGTGTGCGTGTCGGGTGAGCACACAGTTTTCTTACCGGGATTGCAGGTAGGATCACTGGGAACACTTTTGTAATGTACGAAATTCATGTAATAAATATACAAAGAACTTTTACCGTTGTGCATTATTGGACCTATACTGCTGCACGCGTAAGTCAAGTTCGCCGGCACGACCAGGACAACCAGGAAGACTGTTACATGTATCGTCACACCCCAATATCGTGAGATAAGTGTATCGTCACACCCCAATATCGTGAGATAAGTGTATCGTCACACCCCAATATCGTGAGATAAGTGTATCGTCACACCCCAATATCGTGAGATAAGTGTATCGTCACACCCCAATATCGTGAGATAAGTGTATCGTCACACCCCAATATCGTGAGATAAGTGTATCGTCACACCCCAATATCGTGAGATAAGTGTATCGTCACACCCCAATATCGTGAGATAAGTGTATCGTCACACCCCAATATCGTGAGATAAGTGTATCGTCACACCCCAATATCGTGAGATAAGTGTATCGTCACACCCCAATATCGTGAGATAAGTGTATCGTCACACTCCAATATCGTGAGATAAGTGTCTCGTCACACCCCAATATCGTGAGATAAGTGTCTTGTCACATTCAAATATCGTGAGATAAGTGTATCGTCACACCCCAATATCGTGAGATAAGTGTATCGTCACACCCCAATATCGTGAGATAAGTGTATCGTCACACTCCAATATCGTGAGATAAGTGTCTCGTCACACCCCAATATCGTGAGATAAGTGTCTTGTCACATTCAAATATCGTGAGATAAGTGTATCGTCACACCCCAATATCGTGAGATAAGTGTATCGTCACACCCCAATATCGTGAGATAAGTGTATCGTCACACTCCAATATCGTGAGATAAGTGTATCGTCACACCCCAATATCGTGAGATAAGTGTATCGTCACACCCCAATATCGTGAGATAAGTGTATCGTCACACCCCAATATCGTGAGATAAGTGTATCGTCACACCCCAATATCGTGAGATAAGTGTATCGTCACACCCCAATATCGTGAGATAAGTGTATCGTCACACCCCAATATCGTGAGCAGTCTTCATTACCTCAATTTTCTTCTGAGTTTCATCCTCTGCTTCAGCCAGAGTCTGCTGAGCACTGCGGCCTGGATGGATGGATGACTTAAGTTTCTCCAAAACTGATCGACCACCTTTCTTCTCTCCCTGACTGGCTGTGGTGGTCAGGGGCTTCACTGGGTGAGGGCTGCAGAGAAGATGCATTGGATTACATACCAAGTTTCATATGAAAATACATATTAAGCTCATTAGAGTATGAGTCAAAGGTAATGAATGTGGTCATCTGTGCAACAGAGAATTCCAAATCCCATGCTTGGATTGAATGTAATGAATGTGATTGTGGAGTCATGTATGTGATGGGACTATCAGCAACACAATGGATGACAAAATAACAACAGAGAAATTAGATAAGCAACATAAAAGATTAAGCAGTTCTCAAAACAAAGCACTGCACTATACAAATTAATGGGTGTAAAACTAGTCAAAGAACATAAAAGATGTTGACCACCTCCACTTAGCAAGCTAATTAAATATAATCAAATACATTCGTTTGATTTGCGAGAACAAGAATAAAGCGAGAAATGTGCACTTTGAGTTTTTTGCCAAATATCTTTTTACTAGTTATGGCTTGTAAAGATGTTTAGTGTTTCCAATGCCTGCATCCCATTGCTGATACCAAACCTGGCAACCCAATCTGAATGCCTGCATCCCATTGCTGATACCAAACCTGGCAACCCAATCTGAATGCCTGCATCCCATTGCTGATACCAAACCTGGCAACCCACTCTGAATGCCTGCATCCCATTGCTGATACCAAACCAGGCAACCCACTCTGAATGCCTGCATCCCATTGCTGATACCAAACCTGGCAACCCAATCTGAATGCCTGCATCCCATTGCTGATACCAAACCTGGCAACCCAATCTGAATGCCTGCATCCCATTGCTGATACCAAACCAGGCAACCCACTCTGAATGCCTGCATCCCATTGCTGATACCAAACCAGGCAACCCACTCTGAATGCCTGCATCCCATTGCTGATACCAAACCTGGCAACCCAATCTGAATGCCTGCATCCCATTGCTGATACCAAACCTGGCAACCCAATCTGAATGCCTGCATCCCATTGCTGATACCAAACCAGGCAACCCATTCTGAATGTCTGCATCCCATTGCTGATACCAAACCTGGCAACCCAATCTGAATGCCTGCATCCCATTGCTGATACCAAACCTGGCAACCCAATCTGAATGCCTGCATCCCATTGCTGATACCAAACCAGGCAACCCAATCTGACTGCCTGCATACGGATACACTATCAGAGCTTAAGTGTGAAGTCTCACCTGCTGCTCTCCTGTTGGGGCAGGCTGCTAGCTGGCTGTGTCTCCTCAGGCAAAAGTTTGTGCTGTGCATCAACCAAGGGCTGGGGAGTGGTGGAGGAGGAAGAGGAGAACGAGGAAGAGGAGAACGAGGAAGAGGAGTAGGGGGCCACAGCCAAAGTGGCACTGGCTCCAGTACTCGGCCTCTGGGTCGAGGTTGATGTGTGAGATACAGAAATGAGGCTGTGTGTCGGGTGTAGCTTAGCCAGGACATTAGCGTCAGTCACCCGGGATGAGGTGGCAAAGGAGGGGTTGGAAGCATGCAGAGATATGCCAGGCCTTAATCTGGCACTCAAAGGGCTTCTTACGTTTGGAGAAACTTTGGTATGGTCTTCAAAGCTGATCATCCCAGCATGTTTTAATGTGGAACATCCAGCTACGCAGCATTCTGCTGGAATAGGCTGAGCTGAACTGTTTGCCGTCATTTTTTGTGAGGTAACAAATAATTTGGCTGCCTTGAGCGTTGCCTCTCTATCTGGAGATAAAGGTGAGGAGAAAGGAGATTCATCCTGTTTATATGAGAATGACTCATCAACGCACTCTGGGGTTATTTTCCCAGAACACAGTTGGTTAATTGGGCTCTCACCTAATCCTTTGCCAGAGGTTTTGTCGCCCCCTTTGCTTTTGAGCTCTTGTATCATTCCCTTCAGACTTTGTTGTGATCTAACGCCTCTTGGGGAAGACTCATTGAAAGGCTTGGTTGGTTTGGTCAGCGGCAGACTGGCTAATGTACTGCAGACATCTTCTAGTAACTGAGGAAAGACTTCAGGCATTCGATCGTGACATAAGGGATCTGCCATTGAGATCTTTATCTTGGATTTTGTAAGGTTGCCATTTCCATCTAGCAGCGATTGTGTCTCTTTTAGGTCTACAGACTTTGTTGTGATGTCTTTAGAATCAACCTCTATGTTAAGACTGTCAAGTGTAAACATATTATTGTTTGTCATATTGCTTGCAGACTCTCTGTGAGATGTTTTCAATTCACAACCTCCATCTTGACAGCGTTCTTGACAATGCAGGGAGCATTCTGGATCATGTACTGTTGGGGCAGAGTTCTGTTCAGCGATGCTAAGCTTCTGGTCCAGCAGACCTGCAGATTGGACCACATGTTCATATATGACCAGAGGAGTTTCATGTGTAGGTTGAGGTAAAATATCCCCTCTGAGGTTATGCACAGGCATTTCTTCAGATAGAGATGGCGAAGCATCGGAAGCAGAGTCAATAAAAATAAAATCTGAGTTAGTTAAGTTTTCATTGAAATCTTCCAAGGTTAGCGAAGCCGATTCATGTGGGTTGTTTATAGACTTTGTGTGCTTATCTGGGTCAATTGAAGAGTCAGATGTTGGGTCTGGTGAAGAGGAGAATATGTTGTGTGTCTTAACAGAGTCGTTTAGCGAAGGCATATTCAATTGACCAGCAACCGTCTGTTCACTAACAAGAACCATTAATGGTGGAGATATGTCTTTCAGTTCTGCAGCGTTCTTTACAACACCATCATTTCTAACAGTGAGACTGGTTGTGTGTGTCATACTGTCTGAGTCAAACAATTTGATTGAATCATTTAAATGTTTTTCAGATTCTTTCAGCCACAAGTCCTGCTCAACAGATGTGATTTTGCCACTATAATTTTCATCTTGCCATAATCCGTAGTCCAACTTCTTGAACATATCTTCTGAAAACTTGGATGGAGAGGGAGAGTCTGAACACATGTTGGCATATTGCTGTGCAGCATGAAAGTCTGACGTGTCAAAGCACCCAGAATCGTTGTCTGGTCTTGGGTACAAATGTGGACTTGGTGTGAGTGTTTTGAGCCCCCTTTCTCTTTTGTGCTGTAGGGAAGCTGTGCCAGTTTGTGAAAGGAGGCAGGCCTCTTTCTGTACAGCTAGCTCCTGACCACGGTGCAACCAGCTGTCAGAAGGTCTCTCGTTGAGCAGATTCCTCATGATGGTTCTCCTTGGGGGCAGCGGTGGAGGTTCTTCTTCACTCATCATCATTTCCTCTATGGGTGGAATGGTGTAGCACTCATATGGGGGAGTGCTTCTAACTTGAGCTTGCCTTGGTGTCACTTTTGAAACGTGATCAGTAGGAGAACCCTTTGGTGAGTATAGTCTGCTGGACGCAAAAACGTCAAAGGACTCGTCCCATTCTTGTCCCCTGCTTTCCGATATGAATGGAGAGGTGAACGGATTTGGGGGGCTAGCCGTTGCCACTCTCTGGAGTAAAGCAGGTAGGGACGTCTGCCTAGCTATAGGCCTGGGAGGCTCTCGCCCCGTG
The DNA here is from genome assembly GCA_029465975.1 of Dallia pectoralis. NCBI lineage: Eukaryota > Metazoa > Chordata > Actinopteri > Esociformes > Umbridae > Dallia > Dallia pectoralis. Next base: position 2,041,168 of record CM055729.1, read on the forward strand.
TCAGATATTTCCCTTTGTGCAGAGGTGTCATTGCAGGGACTGGGGGCTGAAGGCAAAGCTGTGGAATGACTGAAAGGCGAGGCAGGGGAGCAAGAAAGAAAAGTTGGAGAACACCTGACCGTGATCTGATCGGCAATGAGATCTTCAAAGAAGGGGTTGGACTGCATACGTGGGAGGAAGGGGTTGGAGGGAAAGATGGGTTTTGGGATCGAAGAGGAAGAGGGGTTGAAGGGTTTTGTGGTGTGGCCACTAACAGGCAAGACCCAAACAGCAGAGGGAGATGAGCAGTGAGGTGCAATAGGTGAGCGAGGGAGTAGGGGAGGAGGGGTGTCTGGGTAGCTGTCTACCTTAGGAGGCATCCTGTGGAGGGAAGGAACAAGCAGTCCTCTGTGTTAAATCTGTGCCTGGTGATCAGTTTACAATCTGTGTGTCCGGACTAGCATGGAAAACCCTGTTGATCAGTTTACAATCTGTGTGTCCGGACTAGCATGGAAAACCATGTTGATCAGTTTACAATATGTGTGTCCGGACTAGCATGGAAAACCCTGTTGATCAGTTTACAATCTGTGTGTCCGGACTAGCATGGAAAACCATGTTGATCAGTTTACAATATGTGTGTCCGGACTAGCATGGAAAACCATGTTGATCAGTTTACAATCTGTGTGTCCGGACTAGCATGGAAAACCCTGTTGATCAGTTTACAATATGTGTGTCCGGACTAGCATGGAAAACCCTGTTGATCAGTTTACAATATGTGTGTCCGGACTAGCATGGAAAACCCTGTTGATCAGTTTACAATCTGTGTGTCCGGACTAGCATGGAAAACCCTGTTGATCAGATTACAATATGTGTGTCCGGACTAGCATGGAAAACCCTGTTGATCAGTTTGATCAGTTTACAATCTGTGTGTCCGGAAAACTAGCATGGAAAACCCTGTTGATCAGTTTACAATATGTGTGTCCGGACTAGCATGGAAAACCCTGTTGATCAGTTTACAATATGTGTGTCCGGACTAGCATGGAAAACCCTGTTGATCAGTTTACAATCTGTGTGTCCGGACTCAGGAAAACCCTGTTGATCAGATTACAATATGTGTGTCCGGACTAGCATGGAAAACCCTGTTGATCAGTTTACAATATGTGTGTCCGGACTAGCATGGAAAACCCTGTTGAACAGTTTACAATATGTGTGTCCGGACTAGCATGGAAAACCATGTTGATCAGTTTACAATATGTGTGTCCGGACTAGCATGGAAAACCATGTTGATCAGTTTACAATATGTGTGTCCGGACTAGCATGGAAAACCATGTTGATCAGTTTACAATATGTGTGTCCGGACTAGCATGGAAAACCCAGTTGATCAGATTACAATATGTGTGTCCGGACTAGCATGGAAAACCCTGTTGATCAGATTACAATATGTGTGTCCGGACTAGCATGGAAAACCCTGTTGATCAGTTTACAATATGTGTGTCCGGACTAGCATGGAAAACCCTGTTGATCAGTTTACAATATGTGTGTCCGGACTGGCATGGAAACCCCTGTTGATCAGTTTACAATATGCGTGTCCGGACTGGCATGGAAAACCTTCCAATGTGAATTTGCTATAGTTGCCAAAAAAACAAAACACAATGGGTAATGAAAAACTGCAACAAAAAAGCTAAAATGCTTATAGCAAATTATTGAAGCAAGAGGAGCAAGATAGTGAGATGTATTGACTTAGATAATTCAGAAACAACTGACCGTTATACTGCATAAGTATTTAAATGGAGTGACGTGTTATTCAAGCAGTGTAAACCAACTGACATTTTAATGAAACAATGGTGGATCCAAAGATGTTGATATCTATTCTGTGCTTTGGGATAAAAGGCAAAACTGTACAAAGACCTCATTTGTGGACTCACAGAGCTGAAACTCACCTGGGCTTGTTCTGAGTGTCGCTGGAGCCAAACCAGCCTCGCAGTTTCCCCTCAGAGGGTGGACAACCATGGCTTAACTCTGGTTTAGCAGGCAGAGATTCACTTCTCCCTCCAGAGAATAATGTCTTCCTAAGCTTCTTCCCTTTATCTGCTGAGTCCACTGTAGTTACAGAAGATAGAATGAGAGCAGCTTCCTGAACCGGCTGACCTCCCACTCCAGCGCTCTGAACCTGGGAGACAGGAGCTTCAGCATCCTCATCTTTCTCTTCTTTCTTAACCTTGTCAAAAGACCAGCGCCAGCCCTCGTCAGCAGAAACCTTGTCCTCACTCCGCTTTGTCAGGTTCTGCAACGAGCGTGAGAGTGGAGAGCACCTCTCAAGTAGGACCAGCTTGGATGGTAGAGTGGACGAGCCCTTAGGATCAACCGGGTCAGAACCGTAGACATGGCTCCCGTTAATGCACAGAGACGATTGGGAGACGGTCAGACTCCGAACCTTGAGGGAACCTACAGCAGGAGAAGGCTGGGGAATAGCAGCTGTGCTCATTTGACTAGCTTCATCGCTGAAGGCCCGCTTGTGGGTCAGTATCTTTGGGGAACACTGTGTGCTGGTAAGCACTGAGGAAAAGAATAGGGGAAAAGGCATTGACACTAATAATGAAATGTCTTCCCAATAACATAATTAAAAGGATGATAGATATTTATTTTACCATATAATTATCATTGAAATTGAATTAGCCTACAAAAGGAGAATCCAAGTTCTGTGCTAGATGCTTCCTAGACACTGCAGTGGAAAAACTAAACATATAATTACATCCAAAATAAAAATGGAATCTGCAGAACAAATAAACGAAAGGTTTTTAAGTATGTAAAACCGTTACTGTGTCATTGTATAAGTTATCAATTACACAATATTTAGATAACTAGATAACTAAACTGTTAACTAACAAAACCAAACGTGTGTAACTGTTACCTGACACAAGGGCAATTTCTAATTAAATTGAAAAATCTAGACAACCTTGGAGAACATGTTGAGCCTAACAGATCTCATCTGAGAGCTTACCTTTTCTAGCTAGGTGTGTGTCTCTGTGGTCAGTGTCCACCTTGCTGCTGTATATGGGGGAGCGTGGGGGGTCTGCCAGTAGACTAAGGCCCAGAGGAGGGGGGCAGGTGCTCTCACTGGCCATGGAAGACACACTGCTCCCGGAGGCCAACGATGAGCATGACCTCGTGTCTGACGACCTCCGCAGCTTTCCCTTCCCCAGGAAGAAGTCCTTCATCTTGCTCCTCTTCTCCTCAGCTCCGTCCGCATCCCTGGGGTCCTCTGACCCTCCATCCTGATCACCAAATGGCTGTCCCGAGGAACCCGACAGAGCGGCAAAGCGGCCTGGCACGATGGCTGAGGAAGACTCCACATCGCCCCTCTTCCTCCCAGTTACGCGGTCCTTGAGCTTGCCAAAGGCAGAGCGGGGCTTGTCCTTCATTGTGAGGTCAAACATGCTGGCCGTCATGTTGTTGCGAGTAAACTGGACTGTTACCTGCATTTCACCTCGCACCTTCTCCTTCCGACCGGCCTTAGAGTTCAGTTTGAGCCATCTGGAACCAGATGAGAGGAGCATGTGACGGTTGATCTACGCTAACCATTAGACTAATGCACTATCATGTAATGAGTCTGTTAACAACGTGATTTAGTTATAATCATTTAATAAATGACTCCATGTGGCATTCCTCTGTTTTAATCAATGTCTGCACCATTCAACATATTTAGACCGTAACTGGATACATGCAAACACAGACTAAAGGACACGTGATTTGACTACAGTGCTTGTTTGGTGACATAAGAAAGTTAACTGTTCTACCAAGCAGCAAACAGCAATATAACATAAAATATATATAACAACCAAAAAAATAAAGTTTCATGTTGTGTATCTCCAGGTTTCACAGCAGACCGAGTTCCTGTAGACTCCTGAAAAGAAACCTTCTTTCCACCAACAAGATCTGTTTTCTGTGACATGCTAAAGGGTCCATTTTAAAATAAACACTTGCTGTAGTATGAGAAATTCACTATAGATTGCCGTGAACACAAGATTAAAACCAGATGTGTGGTGTTGCCTTTCTCAACTGCAATACAACCCTTCGTTAGATACTGTTCTCTCAGATCTCCAAGAGAGTTTTAAAGCCATTTAGAATTCCTTCCAAAACCTACAGTTACTAATAAACTCTGGTAAAACTAAGTGTATGCTTTTCAACAGATCACTGCCCACACCTGCCCGTCTACATAGCATCACCACGCTAGATGGGTCTGAACTAGAATTTCGTGATACATACAAATATCTAGGTGTCTTGTTAGACAGCACTCTCTCCTTCCAGCCACACATAAACAAACTAAAGTCTAAAATTAAGTCCATAACCGGTTTCCTCTTCTGCAACAGAGCCTCCTTCACTCATACTGCCAAATGTGTCTTGGTGAAGATGACCATTATACCAATGTTCATTTATAGAACTGCCTCAAATTCTCTCTTCAAAAAATAGATGTGGTTTAATCTCAGTGTTATACGTTTTGTCACCAGTGCCCCATACAACACCCACCACTGATACAACACCCACCAGTGCCCCATACAACACCCACCACTGATACAACACCCACCAGTGCCCCATACAACACCCACCACTGATACAACACCCACCACTGATACAACACCCACCACTGATACAACACCCACCACTGATACAACACCCACCACTGATACAACACCCACCACTGATACAACACCCACCACTGATACAACACCCACCACTGATACAACACCCACCACTGATACAACACCCACCACTGATACAACACCCACCACTGATACAACACCCACCACTGCCCCATACAACACCCACCACTGATACAACACCCACCACTGATACAACACCCACCACTGCCCCATACAACACCCACCACTGATACAACACCCACCACTGATACAACACCCACCACTGCCCCATACAACACCCACCACTGATACAACACCCACCACTGATACAACACCCACCACTGATACAACACCCACCACTGCCCCATACAACACCCACCACTGATACAACACCAACCAGTGCCCATACAACACCCACCACTGATACAACACCCACCACTGATACAACACCCACCACTGATACAACACCCACCACTGATACAACACCCACCACTGCCCCATACAACACCCACCACTGATACAACACCCACCACTGATACAACACCCACCACTGCCCCATACAACACCCACCACTGATACAACACCCACCACTGATACAACACCCACCACTGCCCCATACAACACCCACCACTGATACAACACCCACCACTGCCCCATACAACACCCACCACTGATACAACACCCACCACTGATACAACACCCACCACTGCCCCATACAACACCCACCACTGATACAACACCCACCACTGATACAACACCCACCAGTGCCCCATACAACACCCACCACTGCCCCATACAACACCCACCACTGATACAACACCCACCACTGATACAACACCCACCACTGATACAACACCCACCACTGATACAACACCCACCACTGACCCATACAACACCCACCACTGATACAACACCCACCACTGATACAACACCCACCACTGCCCCATACAACACCCACCACTGCCCCATACAACACCCACCACTGATACAACACCCACCACTGATACAACACCCACCACTGCCCCATACAACACCCACCACTGATACAACACCCACCACTGATACAACACCCACCACTGCCCCATACAACACCCACCACTGATACAACACCCACCAGTGCCCCATACAACACCCACCACTGATACAACACCCACCACTGATACAACACCCACCACTGCCCCATACAACACCCACCACTGATACAACACCCACCACTGCCCCATACAACACCCACCACTGATACAACACCCACCACTGATACAACACCCACCACTGCCCCATACAACACCCACCACTGATACAACACCCACCACTGATACAACACCCACCACTGCCCCATACAACACCCACCACTGATACAACACCCACCACTGCCCCATACAACACCCACCACTGATACAACACCCACCACTGCCCCATACAACACCCACCACTGATACAACACCCACCACTGATACAACACCCACCACTGCCCCATACAACACCCACCACTGATACAACACCCACCACTGATACAACACCCACCACTGCCCCATACCACACCCACCACCGATACAACACCCACCACTGATACAACACCCACCAGTGCCCCATACAACACCCACCACTGCCCCATACAACACCCACCACTGATACAACACCCACCACTGATACAACACCCACCACTGATACAACACCCACCACTGCCCCATACAACACCCACCACTGATACAACACCCACCACTGATACAACACCCACCACCGCCCCATACAACACCCACCACTGATACAACACCCACCACTGATACAACACCCACCACTGCCCCATACAACACCCACCACTGATACAACACCAACCAGTGCCCCATACAACACCCACCACTGATACAACACCCACCACTGATACAACACCCACCACTGCCCCATACAACCCCCACCACTGATACAACACCCACCACTGCCCCATACAACACCCACCACTGATACAACACCCACCACTGATACAACACCCACCACTGCCCCATACAACACCCACCACTGATACAACACCCACCACTGCCCCATACAACACCCACCACTGATACAACACCCACCACTGCCCCATACAACACCCACCACTGATACAACACCAACCAGTGCCCCATACAACACCCACCACTGATACAACACCAACCAGTGCCCCATACAACACCCACCACTGATACAACACCCACCACTGCCCCATACAACACCCACCACTGATACAACACCAACCAGTGCCCCATACAACACCCACCACTGATACAACACCCACCACTGATACAACACCCACCACTGATACAACACCAACCACTGCCCCATACAACACCCACCACTGATACAACACCCACCACTGATACAACACCCACCACTGCCCCATACAACACCCACCACTGATACAACACCCACCACTGCCCCATACTACACCCACCACCGATACAACACCCACCACTGATACAACACCCACCACTGATACAACACCCACCACTGATACAACACCCACCACTGCCCCATACAACACCCACCACTGATACAACACCCACCACTGATACAACACCCACCACTGATACAACACCCACCACTGATACAACACCCACCACTGATACAACACCCACCACTGATACAACACCCACCACTGATACAACACCCACCACTGATACAACACCCACCACTGATACAACACCCACCACGGATACAACACCCACCACTGATACAACACCCACCACTGATACAACACCCACCACTGATACAACACCCACCACTGATACAACACCCACCACTGATACAACACCCACCACTGATACAACACCCACCACTGATACAACACCCACCACTGATACAACACCCACCACTGATACAACACCCACCACTGATACAACACCCACCACTGCCCCATACAACACCCACCACTGATACAACACCCACCACTGATACAACACCCACCACTGATACAACACCCAACACTGATACAACACCCACCACTGATACAACACCCACCACTGATACAACACCCACCACTGATACAACACCCACCACTGATACAACACCCACCACTGATACAACACCCACCACTGATACAACACCCACCACTGATACAACACCCACCACTGCCCCATACAACACCCACCACTGCCCCATACAACACCCACCACTGATACAACACCCACCACTGATACAACACCCACCACTGATACAACACCCACCACTGCCCCATACAACACCCACCACTGCCCCATACAACACCCACCACTGATACAACACCCACCACTGATACAACACCCACCACTGATACAACACCCACCACTGCCCCATACAACACCCACCACTGTCAGCTTTACACATTAGTCTGCTGGCCGTCATTAACTACTCTGCGTTTAACTCATTGGTACCAACTCAAGTCTCTGCTGGGCTACGTCCCGCTGTACTTAAGTTGTCTAGTTACCATTGCTCTACCCACCCACAGTCTGCGCTCTAGTAGGTACATTGCCTTAGTCACCCCGAAAGCCTGCATAACATTCGGCCGCCAATCCTTCCAGTTTTCAGCCGTCAACTGGAAAGAATTACAAAAACCCTAAGACTTGACATTTTAATCTCTACAGTTCCATTTTAACTACTCCTTTCTGAACACCTGTCCAATCTCGTGTAAACTGTCTTTAACTTCTTCTCACTTCTGCCATGCCCGTTTTGCACAGTGGACTTCTCTAACTCACACTGCTGTCATACCTGTTTACATTCTTGAATCACTACTTGCTCAGGCATACTCACAAATGACCTACCTGCTAGACACACTTTAATATTTGTACATCCTGTATATACTGTAGATACTCCTTGTATTTTCTTATATAGTTGTTGTTGTCATATCATTGCTGCTCAACTGACCTACTTATATCTCATCCTGTATTATCTGTATATTGACTATCTATTTGACTCTGTTTGCCTTATTGTGTCCCATTGCTATTTGCACTCTTGTGTTCTGTGTATTTATTGTGTAAATGTATGTTGTCCTGCACATTTATTCGCTTTATCTTAGCCAGGTCACCAGTGCAAATGAGAATTTGTTCTCAATCGGTCAACTTGGTAAATAAAGGTTATATTAAAAAAAGAGAAAGCAGTTGATTATGGATATTGTTTCAATACTACAATAATTCTGATCAACATAACAGCCCCTACATGGGACATCTTCCACGGTATGTCTCTTCAGATGTTTGGAGCGTGCCAGTCTACCTGTCTGAAAGCTACAGCAGTAAGGCACCAGTGTTAGGAGTTTATGCACTAATCTTACATGGTAGTATTGTAGATAAAGCAATGACCAGATATTGTTGGGTTACTATATGGCCAGTAAAGACTATCATTCATGCATTAGTATTGTAGATAAAGCAATGACTAGATATTGTTGGGTTACTATATAGCCAGCAAATACTATCATTCATGCATTAGTATTGTAGATAAAGCAATGACCAGATATTGTTGGGTTACTATATGGCCAGTAAAGACTATCATTCATGCATTAGTATTGTAGATAAAGCAATGACCAGATATTGTTGGGTTACTATATGGCCAGTAAAGACTATCATTCATGCATTAGTATTGTAGATAAAGCAATGACTAGATATTGTTGGGTTACTATATAGCCAGCAAATACTATCATTCATGCATTAGTATTGTAGATAAAGCAATGACCAGATATTGTTGGGTTACTATATGGCCAGTAAAGACTATCATTCATGCATTAGTATTGTAGATAAAGCAATGACCAGATATTGTTGGGTTACTATATGGCCAGTAAAGACTATCATTCATGCATTAGTATTGTAGATAAAGCAATGACTAGATATTGTTGGGTTACTATATAGCCAGCAAATACTATCATTCATGCATTAGTATTGTAGATAAAGCAATGACTAGATATTGTTGGGTTAATATATGGCCAGTAAATACTATCATTCATGCATTAGTATTGTAGATAAAGCAATGACTAGATATTGTTGGGTTAATATGGCCAGTAAATACTATCATTCATGCATTAGTATTGTAGATAAAGCAATGACTAGATATTGTTGGGTTAATATATGGCCAGTAAATACTATCATTCATGCATTAGTATTGTAGATAAAGCAATGACTAGATATTGTTGGGTTAATATATGGCCAGCAAATACTATCATTCATGCATTAGTATCGTAGATAAAGCAATGACTAGATATTGTTGGGTTAATATATGGCCAGTAAATACTATCATTCATGCATTAGTATCGTAGATAAAGCAATGACTAGATATTGTTGGGTTAATATATGGCCAGTAAATACTATCATTCATGCATTAGTATCGTAGATAAAGCAATGACTAGATATTGTTGGGTTAATATGGCCAGTAAATACTATCATTATTACAATATGTGATGTAATCAAGTGAAATAGGTTGCATTCATAACCATGCGAAGTAACAGAAATGCACCTACTCATCTCTAGGGCACATTCCATCATGAAATATCTTATCCAGAGGGACGATGGCTTGACCCAGAAACACGTCTAGACCGATAAGGACCCGGTGCATAACGGTGAGGACCAGGTCCCCACTCCCAGGAGGATAACCCCTGCGTACTCCTGCATCCTCTAACCCGGTCCCAGGAGGATAATCCCTGCCTCCTCCTCCATCCTCTAGTATTCCAGGGAGCAGTTCAAAGCAGCACTCCTCATTCCACTCCGGCACACTCCCCTTCTCGACCAACCCGGTGGTGTATTTCTCCTTCCCAACCTGTATTATAATGTAGACATACCGGCTCCCCTGCCTGCCTTTAGTCCGCAGTCCCCTGGCACGATGGACGGTCACATTAACATGTGTTGGTACCCATCTGTGCTCATCATTCAGGTCTATAAGGGACATCATGTTTTAAGTGCCTTAATAACAAGCACTAAACAGACGCATGTATTCAGACGCATGTATTCAGACGCATGTAACCAGACGCATGTATTCAGACGCATGTATTCAGACGCATGTAACCAGACGCCTGTACGCGCTGCTTTTACCAAGACAAAGTGCGCATCTGATAACTATACTTAAGTATATAATAGTGTTCCAATACTTCAGCACATAGTGGTCTCGCCCTTATTGTGCCCACGACTCCCGTTACCTGCGACGTATCCTGGTTCTGAGGCCTCTGCAGAAATGCTGCACATCCAAGATATATTTATATATTTATTTATAGCGATATTTCCGACGCCAGTTTGTGAACCAACAGTTAGTCTCACGCTTGATGCGGTCGCATGCCATCTCCAAACCAACCAAACCCTTTAATTGAACGTGATATCTATTTTACTGTCCGAATAATCCCTGTATCTTAAACCACTATTGCAGCCCAACCCCCCTAACAGAGAGACACAGAGACTGGATACCGCAATATTAAAGAGGAACACCCCCTATATGGAGGGATAGAAACACCCCCTATATGGAGGGATAGAAACACCCCCTAAATGGAGGGATAGAAACACCCCCTATATGGAGGGATAGAAACACCCCCTATATGGTGAGATAGAAACACCCCCTATATGGAGGGATAGAAACACCCCCTATATGGTGGGATAGAAACACCCCCTATATGGAGGGATAGGAACACCCCCTAAATGGTGGGATAGAAACACCCCCTATATGGAGGGATAGAAACACCCCCTATATGGAGGGATAGAAACACCCCCTATATGGAGGGATAGGAACACCCCCTATATGGAGGGATAGAAACACCCCTATATGGAGGGATAGAAACACCCCCTATATGGAGGGATAGAAACACCCCCTATATGGTGAGATAGAAACACCCCCTATATGGAGGGATAGAAACACCCCCTATATGGTGAGATAGAAACACCCCCTATATGGAGGGATAGAAACACCCCCTATATGGAGGGATAGAAACACCCCCTATATGGAGGGATAGAAACACCCCCTATATGGTGAGATAGAAACACCCCCTATATGGAGGGATAGAAACACCCCCTATATGGAGGGATAGAAACACCCCCTATATGGTGGGATAGAAACACCCCTAAATGGAGGGATAGAAACACCCCTATATGGAGGGATAGGAACACCCCCTAAATGGTGGGATAGAAACACCCCCTATATGGTGAGATAGAAACACCCCTATATGGTGAGATAGAAACACCCCTATATGGTGAGATAGAAACACCCCTATATGGAGGGATAGAAACACCCCCTATATGGAGGGATAGGAACACCCCTATATGGTGGGATAGAAACACCCCTATATGGAGGGATAGAAACACCCCTATATGGAGGGATAGAAACACCCCTAAATGGTGGGATAGAAACACCCCTATATGGAGGGATAGAAACACCCCCTATATGGTGGGATAGAAACACCCCTATATGGAGGGATAGGAACACCCCTAAATGGTGGGATAGAAACACCCCTATATGGAGGGATTGAAACACCCCTATATGGAGGGATAGAAACACCCCTATATGGAGGGATAGGAACACCCCCTATATGGAGGGATAGAAACACCCCTATATGGAGGGATAGAAACACCCCCTATATGGAGGGATAGGAACACCCCCTATATGGAGGGATAGAAACACCCCTATATGGAGGGATAGAAACACCCCTATATGGAGGGATAGGAACACCCCCTAAATGGTGGGATAGAAACACCCCTATATGGAGGGATAGAAACACCCCTATATGGAGGGATAGAAACACCCCTATATGGAGGGATAGGAACACCCCTAAATGGTGGGATAGAAACACCCCCTATATGGTGAGATAGAAACACCCCTATATGGAGGGATAGGAACACCCCTATATGGAGGGATAGAAACACCCCTATATGGTGGGATAGAAACACCCCTATATGGAGGGATAGAAACACCCCCTATATGGAGGGATAGAAACACCCCCTATATGGTGGGATAGAAACACCCCCTATATGGAGGGATAGAAACACCCCCTATATGGAGGGATAGAAACACCCCCTATATGGAGGGATAGAAACACCCCCTATATGGTGGGATAGAAACACCCCCTATATGGAGGGATAGAAACACCCCCTATATGGTGGGATAGAAACACCCCTATATGGAGGGATAGAAACACCCCTATATGGAGGGATAGAAACACCCCTATATGGTGAGATAGAAACACCCCTATATGGAGGGATAGAAACACCCCTAAATGGTGGGATAGAAACACCCCTAAATGGTGGGATAGGAACACCCCCTATATGGAGGGATAGAAACACCCCTATATGGAGGGATAGAAACACCCCTAAATGGTGGGATAGAAACACCCCTAAATGGTGGGATAGGAACACCCCTATATGGAGGGATAGAAACACCCCTATATGGTGAGATAGAAACACCCCTATATGGAGGGATAGAAACACCCCCTATATGGTGAGATAGAAACACCCCTAAATGGTGGGATAGAAACACCCCTAAATGGTGGGATAGGAACACCCCTATATGGAGGGATAGAAACACCCCTATATGGTGAGATAGAAACACCCCCTATATGGAGGGATAGAAACACCCCTATATGGAGGGATAGAAACACCCCTATATGGAGGGATAGAAACACCCCTAAATGGTGGGATAGAAACACCCCTAAATGGTGGGATAGGAACACCCCCTATATGGAGGGATAGAAACACCCCTATATGGAGGGATACAAACACCCCTATATGGTGGGATAGAAACACCCCTAAATGGTGGGATAGAAACACCCCTATATGGAGGGATAGAAACACCCCTATATGGTGAGATAGAAACACCCCTATATGGAGAGATAGAAACACCCCTATATGGTGAGATAGAAACACCCCTATATGGAGAGATAGAAACACCCCTATATGGAGGGATAGAAACACCCCCTATATGGTGAGATAGAAACACCCCCTTTATGGAGAGATAGAAACACCCCTATATGGTGAGATAGAAACACCCCTATATGGTGAGATAGAAACACCCCTATATGGAGAGATAGAAACACCCCTATATGGTGAGATAGAAACACCCCTATATGGTGAGATAGAAACACCCCTATATGGAGAGATAGAAACACCCCTATATGGAGAGATAGAAACACCCCTATATGGTGAGATAGAAACACCCCTATATGGAGAGATAGAAACACCCCTAAATGGTGAGATAGAAACACCCCTATATGGAGGGATAGAAACACCCCTAAATGGTGAGATAGAAACACCCCTATATGGAGGGATAGGAACACCCCTAAATGGTGGGATAGAAACACCCCCTATATGGTGGGATAGAAACACCCCTATATGGAGGGATAGAAACACCCCTATATGGTGAGATAGAAACACCCCTATATGGAGAGATAGAAACACCCCTATATGGAGGGATAGGAACACCCCCTATATGGAGGGATAGAAACACCCCTATATGGAGGGATAGAAACACCCCTAAATGGTGAGATAGAAACACCCCCAATATGGAGGGATAGGAACACCCCTAAATGGTGGGATAGAAACACCCCTATATGGTGGGATAGAAACACCCCCTATATGGTGGGATAGAAACACCCCTATATGGAGGGATAGAAACACCCCCTATATGGAGGGATAGAAACACCCCTATATGGAGGGATAGAAACACCCCTATATGGAGGGATAGAAACACCCCTATATGGTGAGATAGAAACACCCCTATATGGAGAGATAGGAACACCCCTATATGGAGGGATAGAAACACCCCCTATATGGTGGGATAGAAACACCCCTATATGGAGGGATAGAAACACCCCTATATGGAGGGATAGAAACACCCCTAAATGGTGGGATAGAAACACCCCTAAATGGTGGGATAGAAACACCCCCTATCTGGAGGGATAGAAACACCCCCTATATGGTGAGATAGAAACACCCCTAAATGGTGAGATAGAAACACCCCTATATGGAGGGATAGAAACACCCCCTATATGGAGGGATAGAAACACCCCTAAATGGTGAGATAGAAACACCCCTATATGGAGGGATAGAAACACCCCCTAAATGGTGAGATAGAAACACCCCTATATGGAGGGATAGAAACACCCCCTATATGGAGGGATAGAAACACCCCCTATATGGAGGGATAGAAACACCCCTATATGGTGGGATAGGAACACCCCTATATGGTGGGATAGAAACACCCCTATATGGAGGGATAGAAACACCCCTATATGGAGGGATAGAAACACCCCTAAATGGTGGGATAGAAACACCCCCTATATGGAGGGATAGAAACACCCCTAAATGGTGGGATAGAAACACCCCCTATATGGAGGGATAGAAACACCCCTATATGGAGGGATAGAAACACCCCTATATGGTGGGATAGAAACACCCCTATATGGAGGGATAGAAACACCCCTATATGGAGGGATAGAAACACCCCCTATATGGAGGATAGAAACACCCCCTATATGGAGGGATAGAAACACCCCCTATATGGAGGGATAGAAACACCCCCTATATGGTGAGATAGAAACACCCCTATATGGAGGGATAGAAACACCCCCTATATGGTGGGATAGGAACACCCCTATATGGTGGGATAGAAACACCCCTATATGGAGGGATAGAAACACCCCTATATGGAGGGATAGAAACACCCCTAAATGGTGGGATAGAAACACCCCCTATATGGAGGGATAGAAACACCCCCTAAATGGTGGGATAGAAACACCCCCTATATGGAGGGATAGAAACACCCCTATATGGAGGGATAGAAACACCCCTATATGGTGGGATAGAAACACCCCTATATGGAGGGATAGAAACACCCCCTATATGGAGGGATAGAAACACCCCTATATGGAGGGATAGAAACACCCCCTATATGGTGGGATAGAAACCCCCTATATGGAGGGATAGAAACACCCCTATATGGAGGGATAGAAACACCCCCTAAATGGTGGGATAGAAACACCCCCTATATGGTGGGATAGAAACACCCCTATATGGTGAGATAGAAACACCCCTATATGGAGGGATAGGAACACCCCTAAATGGTGGGATAGGAACACCCCTATATGGTGGGATAGAAACACCCCTATATGGTGGGATAGAAACACCCCTATATGGAGGGATAGAAACACCCGCTATATGGTGGGATAGGAACACCCCTATATGGAGGGATAGAAACACCCCCTATATGGTGAGATAGAAACACCCCCTATATGGAGGGATAGAAACACCCCTATATGGAGGGATAGAAACACCCCTATATGGAGGGATAGAAACACCCCTATATGGAGGGATAGAAACACCCCTATATGGAGGGATAGAAACACCCCTATATGGAGGGATAGAAACACCCCTATATGGTGGGATAGAAACACCCCTATATGGTGGGATAGAAACACCCCTATATGGAGGGATAGAAACACCCCTATATGGAGGGATAGAAACACCCCTAAATGGTGGATAGAAACACCCCTATATGGAGGGATAGAAACACCCCTAAATGGTGGGATAGAAACACCCCTATATGGAGGGATAGAAACACCCCTATATGGAGGGATAGAAACACCCCCTATATGGTGGGATAGAAACACCCCTATATGGAGGGATAGAAACACCCCTATATGGAGGGATAGAAACACCCCCTATATGGAGGGATAGAAACACCCCTATATGGTGGGATAGAAACACCCCCTATATGGAGGGATAGAAACACCCCTATATGGAGGGATAGAAACACCCCTAAATGGTGGGATAGAAACACCCCTATATGGAGGGATAGAAACACCCCCTATAGAAACATGGAATAGATAGAAACACCCCTATATGGTGGGATAGAAACACCCCACCCCTATATGGTGGGATAGAAACACCCCTATATGGAGGGATAGAAACACCCCTATATGGAGGGATAGAAACACCCCTAAATGGTGGGATAGAAACACCCCTATATGGTGGGATAGAAACACCCCCTATATGGAGTGGATAGAAACACCCCTATATGGAGGGATAGAACACCCCCTATATGGTGGGATAGAAACACCCCCTATATGGTGGGATAGAAACACCCCCTATATGGAGGGAAACACCCCTAGGTGGGATAGAACACCCCTATATGGAGGGATAGAAACACCCCCTATATGGTGGGATAGAAACACCCCTATATGGAGGGATAGAAACACCCCCTATATGGAGGGATAGAAACACCCCTATATGGAGGGATAGAAACACCCCTATATGGAGGGATAGAAACACCCCTATATGGAGGGATAGAAACACCCCCTATATGGAGGGATAGAAACACCCCTATATGGAGGGATAGAAACACCCCTATATGGAGGGATAGAAACACCCCCTATATGGAGGGATAGAAACACCCCTATATGGAGGGATAGAAACACCCCTATATGGTGGGATAGAAACACCCCTAAATGGTGGGATAGAAACACCCCTATATGGTGGGATAGAAACACCCCTATATGGAGGGATAGAAACACCCCTATATGGAGGGATAGAAACACCCCTATATGGAGGGATAGAAACACCCCTATATGGTGAAACACCCCCTATATGATAGAAACACCCCCTATATGGTGGGATAGAAACACCCCTATATGGTGAGATAGAAACACCCCTATATGGAGGGATAGAAACACCCCCTATATGGAGGGATAGAAACACCCCTATATGGTGGGATAGAAACACCCCTAAATGGTGGGATAGAAACACCCCTATATGGAGGGATAGAAACACCCCTAAATGGTGGGATAGAAACACCCCTATATGGTGGGATAGAAACACCCCTATATGGTGGGATAGAAACACCCCCTATATGGTGGGATAGAAACACCCCTATATGGTGAGATAGAAACACCCCTAAATGGAGGGATAGAAACACCCCTATATGGAGGATAGAAACACCCCTAAATGGAGGGATAGAAACACCCCCTATGGTGGGATAGAAACACCCCTATATGGATAGGAAACACCCCCTAAATGGTGAGATAGAAACACCCCTATATGGTGGGATAGAAACACCCCTATATGGAGGGATAGAAACACCCCCTATGGAGGGATAGAAACACCCCTATATGGAGGGAAAAACACCCCCTATATGGAGGGATAGAAACACCCCTAAATGGAGAGGGATAGAAACACCCCTATATGGAGGGATAGAAACACCCCTATATGGAGGGATAGAAACACCCCTAAATGGTGGGATAGAAGGGATAGAAACACCCCTATATGGTGGGATAGAAACACCCCTAAATGGTGGGATAGAAACACCCCCTATATGGAGGGATAGAAACACCCCTATATGGAGGATAGAAACACCCCTATATGGAGGGATAGAAACACCCCTATATGGAGGGATAGAAACACCCCCTATATGGTGGGATAGAAACACCCCCTATATGGTGGGATAGAAACACCCCTAAATGGTGGGATAGAACACCCCTAAATGGTGGGATAGAAACACCCCTATATGGTGGATAGAAACACCCCTATATGGAGGGATAAAACACCCTATATGGAGGGATAGAAACACCTATATGGTGGGATAGAAACAATTCCCCTAAAGGTATAGGTGAGAGATAGAAACACCCCCTATATGGTGGGATAGGAACACCCCTATATGGTGGGATAGACACACCCCTAATGGTGGATAGGAACACCCCTAAATGGTGGGATAGAAACACCCCCTATATGGTGGGATAGGAACACCCCTAAATGAGGGATAGAAACACCCCTATATGGAGGGATAGAAACACCCCCTATATGGTGAGATAGAAACACCCCCTATATGGTGGGATAGAAACACTCTATATGGAGGGATAGAAACACCCCTAAATGTGGATAGAAACACTCCCTATATGGTGAGATAGAAACACCCCTATATGGTGGGATAGAAACACTCCCTAAATGGTGGGATAGAAACACCCCCTATATGGTGCAGAGATAGAAACACCCCCTATATGGTGGGATAGAAACACCCCCTAAAATGGTGGATAGAAACACCCCTAAATGGTGGGGATAGAAACACCCCTAAATGGTGGGATAGAAACACCCCTATATGGAGGATAGGAACACTCTCATATGGTGGATAGAAACACCCCTATATGGTGGATAGAAACACCCCCTATATGGTGGGATAGGAACACCCCTATATGGTGGGATAGAAAAACCTTCATATGGAGGATAGGGTTAACTCTAGCATGGAGTGGACAGAAACACCCCAAATGGTGGATAGGAACACCCCATATGGTGATAATACCCCTATATGGTATATAGAAACATTCCCATATATGGAGGGATAGGAACACCCCCTAAATGGTGGGATGAAACACCCCTCATATGTGGTGGATAGAAACACCCCATATGGTGGATAAATTTCTATATGGAGGATGAAACACCACCATGGTGGGACAGGGAACACCTCATATGGAGGGAGGAAACACTCATATGGTGAGATGAGAAATACCCTCATATGGAGGGATAGAAACACCCCTATATGGAGTGGAGAAACACCCCATATGGAGGATATGAAACACTCATGGAGTGGATAGAAACACCCCTCATATGGGAGGGACAGAAACACCTACATGGAGGATAGTGTTTCACCTCCCCATATGGCAAGATAGTGTCATTCCTGCTATGGTGGATAGAAAGCACTCTCTATATGGAGGGATAGAAACACCTCTATATGGAGGATAGAAACACCCTCAAATGGTGGATAGAAACACCCCTATATGGAGGGATAGAAACACCCCTAAATGGTGGGATAGAAACACCCCTATATAGGAGGATAGAAACACCCCTATATGGAGGGATAGAAATGACTCTATATGGTGGGATAGGAACACCCCCTATAGTGGAGGGGATAGAACACCCCCTATATGGAGGGACAGAAACACCCTCATATGGAGTGGATAGAAATAATCCCTGTTGGTGGAGAAACCCCCTATATGGAGAGGACAGAAACACCCCCACATGGAGGGGGATAGAAACACCTCAAATGGTGGGATAGAAACACCTCATATGGTGGGATAGGAAACACTTCCCTATAGATAGAAACACCCTCATAAGGAGATAGAACACCCCTAAATGGTGGGATAGGAACACTCATATGGTGGGATAGAAACACCCCTATATGGTGATAGGAACACCCCCTATATGGAGGGATAGAAACACCTTATATGTGGTGGGATAGGAACACCCCCTATATGGAGGGATAAAGAAACACCTCTATATGGTGAGATAGAAACACCTCTATAAGGAGGGATAGAACACCCCCATGGGGCGGAGGGAGAGAGCAACTCTCATATGGAGGGATGGAACACCCCTTGCTATGGAGGGATAGAAACACCTCATATGGAGTGGATAGAAACACCCCTATATGGAGGGATAGGGAATGACCCCCTATGGTGGAGGGATAGGAACACCCCCATGCTGGGATAGAAACACTCTATATGGAGAGAAACACCCCTATATGGTGGATAGAAACACCCCTATATGGTGGATAGAAACACTCATATGGTGGGATAGGAACACCCCTAAATGGAGGGATAGAACACCCCCTATATGAGGGATAGAAACACCCCTATATGAGGATGAAACACCCCTATATGAGGATAGAAACACTCTATATGGAGGATAAACACCCCTATAAGAGATAGAAACACCCCTATATGGTGGGATGAAACACTTATATGGCAGATAGAAACTCTATATGGAGGGATAGAAACACCCCTACATGGAGGGACAGGGAAACACCCCAAATGGTGGAGCAGAAAACACCCCCAAATGGTGGGATAGAAACACTCACCTGGAGGGATAGAAACACTCTATATGGTGAGAGATGTGGAAACACCTCTAAAATGGTGTGATAGAACACCCTCATGGGGTGAAGATAGAAACACCTCATAAGCAAGTAGAGACAGAACAACTCCATATGTGGGATAGAAACACCTCCTTCTAAATGGAGGGATGGAACACCCCCTATATGGTGAGATATGGAACACCTTCATATGAGGGATAGGAACACCCCATATGGTGGACAGAAACACTCATACAGGGAGGATAGAAACACTCTGGTGGTGAGGACAGAAACACCTCTACATGAGGGATAGAAACACCCTCAAATGAGTGGATGTGGAAAACACCTCAAGTATGGAGATAGAAACACCTCCTAAAATGCAGTGGATAGAAACACCCCATATGGTGGGATAGAAACACTCTATATGTAGTGTGGAGATAGAACACCCCCTATGGCAGTGGACAGGAAACAACTCCTATGAAGTGAGGAGATAAACAACTCCCATATGGCAGATAAGGTTAACTCATATGGATCAAGAGAAACCAACCCCATAAGGAGGATAGAAACACCTCTTGTATGGTGGAGAGGAAACACCTAAATGGTGGGATAGAAACACCCCATATGGTGGGATAGAAACACCCCATATGGTGGATAGAAAACACCCCCATATGGAGGACAGAAACACCTCTATATGAGGATATAGGAACGACCTACATATGTGTGTGGACAGAACACCCCCAAATGGTGAGATAGGAAATAATTTCCATATGGTGGATAGGAAACACCTCCCCTATATGAGGATAGAACACCTAAATGGTGGATAGAAACACCCCTATATGGAGGATAGAAACACCCCCTGCTATGGAGGTGGACAGAAACACCTTTATATATGGGATAGGTGAAACACCCCATATGGATGGATATAGAAACACTCTATATGGATGGACATAGAAAAACACCCCCTAAATGGTGAGATAGAAACACCTATATGGAGGGACAGGAACACCCCCAAATGGTGATAAAAACACCCCAAAATGGTAGATAGGAAACACCTCATGTATGGAGGGAGGAACACCTCCTTAAGGTGGAGATAGAAACACCCCTATGTAGATGAAACACCCCTATATGGTGGGATAAAACACCCCACCTATGTGGAGTAAAACACCCCCTAAATGGTGAGATGAAACACCCCCTATGGAGGGATAGAAACACCCCTAAATGGTGAGATAGAAACACCCCTATATGGAGGATAAGACACCCCCTAAATGGTGGGATAAAACACCCCCTATATGGTGGGATAGAAACACCCCTATATGGAGAGGGATAGAAACACCCCTATATGGTGAGATAAAACACCTATGGAGAGATAGAAACACCCCTATATGGAGGATAAGACACCCCCTATATGGAGAGGATAGAAACACCCTATAACCAGGAAGACAAACACCCCCTAAATGGTGAGATAAGAAACACCCCAATATGGAGAGATGGGAACACCCCTAAATGGTGGGATGAAACACCCCTATATGGTCAGGATAGAAACACCCCTAGCAATTGGGATAGAAACACCCCTATGGAGAGGACAGAAGCACCCCCTATATGGAGGGATAAAACACCCCTATGGAGGGATAGAAACACCCCTATATGGAGGGATAGAAACACCCCTATATGGTGAGATAGAAACACCCCTATATGGAGAGATAAGACACACCCCCTATATGGAGGATAGAAACACCCCTATATGGTGGGATAGAAACACCCCTATATGGAGGATAAAACACCCCCTATATGGAGGACAAACACCCCCTAAATGGTGGGATAGAAGCACCCTAAATGGTGGGATAGAAACACCCCCTATCTGGAGGATAAACACCCCCTATGGTGAGATAGAAACACCCCTAAATGGTGAGATAGAAACACCCCTATATGGAGGGATAGAAACACCCCTATATGGAGGGATAAAACACCCCCTAAATGGTGAGATAGAAACACACATGGAGGGGATAAAAACACCCTAAATATGGTAGGATAAAAACACCCCTATATGGAGGGATAGAAGCACCCCCTATGGAGGGATGAAACACCTATATGGAGGGATAAAAACACCCACTATATGGTGGGATGGAACCCCTATATGGTGGGATGGCTTACCCTATATGGAGGATGGAAACACCCTATGTGGAGGGATAGAAACACCCCCTAAATGGTGGGATAGAAACACCCCAGCAAGGAGGACACTAAATGGTGGGATAGAAACACCCCTATATGGAGGGATAGAAACACCCCTATATGGAGGGATAGAAACACCCCTATATGAATTTAGGATAGAAACACCCCTATATGAGAGGATAGAAACACCCCTATATGGAGGATAGAAACACCCCTATATGGAGGGATAGAAACACCCCTATATGGAGGGATAGAAACACCCCTATATGGAGGGATAGAAACACCCCTATGTGGTGAGGATAGAAACACCCCTATGGAGGGATAGAAACACCCCTATATGAATGGGATGGAACACCCCTATGGTGGGATAGAAACACCCCTATATGGAGGGTTCAAACACCCCCTATATGGAGGATGAAACACCCCCTAAATGGTGGGATAGAAACACCCCCTATGGAGGGATAGAAACACCCCTAAATGGTGGGATAAAACACCCCTATATGGAGGGATAGAAACACCTATATGGAGGATAGAAACACCTATATGGTGGGATAAAGCACCCTATGGAGAGGATAGAAACACCCCCTATGGAGGGATGAAACACCCCTATATGGAGGATGAAGAAACACCCCCTGCTGTGGTGGTTAAGCGTTCTATTGGAGAGGATAGAAACACCCCTATATGGAGGGATAGAAACACCCCCTAAATGGTGGGATAAAACACCCCCTATATGGTGGGATAGAAACACCCCCTATACTTGGTGAGATGACACTATGTGGAGGATAAAAGAGACACCCCTAAATGGTGGGACAGGAACTCCCACCTATATGTTTAGGATAAAAACACCCCTATATGGTGGGATGGAACACCCCCTATATGGAGAGGGATAGAAACACCGCTATATGGTGGGATAGGAACACCCTATGTGGAGGGATAGAAACACCCCTATATGGTGAGATAAAACACCCCCTATGGAGGGATAGAAACACCCCTATATGGAGAGGATAAAACACCCCTATGGAGGGATGAAACACCCCTATATGGAGGATAGAAACACCCCTATATGGAGAGGATAGAAACACCCCTATATGGAGGGATGACTTACCCCCTATATGGTGGGATGGAGACACCCCCTGTATGGTGGGATAGAAACTTATATGGAGAGGATAGAAGCACCCCCTATATGGAGAGGATGAAACACCCCTAATGGTGGGATGAAACACCCCCTATGTGGAGGGATAGAAACACCCCCTAAATGGTGGGGATAGAAACACCCCTATATGGAGATGAAACACCTATGGAGGATGAAACACCCCTATATGGTGGGATGAAACCCCCCTATATGGAGGGATAGAAACACCCCTATATGGAGGGATAGAAACACCCCCTATGGAGAGTGAAACACCCCTATATGATGGGATAGAAACCCCCTATATGGAGATAAAACACCCCTATATGGAGGATGAAACACCCCCTAAATGGTGGGATAAGAAACACCCCTATATGGTGGGATAGAAACACCCCTATATGGTGAGATAAACTTACCCCCTATCAGGAGGATGGAACACCCCTAAATGGTGGGATGGAACACCTGTTGGGATGAAACACCTAACAACAGGCCAGGATAGAAACACCCCTATATGGAGGATAGAAACACCCCTAAATGGAGGTGTGGATAGAAACACCCCTATATGGAGGATAGAAACACCCCTATATGGTGAGATAGAAACACCCCTATATGGGAGGGATAGAAACACCCTATATGGTGGATAGAAACACCCCTATATGGAGGGATAGGAACAACACCCTAAATGGTGGGATAGAAACACCCCCTATATGGTGAGATAGAAACACCCCTATAGGGATGGAGGAGGGATAGGAACACCCCCTAAATGGAAACACTGGAGGGATAGAAACACCCCTATATGGAGGGATAGAAACACCCCCTATATGGTGAGATAGGAACACCCCTATATGGAGGGATAGAAACACCCCTATATGGTGAGATAGAAACACCCCCTGGGAGGGATAGAAACACTTGGAGGGATAGAAACACCCCCTATATGGTGAGGATAGAAACACCCCTATATGGTGAGATAGAAACACCCCTATATGGAGGGATAGAAACACCCCCTATATGGAGGATAGAAACACCCCACCCCTAAATGGAGGGATAGAAACACCCCCTATATGGAGGGATAGGAACACCCCCTAAATGGTGGGGATAGAAACACCCCCCTATATGGAGATAGAAACACCCCCTATATGGTGAGATAGAAACACCCCCTATATGGTGAGATAGAAACACTATATGGAGGATAGAAACACCCCTATATGGAGGGATAGGAACACCCCCTATATGGTGGGATAGAAACACTCCCTATATGGAGGGGATAGAAACACCCCTATATGGAGGGATAGAAACACCCCTAAATGGTGGGATAGAAACACCCCCCACCCTATATGGTGGGATAGAAACACCCCTATATGGTGGGATAGGAACACCCCCTAAATGGAGGGATAGAAACACCCCTATATGGATTGAAACACCCTATATGGAGGGATAGAAACACCCCCTATATGGAGGGATAGGAACACCCCTATATGGAGGGATAGAAACACCCACCTATATGGAGGGATAGGAACACCCCCTATGGAGGGATAGAAACACCCTATATGGAGGGATAGAAACACCCCTATAGGGATAGGGTGGATAGAAACACCCCTATATGGAGGGATAGAAACACCCCCTATATGGAGGGATAGAAACACCTCCTATATGGAGGGATAGGGTGGGATAGAAACACCCCTATATGGTGAGATAGAAACACCCCCTATATGGAGGGATAGGAACACCCCTATATGGAGGGGATAGAAACACCCCTATATGGTGGATAGAAACACCCCATATGGAGGGATAGAAACACCCCTATATGGAGGGATAGAAACACCCCTATGGTGGGGATAGATACACCCCCTATATGGAGGGATAGAAACACTCCCTATATGGAGGGGATAGAAACACCCCCTATATGGAGGGATAGAAACACCCCTATATGGTGGGATAGAAACACCCCATATGGAGGATAGAAACACCCCTATATGGTGGGATAGAAACACCCCTATATGGAGGGGATAGAAACACCCCTATATGGAGGGGATAGAAACACCCCCTATATGGTGAGATAGAAACACCCCCTATATG
This sequence comes from Dallia pectoralis, assembly GCA_029465975.1. Lineage (NCBI taxonomy): Eukaryota > Metazoa > Chordata > Actinopteri > Esociformes > Umbridae > Dallia > Dallia pectoralis. The sequence goes on from CM055729.1 coordinate 2,066,956, forward strand.
GAGGGATAGAAACACCCCCAAATGGTGGGATAGAAACACCCCTAAATGGTGGGATAGGAACACCCTTATGGAGGGATAGAAACACCCTATATGGGAGGGGATAGAAACACCCCCTAAATGGTGGGATAGAAACACCCCTAAATGGTGGATAGGAACACCCCTATATGGAGGGATAGAAACACCCCCTATATGGTGAGATAGAAACACCCCTATATGGAGGGATAGAAACACCCCCTATATGGTGAGATAGAAACACCCCCTAAATGGTGGGATAGAAACACCCCTAAATGGTGGGAGGGATAGAAACACCCCCTATATGGTGAGATAGAAACACCCCTATATGGAGGGATAGAAACACCCCCCCCTATATGGAGGGATAGAAACACCCCTAAATGGTGGGATAGAAACACTCCCTAAATGGTGGGATAGGAACACCCCCTATATGGAGGGATAGAAACACCCCTATATGGAGGGATACAAACACCCCCTATATGGTGGATAGAAACACCCCTAAATGGTGGGATAGAAACACCCCTATATGGAGGGATAGAAACACCCCTATATGGTGAGAGATAGAAACACCCCTATATGGAGATAGAAACACCCCCTATATGGTGAGATAGAAACACCCCTATATGGAGAGATAGAAACACCCCCTATATGGAGGGATAGAAACACCCCTATATGGTGAGATAGAAACACCCCTTTATGGAGAGATAGAAACACCCCTATATGGTGAGATAGAAACACCCCTATATGGTGAGATAGAAACACCCCTATATGGAGAGATAGAAACACCCCCTATATGGTGAGATAGAAACACCCCCTATATGGTGAGATAGAAACACCCCTATATGGAGAGATAGAAACACCCCCCTATATGGAGAGATAGAAACACCCCTATATGGTGGGATAGAAACACCCCTATATGGAGAGATAGAAACACCCCTAAATGGTGAGATAGAAACACCCCTATATGGAGGGATAGAAACACCCCTAAATGGTGAGATAGAAACACCCCTATATGGAGGGATAGAACACCCCAAATGGTGGGATAGAAACACCCTATATGGTGGGATAGAAACACCCTTCTATATGGAGGGATAGAAACACCCCTATATGGTGAGATAGAAACACCCCTATATGGAGAGATAGAAACACCCCTATATGGAGGGATAGGAACACCCCTATATGGAGGGATAGAAACACCCCCTATATGGAGGGATAGAAACACCCCTAAATGGTGAGATAGAAACACCCCTATATGGAGGGATAGGAACACCCCCTAAATGGAGGGATAGAAACACCCCTATATGGTGGGATAGAAACACCCCTATATGGTGGGATAGAAACACCCCCTATATGGAGGGATAGAAACACCCCTATATGGAGGGATAGAAACACCCCCTATATGGAGGGATAGAAACACCCCCTATATGGAGGGATAGAAACACCCCTATATGGTGAGATAGAAACACCCCTATATGGAGAGATAGAAACACCCCTATATGGAGGGATAGAAACACCCCTATATGGTGGGATAGAAACACCCCCTATATGGAGGGATAGAAACACCCCCTATATGGAGGGATAGAAACACCCCTAAATGGTGGGATAGAAACACCCCTAAATGGTGGGATAGAAACACCCCTATCTGGAGGGATAGAAACACCCCTATATGGTGAGATAGAAACACCCCTAAATGGTGAGATAGAAACACCCCCTATATGGAGGGATAGAAACACCCCCTATATGGAGGGATAGAAACACCCCCTAAATGGTGAGATAGAAACACCCCCTATATGGAGGGATAGAAACACCCCTAAATGGTGAGATAGAAACACCCCTATATGGAGGGATAGAAACACCCCTATATGGAGGGATAGAAACACCCCCTATATGGAGGGATAGAAACACCCCCTAAATGGTGGGATAGGAACACCCCTATATGGTGGGATAGAAACACCCCTATATGGAGGGATAGAAACACCCCCTATATGGAGGGATAGAAACACCCCCTAAATGGTGGGATAGAAACACCCCTATATGGAGGGATAGAAACACCCCTAAATGGTGGGATAGAAACACCCCCTATATGGAGGGATAGAAACACCCCTATATGGAGGGATAGAAACACCCCTATATGGAGGGATAGAAACACCCCTATATGGAGGGATAGAAACACCCCCTATATGGAGGGATAGAAACACCCCCTATATGGAGGGATAGAAACACCCCTATATGGAGGATAGAAACACCCCTATATGGAGGGATAGAAACACCCCTATATGGTGAGATAGAAACACCCCCTATATGGAGGGATAGAAACACCCCCTATATGGTGGGATAGGAACACCCCCTATATGGTGGGATAGAAACACCCCCTATATGGAGGGATAGAAACACCCCCTATATGGAGGGATAGAAACACCCCCTAAATGGTGGGATAGAAACACCCCCTATATGGAGGGATAGAAACACCCCCTAAATGGTGGGATAGAAACACCCCCTATATGGAGGGATAGAAACACCCCCTATATGGAGGGATAGAAACACCCCCTATATGGTGGGATAGAAACACCCCCTATATGGAGGGATAGAAACACCCCCTATATGGAGGGATAGAAACACCCCCTATATGGAGGGATAGAAACACCCCCTATATGGTGGGATAGAAACACCCCCTATATGGAGGGATAGAAACACCCCCTATATGGAGGGATAGAAACACCCCCTAAATGGTGGGATAGAAACACCCCCTATATGGTGGGATAGAAACACCCCCTATATGGTGAGATAGAAACACCCCCTATATGGAGGGATAGGAACACCCCCTAAATGGTGGGATAGGAACACCCCCTATATGGTGGGATAGAAACACCCCCTATATGGTGGGATAGGAACACCCCCTATATGGAGGGATAGAAACACCCCCTATATGGTGGGATAGGAACACCCCCTATATGGAGGGATAGAAACACCCCCTATATGGTGGGATAGAAACACCCCCTATATGGAGGGATAGAAACACCCCCTATATGGAGGGATAGAAACACCCCCTATATGGAGGGATAGAAACACCCCCTATATGGAGGGATAGAAACACCCCCTATATGGAGGGATAGAAACACCCCCTATATGGAGGGATAGAAACACCCCCTATATGGAGGGATAGGAACACCCCCTATATGTTGGGATAGAAACACCCCCTATATGGAGGGATAGAAACACCCCTATATGGAGGGATAGAAACACCCCTAAATGGTGGGATAGAAACACCCCTATATGGAGGGATAGAAACACCCCCTAAATGGAGGGATAGAAACACCCCCTATATGGAGGGATAGAAACACCCCCTATATGGAGGGATAGAAACACCCCCTATATGGAGGGATAGAAACACCCCCTATATGGAGGGATAGAAACACCCCCTATATGGAGGGATAGAAACACCCCCTATATGGTGGGATAGAAACACCCCCTATATGGTGGGATAGAAACACCCCCTATATGGAGGGATAGAAACACCCCCTATATGGAGGGATAGAAACACCCCTAAATGGTGGGATAGAAACACCCCCTAAATGGTGGGATAGAAACACCCCCTATCTGGTGGATAGAAACACCCCTATATGGAGGGATAGAAACACCCCTAAATGGTGGGATAGAAACACCCCCTATATGGTGGGATAGAAACACCCCTATATGGTGAGATAGAAACACCCCCTATATGGTGGGATAGAAACACCCCCTAAATGGAGGGATAGAAACACCCCCTATATGGTGAGATAGAAACACCCCCTATATGGAGGGATAGAAACACCCCCTATATGGAGGGATAGAAACACCCCCTATATGGAGGGATAGAAACACCCCCTATAGGAACACCCCTGGGGATAGGGATATGGTGGGAAACACCCCCTATATGGTGGGATAGGGATAGAAACACCCCACCCCCTATATGGAGGATAGAAACACCCCTATATGGAGGGATAGAAACACCCCCTAAATGGAGGGATAGAAACACCCCCTATATGGAGGGATAGAAACACCCCCTAAATGGTGGGATAGAAACACCCCCTATATGGTGGGATAGAAACACCCCCTATATGGTGGGATAGAAACACCCCCTATATGGTGAGATAGGAACACCCCCTATATGGTGGGATAGAAACACCCCCTATATGGAGAGATAGAAACACCCCCTATATGGTGAGATAGAAACACCCCCTATATGGAGGGATAGAAACACCCCCTATATGGAGGGATAGAAACACCCCCTATATGGTGGGATAGGAACACCCCCTAAATGGTGGGATAGAAACACCCCCTATATGGTGGGATAGAAACACCCCCTATATGGTGGGATAGAAACACCCCCTATATGGAGGGATAGAAACACCCCCTATATGGAGGGATAGAAACACCCCATATATGGTGGGATAGAAACACCCCCTAAATGGTGAGATAGAAACACCCCCTATATGGTGGGATAGGAACACCCCCTATATGGAGGGATAGGAACACCCCCTAAATGGTGGGATAGAAACACCCCCTATATGGAGGGATAGAAACACCCCCTATATGGAGGGATAGAAACACCCCCTATATGGAGGGATAGGAACACCCCCTATATGGAGGGATAGAAACACCCCCTATATGGAGGGATAGAAACACCCCCTAAATGGTGAGATAGAAACACCCCCTATATGGAGGGATAGGAACACCCCCTAAATGGTGGGATAGAAACACCCCCTAAATGGTGGGATAGAAACACCCCCTATATGGAGGGATAGAAACACCCCCTATATGGAGGGATAGAAACACCCCCTATATGGAGGGATAGGAACACCCCCTATATGGAGGGATAGAAACACCCCCTATATGGAGGGATAGAAACACCCCCTATATGGTGGGATAGAAACACCCCCTAAATGGTGAGATAGAAACACCCCCTAAATGGAGGGATAGAAACACCCCCTATATGGTGAGATAGAAACACCCCCTATATGGAGGGATAGAAACACCCCCTATATGGTGGGATAGAAACACCCCCTATATGGTGGGATAGGAACACCCCCTATATGGTGGGATAGAAACACCCCCTATATGGAGGTATAGGAACACCCCCTAAATGGTGGGATAGAAACACCCCCTATATGGAGGGATAGGAACACCCCCTATATGGTGAGATAGACACACCCCCTATATGGAGGGATAGGAACACCCCCTAAATGGTGGGATAGGAACACCCCCTATATGGTGGGATAGGAACACCCCCTAAATGGTGGGATAGAAACACCCCCTATATGGAGGGATAGAAACACCCCCTATATGGTGAGATAGAAACACCCCCTATATGGTGGGATAGAAACACCCCCTATATGGAGGGATAGAAACACCCCCTAAATGGTGGGATAGAAACACCCCCTATATGGTGAGATAGAAACACCCCCTATATGGTGGGATAGAAACACCCCCTAAATGGTGGGATAGAAACACCCCCTATATGGTGAGATAGAAACACCCCCTATATGGTGGGATAGAAACACCCCCTAAATGGTGGGATAGAAACACCCCCTAAATGGTGGGATAGAAACACCCCCTAAATGGTGGGATAGAAACACCCCCTATATGGAGGGATAGGAACACCCCCTATATGGTGGGATAGAAACACCCCCTATATGGTGGGATAGAAACACCCCCTATATGGTGGGATAGGAACACCCCCTATATGGTGGGATAGGCCGGTCTAATTGCTGGGATAGGCCGATCTAAATGCCACTGTTGTTAGGACAGTATTGACATTTAACAATTGTTCATGTAAATATAATTGCAAAGTCTTTGTGGAATTCACCAAAAAAACGATGACTAAATAAATGCAGCTATGTGAGGACCATCCCCAATTAATGACCTGTGCAACTTAAGAAAACTGTTATATTTTAAATAATCTGATTAACGGTACATTTATTATACAGTGGGATTATAAATAAAGGGATATGTGCAATCAAGTAAATAAACCACTTAAATCTACTGTCAAGTTGAACAACGACATATTTTAAGAATGTATCTAAACAGTTTGCCTCAACGGGTTAAAACGGGTTGAAACGGGTTGAAACATCAAATCACAGCTCGTAAATTCCATTTTCCAAACCCAATCACATGTCACAATCCATTTTCTTCCGCCAATCACAGGTCCTTACTCCATTTTCACTCTCCAATCTGAGCTCTTCAATTCCATTTTCGACAGCCAATCACATATCGATATTCCATTTCTCGCTGACCAACCACGTTCCTCCATTCCATGTTTGATACCGGTACCGGAAGTATACATGCGAGATCCGGATAGCGTCTTGTAACAGGTGAGTGTGAACAGTTTCTTTGGGTTTTTATGGAGTTGTTTAGTGCAAAATGCATTAATATACATATCGATATAACTTTTATGAGTATAATTATATGAGCGGTGTCCGGTGAGTTGAGATGTTGCCTCTTATTTACTTTAGCTAAATAGTTTTTGCACGATAGCTTTGCGGTGGGCACACCGTTATAGTTAGCTAACGTTACTGTACATATTCCGGTCTTTTAACGTTAACTTTGGACGCCTACTAGTTATAAAATAATGTTTTCGAAATGTGCGGGGGGGTTGTTATAAATACTATTTAATCTGCTCTCAGACTTTTTTGATTACATGTGTGAGAATATCACTGAGCCATCCAACGAGATCGAACAACGTCATCACCTAATGCAATCATTCACCTCGCTGTCATATTGTTATAATAATTAATCTGCAATGACATAATAAAGAAAAACACCTAGGATATGAGGCTATGATAAAGACTAACCAGCTGAATATGTAGAAATATTGCATGCATCCAACGTTTACATCGGACGCTTGCTAGTTGAAAACAAAGCTGTCATCAGATGATGTTGACACGTCTATAATGTAGCCTGATCTATTGAATATTGAGTCATTATTTTAACCTGAAATTAGATTAAATGTGTAATGTTGTTTATTATGGTATTATAATATATCCCCATCACATTTAGTTAAGATGTCTAAACCAAAGACCCGCAAGCCCATTGGGGATGGAGAGTGGCTTTTGATGAGTCCTACCTGTAACCTTATTGTTTTGAATTGTTACAGATAGAGAGCTGTCCCCTGCCAGCCTGTGGACAGACACGTCTGTTCAGTGGTCAACAGACATGTTCATGTGGATTTCACCAGCCGAAGGTAATGCAAAAGAGACTATCTATCTATGTGTATATATATAATGAATAAAGATCACATTCTTGATGCTTTTCTCTTCTGCACCCTTTGAACAGCTTACCAGTGGACCAGCTTACGCCCCTGCTGCTTCCCCTGGCACTGCCCCTACCACATCGGGTGCTCCTGCCTCTCCACAGCACAATGTAAACCTGTCGATGGTGAATATGTATTAAGGTTTTACATGGTCATATAAGTCAACATTGTAGGTCCCAAGTAATCACTCAATCAATTTGCTGTGATAGAATAGATTCAGATTTCTCAAATCCTTTTTTTCATCGTTCATTATGACTTGATATATATTGATATATATGTATATTTGTCCCTTCTCTTTAAGTTGACTAAACCACAATTTGGAGGCTCTCCTGGTGCAGCAGCTAAGCTAAACATGAATATGGTTAAGAAGGTTGTACAGGTAAATATGCTGAGCTTATGTTGAATATGTCTCTCTCACATAGCCTCTATTCAATGTTCTCATTACTGTTGTCAATACATTGCATGATATATTTGTGCTATTTCCCCTCAGCGCTTTCCAGCCCTGCCTCTGTGAGGACCACCTTGCCTGTTTCTTTAGCTCCTTCCAGCCCTGCCTCTGTGAGGACCACCTCTCCTGTTTCTTTAGCTCCTTCCAGCCCTGCCTCTGTGAGGACCACCTCTCCTGTTTCTTCAGCTCCTTCCAGCCCTGCCTCTACCTCTGTGAGGACCACCTCGCCTGTTTCTTCAGCTCCTTCCAGCCCTGCCTCTTTGAGGACCACCTCTCCTGTTTCTTCAGCTCCTTCCAGCCCTGCCTCTTTGAGGACCACCTCTCCTGTTTCTTCAGCTCCTTCCAGCCCTGCCTCGGTCTCTGTGAGGACCACCTCGCCTGTTTCTTCAGCTCCTTCCAGCCCTGCCTCTGTGAGGACCACCTCGCCTGTTGTTTCAGCTCCTTCCAGCCCTGCCTCGGCCTCTGTGAGGACCACCTCTCCTGTTTCTTCAGCTCCTTCCAGCCCTGCCTCGACCTCTGTGAGGACCACCTCTCCTGTTTCTTCAGCTCCTTCCAGCCCTGCCCCTGCCTCTGTGAGGACCACCTCTCCTGTGTCTTCAGCTCCTTCCAGCCCTGCCTCGGCCTCTGTGAGGACCACCTCTCCTGTTTCTTCAGCTCCTTCCAGCCCTGCCCCTGTGAGGACCAACTCGCCTGTTTCATCAGCTCCTTCCAGCCCTGCCCCTGTCTCTGTGAGGACCACCTCTCCTGTTTCTTCAGCTCCTTCCAGCCCTGCCCCTGCCTCTGTGAGGACCACCGCCGCTTGTGCCTTCTCCCAGGCCATTTTAAGTGCTCTGCAATAAGGGTGTCAGGAACTCCCTGTAATATAGTGGTTGAAATGTAAAATAGTATAGTTGTAATAAAATGTGTAATGTAATATTTAGAATTGTTCTGATATGATTGCATATCATGTGTGATGTTTAAGTAAGGTGTAATATAGTTAACCAATTGTGTATTTGTTAAATACGTTCTGCAATTGTGTGCATGTATGTGTGAATATATTTAAAATCCTGTTTGTGTGGGTGGGTGGGTGATTTTTAATAAACATATTTCTGAATTTTAATCAATTTGCTGGTGAATCATTTTTATCTCTTACATATTCTATATGTCATTCAGTTAAAATTATAAAGAAAAAACATATACACTGACAAGCATTTAGAGTGAACTTGGATTTATTTATACACAGGTGTACACATTGCAATGTGATTTTTGCTTGTAAGATCTCTACATTTAGCAGTACAGCGATTGCAAAAATGTTGGTGTAAGCACAAAAATGGTATCAACTTACTTATTTTAAAGGGACTTTTGCCCTAATAGACCATATATCTATAACAATCATAGTTATATAATATAATGAAAACTCAGTTTATCTTTTATTCACCATGATCGATAAGAACAATAGTTTTAGTTCTGAATACTTTTTTCCACGAGAAGGCGGGACTTGATGGCACCTGTCACAGGTTGGGTCGATGTCCGGGTATACACGGGCCAGCCTACTTTTAGACCAGTGAACTCTGTGAACCACTTAGCATTGTAACACTCCATGAAGAGCACAGATGGACGATGAGTGGACCCAACTTATGGCAGGATCCCAGACATCAGGGCCTATATCCTCTCCAAGCTCTGCAGACCAAGCAATGCACAAAGTATCAGAGGTCGTTGTCTGAGCCTTGAGAAAAGTATTGTACAACATTGAAATGGATCCTTTGAGATTTGGGTTAGCACCAAGTATGGTATCAGTGAGAGTAGGGGAGGGAGGGCAGGGAAATGACTGCGAACAAAATTTCTGACCTGCAGGTATCTAAAGAAGTGGGCGGGCCGCAGGTCGAAGTTGGTCAAAAGAGGCAAATATTCCACCAACGTACAGCTGTAAACACAACTTATACTCATAAAGGCTTTAACAAGATAAATGGCACAAATGCAAAAGAAACATTTTGGATGTAAATTTGTGTACTGTTTTATAAAGTGCATATTCTTGGGGATTTAATGCGTTATTGAAACGGAAAGTGTTACAGTTTTTAGCAATCCCTTTGACCCTTATCTCAGAACCTTAATGTCATTTTCCACAACTCTAGACACAAAACTCACAACAGTAAACGCTTGTAACACAGGCTCTCCAATGTTCAAAACATTGCATTGTGCATTCATATCTTTAAAGATACCTTGCATTTGCACAATCAATGGTTCAAACAATAGATTTATCATGGAATACCATGGGTACATTGATTTAGATCACCCAGACAAAAGATACACATAGTTTCATTAGTTAGTTGTTTGTCCAATCATTAGATATTGTTGTACAAAATTGATGATACATGTTCCAATATGGTACTACAAGCAAATGAATCCCTGTATATGTACTTCTGTGGTAAAGAGAATAGTACAAACACAGTGGAATCATTGAACAAAATTTGAAATGTATTACTGTAATGAAATAGAATACAATCACAACATATGTTTATTTGAATCAACGCAAAAATAAATAGCTATGAAATAGAGAAATAGAGACAGTACTGTAAAACATCAAATGCAGTGTTCCTCAACTTGCTTGCTTGTACTGTAAGAAACAAAACAGTGATTACTGTACTTCTACATTGTCATCAACTCTGTGTTGTGGATTTGGCAACTGGTTCTCATCTACATCACATTGGATGTTTTCATTAGCCAAACATCTTGGATTTATTTCTTTTTGCCTGAATTTCATTGGACACTCTATGCTGTTGCTGCCGCTGTCTTGGTCTGTGGCCTTGTCCTCTACCAAGTTCCCCCACACCTCTCAAACGAGGCCCACGACCACCTCTCAGAAGGGGTGCCTGCCATGCAATTCCTTTGACCAACACGTCTTCCTCGTCTTTCTCGTCTTCCTGCCACCACTGCTTGACCTCCATTGTGACCTGGATCACCTGCTGGCTCCATGTTACGAATCACTATGCTCTGGCAATTGGATCCAAATCCGTATGTATATACTCATTCCACAATGTGCACTAAATCATCAATAATGGGTTGGCTGAATTGGACAAGCAATTACAAGGGCCTGCATCTATACAGTGCAGTACTGTCAGTACTGTAAATAGTCTGAAAAGGTGGTACAGTATTTGGGACCATAGACAGAGTGTCTGATGAAGCATTACAGCATGATAAAATATTAGGCTACATCCATGGATATTGTAGTCTAATTGGTTCATGCTCCACGCTAATTGATGACAATAAATCTCAGTATCTTGTATCTTTCATGATTTACTGTAAACGTGGAATTTTGTTATTGTCAGTTTCCATAAAACTATGCATTAAGAGTAATGCAGCAAATACTTATCATTTTGACTAGTTGTATCAATTGATAGTTAGATCTTTCAAATGAAATGAACAGACTATCATCTCAAACGTAATGTAGGAATCGCATTTTGAAATAGTAGTACTTTGATGTTACATTGTATCATATTGAACCGGTGATAAAAGTTAATGAACAAATGATCTTCAGTTTAGGTGTATTGTATCCAAGCAATTAAAAAAAAGGGGTTAGAGTTTTGAGAGAAGTGCATTTTGATCTTCGGTTGTGAGTTTGTGTCTAGAGTTGTGGAAAATGACATTAAGGTTCTGAGATAATGGTCAAAGGGATCGCTAAAAACTGTAATAGTGAATACACTGTATGCTGGCACCATCCTAATGGTGAATACACCGTATGCTGGCACCATCCTAATATTGAATACACTGTATGCTGGCACCATCCTAATATTGAATACACTGTATGCTGGCACCATCCTAATGGTGAATACACCGTATGCTGGCATCATCCTAATGGTGAATACACTGTATGCTGGCACCATCCTAATAGTGAATACACTGTATGATGGCACCATCCTAATGGTGAATACACTGTATGCTGGCACCATCCTAATGGTGAATACACTGTATGCTGGCACCATCCCAATGGTGAATACACTGTATGCGGGCACCATCCTAATGGTGAATACTGTACCAACTTGTTTGTTGATACGTTGTACACTGTCTTTTAAATCTACCTCTTCCTCAACAATAAAGAGCTCTTGATTGGCCGCTGCTTCAATGAAACATGTTGAATGTTGTTTTCCAGAAACAAGATTAGCCTACTCTGGTGCTACATGACATAATCACTGTGGATGAATGATGAATAATATTATATTGCCTTCAACTGAAATGTGTCCTCTGCAGCCCTAATCAGTTACCTGGTTTGACTTCCTCGTCAACGGCGCCAGGGAGCATTTTAGGGTTAACTGTCTTGCTCAAGGACAGAACGACTAAGGTTTTTTCACCTTGATGGGACCTTCCAGACCTTCTATTCCCTAACCAGTAGGCCACCTTGCTGGTGGGGGGATTAGAACCAGGGACCTTCCAGACCCAAGCCATATTCCCTGACTGAAACGTGCTACTGAAACGTGCTACTGAAACCTGCTACTGAAACGTGCTACTTAAACGTGCTGCTGAAACGTATTAATTAAACGTACTACTGAAACGTGCTACTGAAACGTGCTACTGAAACGTGCTACTGAAACGTGCTACTGAAACGTGCTACTGAAACGTGTTACTTAAACGTGCTACTGAAACGTGCTACTGAAATGTGCTACTGAAACGTGCTACTGAAACGACGAAACATAAATAAGCAACACAACTAGCGATTAAATCGATAATGTTCATATGGAAATATATAGGGACAAAAAAATAAGGCTTTATAGATTAGTTGTGTCAACATAACACGCAGCTAAAACAGTTTAGCATTCAGGAGACTGCAAGTGTCTTTTTTCTGTTATTCTCTCCTCCAAACACAGCCCTGTGCTCAGCTGTCAAACAGTTCAATTACTTTTATGTGTCAATAGGTCATTCTTTCAGTAGTTTGTGGAACATCCAGCTGGGATTTTGGCATTTCTGAAACAAGCTACAATGTTTTTTTCTGTGCAAGCAGTGGCATCTTCCCATGAATCTGACTTGTGCTTAGTGTCTTTTTTATTGTGGTTTCACGGGCCCAGAGATGTTTGAAAATCACAGGGATGCATGCAGATCCAAGGTGTCAGCCTTACCATCTCTGTAACTTTGGTGAATGAAAATCAGTGGTAGTTTTTTTAGCCAATGCCATATCGTATTGGCCTTGTTTTGCTACAGACGTAGACTTTGCATCAACTGGTCCATTGACGACTGTGTAGTTTTGGGTCATGGAGTGGACCTGCTTGACTAAGTGGATCCATCTCCACGTATGGAGGTGCTCTCTTTACCCTCATCACCAGCAAGCCGACTAGGTTCACCAGCTCCATTACGGCAAACTTTGCCGTTGGGTGCACAGTTTGCATATGCAGTGTGTGTGTAGTTTGTATGTAGTTGGCTCCGCCCTCCCTCACGTATCTTTGGTTCATTGGTTGACACTGTGTGTCTGATTGACAGAAATACCTGGCAAGGCAGTTAGTCTGAGTATACGGTCAGAACGAATGTGTGCGCTTGAGCATTTAGGCCTATACTATTTTATTTATTAGTTATTTAATTGTATTAGTTTAAATCTTTAATTTGTTCATATCTTTTATATATATATAGATCTAGCTCTTCTGATATGCGAGACGGCACTCAACGATCGGGTTCTGGTACTGTTTTTACTAAAATAGATTTTTTGAACACAAAGAACATATTATCCCTCAAATAAACCATATTGTCCCATCTGAAGCATGAATGCATTTTCATTATGTTACACTTTGCACCATGTTGAGCTCAGATGAACTATATTGGAATTTCTATAGGCACTATTCTCCACCATCAACCTCTTATTGATGAACCTTTCTAAAACCAAGAAATGGCTACTCAAACCAAACTATAACTGTATCTATGCATGTCTGTGTCTCATTGTCGACCCGTAACTAAAACACCTAAAAAAAGTTTACCTCTTCATATTCATTTAATTTAGTGGTATGGTCTTAAACTATTTTAATCGTGATCATATAAAAATCTCTGCACAGCATTAACGCCATTTGACATTCAATTATTATTATCAGTTATATACACTGACTGGCTGTGAAGCACCTGTATTGATCATGGTTTTTCGTGTATTGCTCAAAGCAGCTTTTAGGCATTATGGTGAAATATTAGCAAGAATAGCCTTATTGTGAAACCTCTTTTATCTATACAAAAGACTTTCAGAATACTTAAATATTTAAATGAATACCTCTTTAGTTTAGCTGTTCATACACCCCACCAAACGATTACACTGTGAAAATTGTTGCACAAACTGACCCTGATCAAATGTAACTCATCGAGTATAAAGAATGAAAAAACTATAACCAGACATCAGAATACCTTTTCAGGTTTTTTATCTGTTTCTAATGATACTTATGGACCCTGTCTCTTTTCCCCCCTGCCTCTCTTTTATCTCCAGCAGTGAAAGTAGGGGAAGCAGCATGTGGTGGGCACATCTTCATTCTGGTGCCGTCCGACCACAGCGGGGCTCCTCTTCCTCTTGCAGAATCTCTGCAGCCGCTTCCAGAGGGACGTGGGTGGTTGGTCCTCTACATCCCTGGACAGTTCCTTGCTCATCTCTTCCAGAGTCTCTTCCAGAGTCTCCTCAGGGATGCTGGGGAGTCTCTTCTCTGAGGCACGTTGGGCTCTTGATTTGGCCCAGCTGTTACTGATGACGAATCGCTCATCTCTAAACCTCCTGTCACCAGTATTCTGAAAGGTACCGGCACAGTGGCTTACGAAGATTAAGCGAGGGAGTTCAGAGTCGGTCCAGACGCTCGCCCAGGGGTTCTCAGCGGCCGGTGGGGGATCCACGATGGCTGGTGGGGGATCCAAGATGGCTGGTGGGGGATCCACCCTGTTGTCCCTAATGAAGAAGCTTCTCAGCCTCTTGCACAGGGACGTCTGCTGCTGGAGGGACTTCTCTTGTCGGATGGTCTCCTCCAGAAGGCGGGCGAGAACTTCTTCGGTGCACCTATGAATGTACACAGGCTCGTCCAATCGGGTTCGGGGATACATACAGGTGTCTTCAGCAGTGCTGGATGCTCCGCCGGTCAGGCAGTCCTCTGCTTTGTCCCCACACTGTCAGAAAAAAGGGTACGGTTGGGGTACATTTGTGAACACTTAGGGTACAAATGGTGAAGTTGTACCCTCAATGGGTCATAGTTACACCTTAGGGTACTAATATGTACCATTTAGTGGGGAAAAAGGTACAAATATGTTTCCAGCTGTCAGAGGGTCCATGTTTGGACCATTTAATTCCGAAACAAAGGTACAATCTGTGACATGGAAAGTGCACAACATTGTAAAAGCTTTTTAAGCTCTGCATCCACAGTGATCTCAACAATTCATTAAACACATAATTGTCAATCACCCAAAAAAGATTAAACATAGTGCAAGATATAATAAAGTTAAACTGGGTAACATAATAGCTGTTTAAACTTGTTAGATACGTTTTCAGTTTTAATTTAAAGTTAAA
>CM055729.1:2082686-2114229 GCA_029465975.1 Dallia pectoralis
ATAATATCAAGGTAACCTGACTACCTCATGAATCATTGTCAAGGATTGACCGGCGTAGTGTTGTTAAAGCCACGTGCAGAGTCGTTGATCGTTTTAACAATCAGATTTATTAAATAAGGACAGGAACTTAAAACAAACCGATAACGGCGAACAAAAAAGCTAACTGGCTAAACGAAAGTAAAGTGACAGAGCGTCTTAAACAATACCGTCCGAAAACACAGTTATCAACCAAACACTCACCCTACTAACTCCGTGACATAGAAACTATGAACAGCAACCAGGTGGCCTCCTAACACTCCCTTTATAGCCCAGACTATTGATACAATACAAAACAGCTGTGACTAATTGTGACTAGGAAGAGGTGCACCCGAAAACCCAACCAGTGCAGTACCCAATAATCACCACTCCTGACAATCATCCTATTGTAGTATTACCACTCTGGTATTAATGAGGTCTACAATAATATCAAGGTAACCTGACTACCTCATGAATCATGCTATTGTAGTATTACCCCTCTGGTATTAATGAAGTCTACAATAATATCAAGGTAACCTGACTACCTCATGAATCATCCTATTGTAGCATTACCCCTCTGGTATTAATGAGGTCTACAATAATATAAAGGTAACCTGAGTAACTCATTAATCATGTTATTGTAGTATTACCCATCAGGTATTAATGTGGTCTACAATAATATCAAGGTAACCTGACTACCTCATGAATCATGCTATTGTAGTATTACCCTCTGGTATTAATGAGGTCTACAATAATATAAAGGTAACCTGAGTAACTCGTTAATCATCCTATTGTAGTATTACCCCTCTGGTATTAATGAGGTCTACAATAATATCAAGGTAACCTGACTACCTCATGAATCATCCTATTGTAGTATTACCCTCTGGTATTAATGAGGTCTACAATAATATCAAGGTAACCTGACTACCTCATGAATCATCCTATTGTAGTATTACCCTCTGGTATTAATGAGGTCTACAATAATATCAAGTTAACCTGACTACCTCATGAATCATCCTATTGTAGTATTACCTCTCTGGTATTAATGAGGTCTACTGGTATTAATGTGGTCTAATATCAAGGTAACCTGACTACCTCATGAATCATGCTATTGTAGTATTACCCTCTGGTATTAATGAGGTCTAGAATAATATCAAGGTAACCTGAGTAACTCGTTAATCATCCTATTGTAGTATTACCCTCTGGTATTAATGAGGTCTACAATAATATCAAGGTAACCTGACTACCTCATGAATCATGCTATTGTAGTATTACCCTCTGGTATTAATGAGGTCTACAATAATATAAAGGTAACCTGAGTAACTCGTTAATCATCCTATTGTAGTATTACCCTCTGGTATTAATGAGGTCTACAATAATATCAAGGTAACCTGACTACCTCATGAATCATGCTATTGTAGTATTACCCCTCTGGTATTAATGAGGTCTCTACAATAATATCAAGGTAACCTGACTACCTCATGAATCATGCTATTGTAGTATTACCCTCTGGTATTAATGAGGTCTACAATAATATCAAGGTAACCTGACTACCTCATGAATCATCCTATTGTAGTATTACCCTCTGGTATTAATGAGGTCTACAATAATATCAAGGTAACCTGACTACCTCATGAATCATGCTATTGTAGTATTACCCCTCTGGTATTAATGAGGTCTACAATAATATAAAGGTAACCTGAGTAACTCGTTAATCATCCTATTGTAGTATTACCCTCTGGTATTAATGAGGTCTACAATAATATCAAGGTAACCTGACTACCTCATGAATCATTGTCAAGGTAACCTGATTGACTATTGGCGTAGTGTTGTTAAAGCCACGTGCAGAGTCGTTGATCCGTTTTAACAATCAGATTTATTAAATAAGGACAGGAACTTAAAACAAACCGATAATGAGGCGAACAAAAGCTAACTGGCTAAACGTTTTAACAAAAGTAAAGTGCGCACAGAGCGTCTTAAACAATACCGTCCGAAAACACAGTTATCAACCAAACACTCACCCTACTAACTCCGTGACATAGAAACTATGAACAGCAACCAGGTGGCCTCCTAACACTCCCTTTATAGCCCAGACTATTGATACAATACAAAACAGCTGTGACTAATTGTGACTAGGAAGAGGTGCACCAAAACCCAACCAGTGCAGTACCCAATAATCACCACTCCTGACAATCATCCTATTGTAGTATTACCACTCTGGTATTAATGAGGTCTACAATAATATCAAGGTAACCTGACTACCTCATGAATCATGCTATTGTAGTATTACCCCTCTGGTATTAATGAGGTCTACAATAATATAAAGGTAACCTGAGTAACTCGTTAATCATCCTATTGTAGTATTACCCCTCTGGTATTAATGAGGTCTACAATAATATCAAGGTAACCTGACTACCTCATGAATCATCCTATTGTAGTATTACCCTCTGGTATTAATGAGGTCTACAATAATATCAAGGTAACCTGACTACCTCATGAATCATCCTATTGTAGTATTACCCTCTGGTATTAATGAGGTCTACAATAATATCAAGGTAACCTGACTACCTCATGAATCATCCTATTGTAGTATTACCCCTCTGGTATTAATGAGGTCTACAATAATATCAAGGTAACCTGACTACCTCATGAATCATTGTCAAGGATTGACCTGGTATTAATGAGGCGTAGTGTTGTTAAAGCCACGTGCAGAGTCGTTGATCCGTTTTAACAATCAGATTTATTAAATAAGGACAGGAACTTAAAACAAACCGATAACGGCGAACAAAAGCTAACTGGCTAAACGAAAGTAAAGTGCGCACAGAGCGTCTTAAACAATACCGTCCGAAAACACAGTTATCAACCAAACACTCACCCTACTAACTCCGTGACATAGAAACTATGAACAGCAACCAGGTGGCCTCCTAACACTCCCTTTATAGCCCAGACTATTGATACAATACAAAACAGCTGTGACTAATTGTGACTAGGAAGAGGTGCACCCGAAAACCCAACCAGTGCAGTACCCAATAATCACCACTCCTGACAATCATCCTATTGTAGTATTACCACTCTGGTATTAATGAGGTCTACAATAATATCAAGGTAACCTGACTACCTCATGAATCATGCTATTGTAGTATTACCCTCTGGTATTAATGAAGTCTACAATAATATCAAGGTAACCTGACTACCTCATGAATCATCCTATCGTAGCATTACCCCTCTGGTATTAATGAGGTCTACAATAATATAAAGGTAACCTGAGTAACTCGTTAATCATCCTATTGTAGTATTACCCCTCTGGTATTAATGAGGTCTACAATAATATCAAGGTAACCTGACTACCTCATGAATCATCCTATTGTAGTATTACCCCTCTGCTATTAATGAGATCTACAATAATATCAAGGTAACCTGACTACCTCATGAATCATCCTATTGTAGTATTACCCCTCTGGTATTAATGAGGTCTACAATAATATCAAGTTAACCTGACTACCTCATGAATCATCCTATTGTAGCATTACCCCTCTGGTATTAATGAGGTCTACAATAATATAAAGGTAACCTGAGTAACTCGTTAATCATCCTATTGTAGTATTACCCCTCTGGTATTAATGAGGTCTACAATAATATAAAGGTAACCTGAGTAACTCATTAATCATGTTATTGTAGTATTACCCCTCTGGTATTAATGAGGTCTACAATAATATCAAGGTAACCTGACTACCTCATGAATCATGCTATTGTAGTATTACCCCTCTGGTATTAATGAGGTCTACAATAATATCAAGGTAACCTGACTACCTCATGAATCATGCTATTGTAGTATTACCCCTCTGGTATTAATGAGGTCTACAATAATATCAAGGTAACCTGACTACCTCATGAATCATGCTATTGTAGTATTACCCCTCTGGTATTAATGAGGTCTACAATAATATCAAGGTAACCTGACTACCTCATGAATCATGCTATTGTAGTATTACCCCTCTGGTATTAATGAGGTCTACAATAATATAAAGGTAACCTGAGTAACTCGTTAATCATCCTATTGTAGTATTACCCCTCTGGTATTAATGAGGTCTACAATAATATCAAGGTAACCTGACTACCTCATGAATCATCCTATTGTAGTATTACCCCTCTGGTATTAATGAGGTCTACAATAATATCAAGGTAACCTGACTACCTCATGAATCATCCTATTGTAGTATTACCCCTCTGGTATTAATGAGGTCTACAATAATATCAAGGTAACCTGACTACCTCATGAATCATCCTATTGTAGTATTACCGCTCTGGTTTTTTACGAGGTCTACAATAATATCAAGGTAACCTGACTACCTCATGAATCATTGTCAAGGATTGACCGGCGTAGTGTTGTTAAAGCCACGTGCAGAGTCGTTGATCCGTTTTAACAATCAGATTTATTAAATAAGGACAGGAACTTAAAACAAACCGATAACGGCGAACAAAAGCTAACTGGCTAAACGAAAGTAAAGTGCGCACAGAGCGTCTTAAACAATACCGTCCGAAAACACAGTTATCAACCAAACACTCACCCTACTAACTCCGTGACATAGAAACTATGAACAGCAACCAGGTGGCCTCCTAACACTCCCTTTATAGCCCAGACTATTGATACAATACAAAACAGCTGTGACTAATTGTGACTAGGAAGAGGTGCCCCCGAAAACCCAACCAGTGCAGTACCCAATAATCACCACTCCTGACAATCATCCTATTGTAGTATTACCACTCTGGTATTAATGAGGTCTACAATAATATCAAGGTAACCTGACTACCTCATGAATCATGCTATTGTAGTATTACCCCTCTGGTATTAATGAAGTCTACAATAATATCAAGGTAACCTGACTACCTCATGAATCATCCTATTGTAGCATTACCCCTCTGGTATTAATGAGGTCTACAATAATATAAAGGTAACCTGAGTAACTCATTAATCATGTTATTGTAGTATTACCCATCAGGTATTAATGTGGTCTACAATAATATCAAGGTAACCTGACTACCTCATGAATCATGCTATTGTAGTATTACCCCTCTGGTATTAATGAGGTCTACAATAATATAAAGGTAACCTGAGTAACTCGTTAATCATCCTATTGTAGTATTACCCCTCTGGTATTAATGAGGTCTACAATAATATCAAGGTAACCTGACTACCTCATGAATCATCCTATTGTAGTATTACCCCTCTGGTATTAATGAGGTCTACAATAATATCAAGGTAACCTGACTACCTCATGAATCATCCTATTGTAGTATTACCCCTCTGGTATTAATGAGGTCTACAATAATATCAAGTTAACCTGACTACCTCATGAATCATCCTATTGTAGCATTACCCCTCTGGTATTAATGAGGTCTACAATAATATAAAGGTAACCTGAGTAACTCGTTAATCATCCTATTGTAGTATTACCCCTCTGGTATTAATGAGGTC
Organism: Dallia pectoralis; assembly: GCA_029465975.1. Taxonomy (NCBI): domain Eukaryota; kingdom Metazoa; phylum Chordata; class Actinopteri; order Esociformes; family Umbridae; genus Dallia; species Dallia pectoralis. The sequence continues at coordinate 2,088,178 of CM055729.1, forward strand.
TACAATAATATAAAGGTAACCTGAGTAACTAATTAATCATGTTATTGTAGTATTACCCCTCTGGTATTAATGAGGTCTACAATAATATCAAAGTAACCTGACTACCTCATGAATCATCCTATTGTAGTATTACCCCTCTGGTATTAATGAGGTCTACAATAATATCAAGGTAACCTGACTACCTCATGAATCATGCTATTGTAGTATTACCCCTCTGGTATTAATGAGGTCTATAATAATATCAAGTTAACCTGACTACCTCATGAATCATCCTATTGTAGCATTACCCCTCTGGTATTAATGAGGTCTACAATAATTTAAAGGTAACCTGAGTAACTCGTTAATCATCCTATTGTAGTATTACCCCTCTGGTATTAATGAGGTCTACAATAATATCCAGGTAACCTGACTACCTCATGAATCATCCTATTGTAGCATTACCCCTCTGGTATTAATGAGGTCTACAATAATATCAAGGTAACCTGAGTAACTCGTTAATCATCCTATTGTAGTATTACCCCTCTGGTTTTAATGAGGTCTACAATAATATCAAGGTAACCTGACTACCTCATGAATCATGCTATTGTAGTATTACCCCTCTGGTATTAATGAGGTCTACAATAATATAAAGGTAACCTGAGTAACTCATTAATCATGTTATTGTAGTATTACCCCTCTGGTATTAATGAGGTCTACAATAATATCAAGGTAACCTGACTACCTCATGAATCATGCTATTGTAGTATTACCCCTCTGGTATTAATGTGGTCTACAATAATATCAAGGTAACCTGACTACCTCATGAATCATGCTATTGTAGTATTACCCCTCTGGTATTAATGAGGTCTACAATAATAAAAGTGATACTTTGCCACTGGAGGGATTAATAAAAGAATGACTAATGATTAGCCACTTAAAGGATGTTAAGCTTTTTTCAGAATGGCATGTAATAACGGGTACTTTTACCCACATGTGATGACCAGGAGGGCATTTTGTCTCTTTATTTTGACGCCACCAAACCCTGTGTTTCTAACTACAGCTCAGACTATTGTTTCTTTATCATTTTCAGGTGTTCCTCGTTTATTTAATTAGTACTATTATTTAAGTGTCTCTGTGTTTCTGGCATTTGTGGATCATCATTTGTCGTTAAGTGAGTGGTGCAGTTTTGCGGTCATTTGTTTGTTTTGATTTAAGTAAATAAAACCAAGAAAAATTATGTCAAAAGAAACTCTCTGCCTGTGTCCTCTTTCCACTCCAGCGTCATCAACACCATGTAACCACAATTATAACCAAAAGGCCAGATTCTACAGAATCTTCAGACAAAGTATTTGAAGTAAATTTTGTACGTTTATATCACAGTAGCATGTTTGATTTTAGTGGTTTCCTTTGAATGTTCCATGCATGTATTTGGCAGAAACTGTTAACAGTGCAAACTAAACTTTGTAAATCAAAATATGATGTTAAATATTTGCGCACTCACCTGGACTTGTAATCTATACAGATACATGGGGCTGCAGATTTTTTATAAAGTTCATATTGCTGTTTTGTCACAAATCAGGTAAAGTTATGGGGTAGGGAGGTTGTTGCTTGTAAAATAATATACAGGATCAGACAATATTTGCATTTCTGGCACAAAACCTGAATTACAGACATCAAAGGCAAATAGATGGCTGTTGGTGAACTAAGACAGCAAAACGCTGAAGTCTTTTAAAAATTTAGAAAATTCCAGCTCACTTCGATTCCCATATTCAACTTCAAACACATACTTAGGTATGCTCAAGAAGTAGCCAAGAGGAAAGACTGATTACCCTGAATTGTTTTTGTTCACATTGGCTTTCAGGGGAAATAGACTGATGAACCAAAACATTAAGATCGCTCATAGGTGAAGCAAAAACATGAATTATCTCCTATCCTGGGCACATGGTCTGGTTAAACTAGATGGTGAATTATCTCCTATCCTGGGCACATGGTCTGGTTAAACTAGATGGTGAATTATCTCCTATCCTGGGCACATGGTCTGGGTAAACTAGATGGTGAATTATCTCCTATCCTGGGCACATGGTCTGGTTAAACTAGATGGTGAATTATCTCCTATCCTGGGCACATGGTCTGGGTAAACTAGATGGTGAATTATCTCCTATCCTGGGCACATGGTCTGGTTAAACTAGATGGTGAATTATCTCCTATCCTGGGCACATGGTCTGGGTAAACTAGATGGTGAATTATCTCCTATCCTGGGCACATGGTCTGGGTAAACTAGATGGTGAATTATCTCCTATCCTGGGCACATGGTCTGGTTAAACTAGATGGTGAATTATCTCCTATCCTGGGCACATGGTCTGGTTAAACTAGATGGTGAATTATCTCCTATCCTGGGCACATGGTCTGGGTAAACTAGAGGGTGAATTATCTCCTATCCTGGGCACATGGTCTGGGTAAACTAGAGGGTGAATTATCTCCTATCCTGGGCACATGGTCTGGGTAAACTAGATGGTGAATTATCTCCTATCCTGGGCACATGGTCTGGGTAAACTAGATGGTGAATTATCTCCTATCCTGGGCACATGGTCTGGTTAAACTAGATGGTGAATTATCTCCTATCCTGGGCACATGGTCTGGGTAAACTAGATGGTGAATTATCTCCTATCCTGGGCACATGGTCTGGGTAAACTAGATGGTGAATTATCTCCTATCCTGGGCACATGGTCTGGGTAAACTAGATGGTGAATTATCTCCTATCCTGGGCACATGGTCTGGGTAAACTAGATGGTGAATTATCTCCTATCCTGGGCACATGGTCTGGGTAAACTAGATGGTGAATTATCTCCTATCCTGGGCACATGGTCTGGGTAAACTAGATGGTGAATTATCTCCTATCCTGGGCACATGGTCTGGGTAAACTAGATGGTAAGCAAACAATCAGGACAAATTGTTCAGGCCAGGCGACTGGATCATCAGTGGTGAGACCTACCAACAGTGGCCTGAGAAGGAATCTGGTGTTCCAAGGATCATCACTGCACCTTACAGGACCTGCATGATCTGCTGCTATTGTCTTGGTGCCAGATATCACAGGACACCTTTATGGGTCATGTAGAGTCCATGTATTGGTACCAGATAACACAGGGCACCTTTAGGGGTCATGTAGAGTCCATGTATTGGTACCAGATAACACAGGGCACCTTTAGGGGTCATGTAGAGTCCATGTATTGGTACCAGATAACACAGGGCACCTTTAGGGGTCATGTAGAGTCCATGTATTGGTACCAGATAACACAGGGCACCTTTAGGGGTCATGTAGAGTCCATGTATTGGTACCAGATAACACAGGGCACCTTTAGGGGTCATGTAGAGTCCATGTATTGGTACCAGATAACACAGGGCACCTTTAGGGGTCATGTAGAGTCCATGTATTGGTACCAGATAACACAGGGCACCTTTAGGGGTCATGTAGAGTCCATGTATTGGTACCAGATAACACAGGGCACCTTTAGGGGTCATGTAGAGTCCATGTATTGGTACCAGATAACACAGGGCACCTTTGGGGTCTTGTAGAATCCATGTCTGGGCAGGTCAGCGCTAATGTGGTGGCATGCAGAAAACCAACAGTTTATTAAGCATGGTCATAATGTTTTGGCTCCTCAGTGTATGTGTGAGAGGTTGAAATGACGCATGAGTTCTTAGTGACAGTAGGCTATATGCTGAAAATTGGTAAGGTTCTTTATTTAATTTCTGTGAATGTAAACAACTATTCAGTTCATTCATTTTGTTACAAAAAATTGTAAGACTTAAAATATGTTGAACATATTAAGGATGTGTAGTTGATGTGTTAACTATGAGGGGCCGTATAGGCCATAATTCAAACTTACCTCTCACATACACTACTGAAATGCTCTCACATACACTAATGAATGTTAAACCTCTCACATACACTACTGAAATGCTCTCTCACACACTACTGAAACGCTCTCACATACACTAGTGAAAATTAAACCTCTCACATACACTACTGAAACGCTCTCACATACACTACTGAAACGCTCTCACATACACTAGTGAAAATTAAACCTCTCACATACACTACTGAAATGCTCTCACATACACTACTGAAAATTAAACCTCTCACATACAGTACTGAAACGCTCTCTCACACACTACTGAAATGCTCTCACATACACTACTGAACTGCTCTCACATACACTACTGAAAATTAAACCTCTCACATACACTACTGAAACGCTCTCTCACACATTACTGAAATGCTCTCACATACACTACTGAACTGCTCTCACATACACTACTGAACTGCTCTCACATACACTACTGAACTGCTCTCTCACATACACTACTGAACTGCTCTCACATACACTACTGAACTGCTCTCTCACATACACTACTGAACTGCTCTCACATACACTACTGAACTGCTCTCTCACATACACTACTGAACTGCTCTCACATACACTACTGAACTGCTCTCTCACATACACTACTGAACTGCTCTCTCACATACACTACTGAACTGCTCTCACATACACTACTGAACTGCTCTCTCACATACACTAGTGAAACGCTCTCTCACATACACTACTGAACTGCTCTCTCACATACACTACTGAACTGCTCTCTCACATACACTACTGAACTGCTCTCACATACACTAGTGAAACGCTCTCTCACATACACTACTGAACTGCTCTCACATACACTACTGAACTGCTCTCTCACATACACTAGTGAAACGCTCTCTCACATACACTACTGAACTGCTCTCTCACATACACTACTGAACTGCTCTCTCACATACACTAGTGAAACGCTCTCTCACATACACTACTGAACTGCTCTCACATACACTACTGAACTGCTCTCTCACATACACTAGTGAAACGCTCTCTCACATACACTACTGAACTGCTCTCTCACATACACTACTGAACTGCTCTCTCACATACACTACTGAACTGCTCTCACATACACTACTGAACTGCTCTCTCACATACACTAGTGAAACGCTCTCTCACATACACTACTGAACTGCTCTCACATACACTACTGAACTGCTCTCTCACATACACTAGTGAAACGCTCTCTCACATACACTACTGAACTGCTCTCTCACATACACTACTGAACTGCTCTCTCACATACACTACTGAACTGCTCTCACATACACTACTGAACTGCTCTCACATACACTAGTGAAACGCTCTCTCACATACACTACTGAACTGCTCTCTCACATACACTACTGAACTGCTCTCACATACACTACTGAACTGCTCTCACATACACTACTGAACTGCTCTCTCACATACACTACTGAAATGCTCTCTCACATACACTACTGAACTGCTCTCACATACACTACTGAACTGCTCTCTCACATACACTAGTGAAACGCTCTCTCACATACACTACTGAACTGCTCTTACATACACTACTGAACTGCTCTCACATACACTAGTGAAACGCTCTCTCACATACACTACTGAACTGCTCTCACATACACTACTGAACTGCTCTCTCACATACACTAGTGAAACGCTCTCTCACATACACTACTGAACTGCTCTCTCACATACACTACTGAACTGCTCTCACATACACTACTGAACTGCTCTCACATACACTAGTGAAACGCTCTCTCACATACACTACTGAACTGCTCTCTCACATACACTACTGAACTGCTCTCACAGAAACTAATGAAACCCTCTTACATTCACCACTGAAAACCTCTCACATACACTATTGAAAACCAGTAAATCTAAGCGCTAAATAATGGATAATAAGGGATTATATGTATATGTACAGGTGCTGGTCATATAATTAGAATATCATCAAAAAGTTGATTTATTTCTGTAATTCCATTCAAAAAGTGAAACTTGGATATTATTATTATTATTCATTCATTAAACACAGACTAATATATTTCAAATGTTTATTTCATTTAATTGTGATGATTAAAACTGACAACTAATGAAAATCTCAAATTTACAAAATTAGAATAATACTTAAGACCAATACAAAAAAAGGAGTTTTAGAAATGTTGGCCAACTGAAAAGTATGAAAATGAAAAGTATGAGCATGTACAGCACTCAATACTTAGTTGGGGCTCCTTTTGCCTGAATTACTGCAGCAATGCGGCGTGGAGTCGATCAGTCTGTGGCACTGCTCAGATGTTATGAGAGCCCAGGTTGCTCTGATAGTGGCCTTCAGCTCTTCTGCATTGTTGGGTCTGGTGTATTGCATCTTCCTCTTCACAATACGCCATAGATTTTCTATAGGGTTAAGGTCAGGCGAGTTTGCTGACCAATTAAGAACAGGGTACCATGGTCCTTAAACCAGGTACTGGTAGCTTTGGCGCTGTGTGCAGGTGCCAAGTCCTGTTGGAAAATGAAATCTGCATAAAGTTGGTCAGCAGCAGGAAGCATGAAGTGCTCTAAAACTTCCTGGTAGATGGCTGCGTTGACCTTGGACCTCAGAAAACACAGTGGACCAACACCAGCAGATGACATGGCACCCCAAACCATCACTGACTGTGGAAACTTTACACTGGACTTCAAGCAACGTGGATTCTGTGCCTCTCTTCCTCCAGACACTGGGACCTTGATTTCCAAAGGAACTGCAAAATTTTCTTTCATCAGAGAACATAACTTTGGACCACTCAGCAGCAGTACAGTCCTTTTTGTCGTTAGCCCAGGCGAGACGCTTCTGACGCTGTGTCTTGTTCAAGAGTGGCTTGATATAAGGAATGTGACAGCTGAAATCCATGTCTTGCATATGTCTGTGTGTGGTGGTTCTTGGAGCATTGACTCCAGCTGCAGTCCAGTCTTTGAGAATCTCCCCCACATTTTTGAATGGGTTTTGTTTCACAATCCTCTCCAGGCTGCGGTTATCCCTATTGCTTGTACACTTTTTCTACCACATCTTTTCCTTCCCTTCGCCTCTTTATGAATGTGCTTGGACACAGAGCTCTGTGAACAGCAGCCTCTTTAGCAAATACCTGTTGTGCCTTGCCCACCTTGTGCTAGGTGTCAATGCTCGTCTTTTGGACAGCTGTCAGGTCAGCAGTCTTCCTGTGTAGCCTACAGAACTAGACTGAGAGAACTTTTAAAGGCCTTTGCAGGTGTTTTGAGTTAATTAGCTGTATAGGGTGTGGCACCAGGTGTCTTCAATATTGAACCTTTTCACAATATTCTAATTTTCTGAGATACTGATTTTGGGGTTTACATTAGTTGTCAGTTATAATCAACATAAGTAAAAGGAATGAACAATTGAAATATATCAGTCTGTGTGGAATGAATGTATATATTATACAAGTTTGACTTTTGAATGGAATTACTGAAATAAATAAACTTTTTGATGATATTCAAATTATGACCAGCACTGTACATGTAATATATATATATTTAGATATATAATATACATGTAATAATAGATGCAAAAGATGCAATTTTAAACTAAATATTCAATTACGTTTTCTACGCCATTCTAAATCATAAGGAATACTATTTATTATAGAAAATATCAAAACCATTTACAAAAACAAAAAACTATTATTGTTTTAAAAATTATTTTGTCTTCTAGAATAAAGAAGTAAATCTAACTCATAAGGATATATAATTGATAATAATAAAAACCATTGAGGCAATAAGCAAGCTGAAACATGCCGAATATTATCTCTATGTACACATTATTTATTGAATTGAGCTCTTGTTGTTGTCATAAAAAAAAGGATATTTGTTAACTGTGACAGTAATAGTTAATCATTGTCTTTGTAGACAAAATTGAATAAAAAACAAACTAAACATGTCAAGCTGACACTTGGTTAAGTGATTTAGACGCAGCAATATTCTGTAATGCATTCAGAGTTGCCGTAATACTATTTCATAATAATATAGCTTGATCTAACAAGTCGATTGGTTCGCGAGTAGCCTTGCTTGCTGCGTTGGAGCAATCGTCTTCTTTGGGTTTAATGGCGGATCGCTACCAAATGTAAAGCTCATTTAGCGCCACCTATTGTACCGGAGTGAGAGGCCTGTCGTTTCCCGGAAATTCCTTAATTTCGCCGGAAACGAAATGGCTTCCGGTAACAGTGAAATGGCTTCCGGTAACACAGTGAAACGTCTCCGGTTACGTATGTAACCTAAGTTCCCTGAGGGGAACGAGACGCTGCGTGAAAACGCTATGGGAACGCTCTGCGTGAGTGCGTCATGAAGCACATGTGTAATAGGTCCAATGGCGTGACGGAACGTCACAGACGGGTGACGTCGCGACCAGGAAGTCATAAAAGCACCCCTAATTACCGGCACCTTCAGTTTCTGATGGGCTGAAGCAAGTGCCAAGGGCATACTGGGAGTATGGCACAGACACGCAGCGTCTCGTTCCCCTCAGGGAACTAAGGTTACATACGTAACCGGAGACGTTCCCTATCAGGGAACTTCGAGCTGCGTGAAAACGCTATGGGAACGCCACTACCCACTTCGCCATACGAGCAGGTGTCCGCCATGTGAAGTCAGAGCGCACATTCGGACGAAAGCACCTGCGCCCCTGGCGTGGAGCTAAAGTAAGCTGGTAAAATCTCACGAACGTGTGCGGTGAGGACCAGCCTGCCGCAACACAGACGTCATGTAGAGACACTTTACCTGACAAAAGGGCTTTTGAAGCCGCCATACTCCTGGTCGAGTGGGCTCGAACAGCCAAGGGTGAAGGCTGACCAGCCGACTCGTAAGCAAGTGAGATGGCCTCAACCACCCACTTGCTCATCCTCTGCTTAGACACAGGACCCCCTCTCTTGGGTGGTCCAAAGCACACGAACAGCTGTTCGGACAGCCTCCACAGGGCAGTTCTGTGGACGTAGGCGTCTAAGGCCCTCACCGGGCAGAGGAGGTTATGCTTCTTCTGGTCCGACGTCAAAAAAGGAGGAGGGCAGAAGGCTTGCAGCACAATAGGCCCAATGATGTTAGTTGGGACCTTGGGGACATACCCGGGTGAAGGTAGTAGAAACGCCTTGACCATACCGGGTGAGAAGTCCAAGCAAGAGGGCGCCACCGACAGCGCTTGCATATCACCAATCCTCTTCAGAGAAGAGATGGCAAGTAAGAAGACCGTCTTGAGGGTCACGAACTTGTCAGGGACCCCCTCAATGGGCTCAAACGGAGCACGGGAGAGGCCTTCTAGTACAATGGCCAGGTCCCAGGATGGCACCCTCATGCCGGCTGCTGGCCTCAGCCTCCGGGCGCCACGAAGGAAGCGTGATACCAGTGGGTGTCTCCCCAGAGAAACCCCATTTAGAGGGACATGGCATGCGGACAAAGCCGTCACATACACCTTCAGTGTGAATGGGGGTAGACCTGTAGAGAAGCGTTGCTGCAGGAACTCCAGTACTGCAAACACTGGGCAGTTAACTGGGTCTGCCTGCCGCTCTCTATACCACGAGGTGAACAGTTTCCACCTGGCGGCATACGCCTTCCTTGTGGCTGGAGCTCTGGAGTGAAGGATGGTCTCAGCGACCTCAGTCGAGAGACCTGGAACTAAAAGGCGGGCCCCCTCAGAGGCCAGGCCCATAGTTTCCACAGCTTCGGGCAGGGGTGAACTGGATGACCCCATGCGCCTGGGAAAGCAGGTCCCTCCTGATCGGCATCTCCAGGGGAGAGCCGACGAGGAGAGATATTAGGTCCGCAAACCATACTCGGGCCGGCCAGTACGGTGCTACGAGCAGTAGACTGACCCGCTCCTGACGGATCCTCTCCAGAACTCCTGGGAGCAGAGCAACCGGGGGGAAAGTGTACAGGCGTGACCTCAGCCATGCCTGCACCATGGCATCCAGCCCCAGTGGGGCTGGACGAGCCAGCGAAAACCACAGAGGACAGTGTGACGTCTCTCTGGACGCAAACAGGTCCACTTCGGCCCGACCGAAGTGCGACCAAAGGAGCTCCACCACCTCGGGATGGAGTCTCCACTCCCCGGGCCTAAGCCCCTGCCTCGACAGGGTGTCTGCCCCCTAATTTAGGTACCCCGGGATAAAAATGGCCCTTAAAGAAAGGAGCTTCCCGTGGGACCACAGAAGGACCTGGCGGGCCAGATTGTAAAGTGGGCGTGAGCGCAGACCCCCCTGGTGGTTGATGTAAAAAACCACCAATGTGTTGTCCGACCGGACAAGGACATGATGACCCCTTAGGTCTGGGAGGAAGTGCATCAGAGCCTGGTAAACTGCCAGCATCTCTAGCCAATTCATGTGCCATGATAGCCGATGGCCCCGCCAGAGCCCTTGAGCTGGGCGACCACTCATGATCGCCCCCCAGCCGGTGAGGGAGGCATCCGTCGTTAGTGTAACACGACGACACGGAGCTCCCAACACGGGACCCTGGGTTAGGAACCAAGGCTTCCTCCACATGACCAGCGTGCGGAGACAACGCTGCGTAACAGTGATCATGCGGCACTGGTTTCCCCTCGGGGAGAACCCCTTGGTTCTGAGCCACCACTGTAACGGTCTCATGAACAGCAGGCCGCAAGGAAAAACGTTGGGCGCTGCTGCCAGCAGACCCAACAGTCTCTGAAACTGTTTCACAGTGAGTGACTGGCCTAGCCTCACCTGCTCGACGGCTGCAAGGATTGACGCCACACGTGCAGGAGACAAATGTGCCCGCATCGTGGTCGAATCCCAGACTACGCCCAGGAAAGTGGTCACCTGTACCGGCGACAGAACACTCTTCCCGGCAATGAGCCTCAACCCCAGTTTGAAGATGTGAGCCAGAACGACATCTCGATGCCGAACCCCTAGATGCTCCGACGGAGCCAGAATCAACCAATCGTCGATGTAAATGAGGATGCATATGCCCTGGAGGCGCAACGGCGCCAGGGCAGCGTCTATACATCTTGTGAACGTACGGGGAGAGAGTGCTAGGCCAAATGGAAGAACCCAAAAATGGTACGCTTCGCCCCCAAAAGCGAACCTCAGGAACTTCCTGTGTTGTGGAAGGATGGAGATGTGGAAATAGGCGTCCTTCACATCTATCGTGACAAACCAGTCCTCGGACCTGATCTGTGATACGATCTGTTTGAGAGTGAGCATTTTGAAGCTGAGTCTCCCGACCGTCTGATTCAGCAGACGTAGGTCTAAAATAGGACGCCACCCCCCATCCTGCTTGGGAACATCGAAGTACCGGCTGTACCAGCCCGACTCCCTGCTGAGAGGAAGAACTCGTTCTACAGCCCCTTTTAGCAGGAGAGTCTGTACCTCCTGCTCCCGTACCAGAGCCTGCTCTGGGCCCACCCTGTGGGCAGGACCCCATTGAAACGAGGCGGATGCGTCCTGAATTGGATGGCATACCCGCTCTCGATTATCCGCAGGACCCACTGAGATATATTCGGCAGGGTCTTCCACCCTGCCAGAAAATCTACTAGGGGTACCAGCCTCTCGAGGCTGGCCTCTGGAGTAACAGGTACTGCAGACACAGTGCCCTGAAACAGCGCACTGGCAGGGAACAACTGGTTCGACAGTTCTGGGCCCCTCCTCGGAGGAGGCGAGCGCCCCTCGGGAAAACGCTCGCCAAGGCCATCCCGCTGAGGGCACCAGGAGACTCACTACTCCCCTGGTGGGGACCCCCAGCGGTTTGACCCCCCTGTCAGGGTCTCTTAGACAAAGCCTTCTTGGGTGTAGCGACAGGCCTCGGAACTGTCCTACCCCTCGAAGGCCCTGCCTGTGAGCGTCGCCCCCCGGCCCACTCATCGTGTGGGGGCGCCCGAGTAGCGACACTCACTCTCTGCTGCGCCCGGTGTGCCGTGCTCGGCGCCGGGCGGGGCTGCCCCCGTCCGACAGCCCCCGCGACGCGGCTACGACGGGGGAGAAATTTCTGGAAGGCAGTTGCCTGCCTTCTCTCCTCCTGAAACCTCTCGACGACCGAGCCAATAGCAGGGCCAAAGAGGCCGTCGGGGGAAAGAGGCGCGTCCAGAAGGAAGGCTTTCTCCCTATCTCTCATATCAGAGAGGCTTAGCCAGAGATGCCTCTCCGTAGCCACCAAGGCTGCCATAGCACGGCCCACTGATTTGGCCGTCTCCTTAGTGGCACGAAGTGACAAATCCGCCGCCTGACGAAGTTCTCGAACATCATCAGGACTTACAGTCTCCCCCTGAGCCCCGTCGCTAAGCAGCTCTGCCTGATATGCCTGTAGAATAGACATAGTATGCAGGCAGGAAGCTGCCTGACCCGCCGCCGAATAAGCTTTGCCCACCAGCGCCGAAGTAGTCTTCAACGCCTTGGAGGGCAATGCCGGTGTCCTCAGAGACGATGCCGCGGGAGATATATGGCTAGCCAGTATCTCCTCCGCGACCGGCATCGGTCCGTACCCATGAACATTAGCCTCGGCAACATTAGAGTACATATGAGTCCGCGGATTAAACACCCGGGACGACACCGGCTTATTCCAGGACCTCGACACCTCAGTGTGGAGGTCCGGGAAGAAAGGCAAACACCGGCGAGGAGGTAAAGCACGGGAGGGCAAGAATCGTTCATTCAATTTACTGGTTGAAGCAGACTCCTGCCTGTCAGCCGGCCACTCGATGTTGAGCTTCCCCACAGCTCGGGTGAGTACCTCCAGCAGCTCCTCGTTCGCGGGTGACTGAACCAACAATTCAGCCTCCGCCTCGAGGTTTTCAACCTCCATTTCCTCAGAACTGGACGGCTGAGAAAAAGGTGCATCCCCCAGGGCGGAAGAAACCTGCGCGGGTGCTTCCGGACCCCGAGCTGAGGCACTGGCTCTAGCAGACGAAGACCGAGAAATTGCAGAAGCCGTCTCGGAACCGCATGCTAGATCCGCTTGCGAACCCCCCCGGGGTGCTTTTATGACTTCCTGGTCGCGACGTCACCCGTCTGTGACGTTCCGTCACGCCATTGGACCTATTACACATGTGCTTCATGACGCACTCACGCAGAGCGTTCCCATAGCGTTTTCACGCAGCTCGAAGTTCCCTGATAGGGAACGCTCTCACACATACTACTGAAAATACACTCTCACATACACTACTGAGATCCTCTCACATACACTACTGAGATCCTCTCACATACACTACTGAGATCCTCTCACATACACTACTGTAATTTGGAGATTGGTCTGGCAGCAAGGCAAAGTCAAAACACCAAGTTTGACAGTATTTATTTTATGTTTTGGTAAAGTATTCAATTAATGCTTTAACGGTTTATGTTATTGATTATTTATATTTTTATATGTATATATACATATATATATATATGTATATATATATATATATATATATATGTACATATATATGATTTTGATTGGCTTATTTATTCTTGAGAACTATTACTTTTTCTGTTGAATTAATTACTGTTGTATTCTTTTATCAATGGTTTGATATTTTCTATTATAATTAAATATGATTCCTTATGATTTATAAGGGCTTAGAAAACGTAATTATAAAACAAAGTTAAGTTAATATTTAGTTTAAAATCACATGAAAGGTTCACACCCATCTTTTACAATTGGCTTATTTATTCTTGAGACTATTACTTTTTCTGTTGAATTAATTACTGTTGTATTCTTTTATCAATGGTTTGATATTTTCTATTATAATTAAATATGATTCCTTATGATTTAGAAGGGCTTAGAAAACGTAATTATAAAACAAAGTTAAGTTAATATTTAGTTTAAAATCACATGAAAGGTTCACACCCATCTTTTACAATTGGCTTATTTATTCTTGAGAACTATTACTTTTTCTGTTGAATTAATTACTGTTGTATTCTTTTATCAATGGTTTGATATTTTCTATTATAATTAAATATGATTTCTTATGATTTAGAAGGGCTTAGAAAACGTAATTATAAAACAAAGTTAAGTTAATATTTAGTTTAAAATCGCATGAAAGGTTCACACCCATCTTTTACAATTGTAAGTAATAGTATATGTATATTATATATCCAAATATATATATTTAATTCTATATGTACATATAATCCATTATTATCCATTATTTTTATTTTTCTAAACACTGCCCTTAGATTTACAGGTTTTCAATAGTGTATTTGAGAGGTTTTCAGTAGTAAATGTAAGAGGTTTTTTTTGTTTGTGTGAGAGCGTTTCACTAGTGTATGCGAGAGCGTTTCACTAGTGTATGCGAGAGCGTTTCACCAGTGTATGCGAGAGCGTTTCACTAGTGTATGCGAGAGCGTTTCACTAGTGTATGCGAGAGCATTTCACTAGTGTATGTGAGAGGTTTAATTTTCACTAGTGTATGTGAGAGCGTTTCAGTAATGTATGTGAGAGTGTTTCAGTAGTGTATGTGAGAGGTTTAATTTTCACTAGTGAATGTGAGAGCATTTCAGTAGTGTATGTGAGAGTGTTTCAGTAGTGTATGTGAGAGGTTTAATTTTTACTAGTGTATGTGAGAGCGTTTCACCAGTGTATGTGAGAGTGTTTCACTAGTGTATGTGAGAGTGTTTCACTAGTGTATGTGAGAGGTTTAATTTTCACTAGTGTATGTGAGAGTGTTTCAGTAATGTATGTGAGAGTGTTTCAGTAGTGTATGTGAGAGGTTTAATTTTCACTAGTGAATGTGAGAGCATTTCAGTAGTGTATGTGAGAGTGTTTCAGTAGTGTATGTGAGAGGTTTAATTTTCACTAGTGTATGTGAGAGCATTTCAGTAGTGTATGTGAGAGGTAAGTTTGAATTATGGCCTATACGGCCCCTCATAGTTAACAGCATAGACTGTATAAAGATATGGACGTAGTATCCGTGACGTCACCCGGAGGGTTCTGAAGACCGTTTTTGAAGCCTAAAGTGGGCGTAGCCGACCGTCGCCATCTTGGCAGCGCGTCACTCCCGGATAAACGAAAATGGTCAAAGAGGCGGTACGTGGATGGAGCTGAGGAGCCTGGATGCTGTTTACTGAGTAATTATAGGCTTATTTCTTACACATATCTTTTAGGACATGTCAAAAAATACTTCCAAATATAGTCAGTGTTAATAAATGTTACACTATTTATGAAATGCAGGCATCCGGTAATGCGGGAATCCGCTGAACACACCCTTAATTATGCAGAACTTTAAATATTAATCAACTAAACGGATGATATTCACCCCCCTCACAGTTGTTATGAAGGGCAAAATTAGCTGTATAGACCAAATCCAAATAGAGAACCAGGCTGTAAACATGTTTTTTTCTGCTGTAAAGTTGTTCATTTTAACATGGGGGAGATACAGATTTGACTCACTTCTGCAGCCAGCCTCAAGCGGCCAGTCAATGAATTGCAGTTGAACTCACTTCCTTATTGGTTTCAGGAGAGAGGCCGGAAGGTTGCCCCTTGGTTAACAGTTAGATCTTAAATCTACTGGCACTGTCTAATCCAGATTGATTGCTTGTGCCTGTAACTCTCTCCTCGAGAGGACTTGTGGTTTTTATCATATCTGATGAAGTAGCGATTGAGGAAAAACTGCGCTGAGTAGTTTATTTTATATAATCTCACATTTCATGTTCAAGAAAATGTGTGTAATGTTGTTGAAACTTAACAAAACTTTAAATTATCAGTTACCATTTTAGAAGTCATAACATGTTACAAGTTACTTGATATTTGTGTTAAAGAAAATGCTAATGTAAGTTTAAAGTTATAGCTAGAATAAATGCCCGGTTTGACCACAGCGTTGCAGTAAATGTGCCGCTTTGTGATTTGCATTAAGCGCTACAAGACCAGCACTATCTTGTTTTTCAAAGTGAAATACGATAAGAATATAATAGCATAATTAGTCAATATTATGTACTTCTATTTTATATATTGGTTGTTATATTATTGGGATTAAGTCACATTTTTATAATGTGTGTATATCTCAAGTATCTCCTACATAGTTTATTCTAGGTTTTGGATATTTTCTACTCTAATGATTCATGATAAAGTAGCGATTGGGGAAACTGCGCTGAGTAGTTTATTTAATATTATCTCCCCTGCATTTTATTTTCATAGGAACCTGTTTATTGGCATCATGTACATTTAAAAACTACATTTCAGAAGTAACTTCGTACATTTTATTTAAAGGGTCTTCTGAACCATTTCAGGTCTTAAGAACCTGGCCAAGAAGTCTTTAGAACTTCTAGGTCGTAAGAACTTCATTGACAATGTGACGAGTGGTGAGGGGGCGTGGTATTTTGGTGTGTCACTTCCGGGTTTTGGTTGTTAGTAACAGCTGATTATTGTTTCATGTCATTAGTGAGGGCTATAAAGGGGATTGTTTAGTATTCACTGGTGCTTGGCATTGTTGCATGTAAACGGTCACAGTGTATTAGGGGTGAGTGGTTTAAATTAAAAGAGATAACTGTTGTTCGTCATCATGTTCGTCATCATAAGTCGCGATATGCACATTTTTGGTTTCAGTTCTACAAGTTAGTCTTTTCCGTTCTCGGTTGTTTTGTGTTTTCTTTTCCACAATAAACCCTGCTAAACGGATTCTACCTGGCTCTGCATACGGCTTCCCACACTACACCTCATCAGCATCGTTACAGACAAGGTCTTTAGAATCTTTTCAGGTCACAAGAACATTTTTCTAAATGTCTCTTGAACCTGGAACCTGATTCTAGATTATTGAGGCTGAGCACTGATAGTTTTTCAGCTATAATTAGGGTTAGGTGTTGCATCTCAATCTTGGGATAATGTAAACTTTAGCCCTTATCCACTCCCTCTGCGCAAAATTGGTTGTAATTATGTTTAATTAGCAGTATAAAAACTGAATCTGATTAGCAGGTATTGACTTCAGGTGGCCCTGGAATCAATCTGAAGACTACAGCAACAATAGACCACACTACTTAAAAACAATGAATGTATTACATAAAACTAAAACAGGTCCTGGGTCAACCCTTGCAAACTGAAATGTTGGGTTTCACAATAGACCCATCGCACATGATGAAAACCAATCAAAACGTTTACTCTTCGCATTTTAACCAACACTGGTTAAACAACAAATACTCCACAGTGGGATGTTTTTATCCTAGTAGTTTGTCTAGTTTGTTCATGCTTGTATGCCTTTTCCCCTGGCTTTCCTGCATTGGCAAACATGGTCCTAGTTATCATTCAAGGCCAGTCATTGGAGGTGTTGTCATGGCTTTAATCTCACACTACTGTAAGGAGACTCAATACACGAGCAGGACTCATATGAGACGATGAGATAAAACACATGTGCCTTGCAGTCTTCTGTTTTTCATACTAGGCACGATTGAGGTATTCCAATAGCCAGGCCCCAGTGCACATTAACCAATGCCTAAAATGTCCCTTGTAAAGCGTAGGCATTATGGAGAGTAAACATAAACAAAAGATTATATCGAGAGGCACCCTTGAGATGTGGGTTATTATTCATCACAAAGTGTGCTCTTCAAATTAAAGGTCCATGTCATTCTGATTCAGAAGATAAGTTATGAGTGATTGACACCCCTGCAACCGTAGCTGGTTGGGAGTGTTAGTGGAGACATATTTGTCCAAGTCTTATCCTTCGGTTCCCCTTCAGGTGTTTTCAGAAGGTCTCAGAATGGGATCATATCTCAGCATGTTTGCAGACTGCATAGAGTCAGGTGTCCTGGGCTCATTGCCCAACAGAGTCTATCCACCAGGCACACATGTGTAACAACAAACCAAAACACTGATATCCACTGTGGCACCCAAACATATCATTACAGACAGGCAATGTACTTTCTCAATGGGTAGCTACATTCACAGCATGTTGTTGAGGCTAATGGATAGAAATAAACATTATCCTCCCACATCTAGAGTGTGTGTAAGGCAATAAAGCACAGGTATACAATAGCATAATGGGACACAGAAAAGGAGACAAAAGACAACATGGTAGAGCCCGTCAATGCATAGCAGCCGTGTAAATTAGCAATATTAGTGCCATCTACAAACCGGAATGTTTCCTGAGCAGAACTACAAAAAAGATAATAAATAGTTCATCAAGACACAACTTGTATTTGAGAGTCAACATGAAATAAACAAAAACATTTATTGAATGTCAAATAATAAAAACACTATGGCCGTTTATTATCAGTAAATACATCAGGTTTTATTATTGAGTGATGCTGGCATATTACTACAATATAGAAGTTTATTGTCTGTAAATACATAAGGTTTTATTATTGAGTAATGCTGGCATGTTACTACAATATAGAAGTTTATTGTGAGTAAATACATAAGGTTTTATTATTGAGTGATGCTGGCATGTTACTACAATATAGAAGTTTATTGTGAGTAAATACATAAGGTTTTATTATTGAGTGATGCTGGCATGTTCCTACAATATAGAAGTTTATTGTGAGTAAATACATAAGGTTTTATTATTGAGTAATGCTGGCATGTTACTACAGCGTATTAAAGCCCCCTTTATTAGGTATTTCTTAATTAACTTGTGACTTGTTGCAGATTCCAAGCATATCTAGCAAAACAGTAATTGCCACCTGGAAGCTCTTCAGTTTGTTACTCCCCTTTGATGAAGAAACGGCTCCTCACATTTCATTCACATAGAGACACAACTTGCCGTTAATTAAAATGTGAACGCGTGGAAGCACTCATTTTTGTGTGCAAAATCAAATTAATATCACACTGGGCCTTGGAGATTTGAATTTGATTCATTCTTTAGGATTCATATTTTTTTAACAACTATGATTATATAAATGTCTGATGGCATCAAGTGGTGGCAGATCTTCTATTCTGTTTGATGGCTTGTTCAGTTTCAATGCCACACCAACAATGGAGCTGTATCTAATGACAGGGAACTGTGACATTATAAAGGTCTATTGGTTTGTAATGGTCGCAATTAACTTATCAGCATATCGTCTTTCACTTTGTGGGCAGGAGAACATGACTCACTGAATCTCTTCCTGTGGAAGTCCTGAATTCCCAACAGCAATTTGTTTGGACTGCCAGGATAATACCTTGGAATGTGACAGCCACATCCCAGAATCACCAGGAGAACAAGTTGCACCACATATAGTAAGCAGATGCCAATTAAACACCCACATTTATAATGAGATTATAATATTTAGTCACTAAAATATTCTGTGAGTAATCCTAGTCGGTATCATGAATCATCCTATTAGGTGTAAACATTGTTTGCTATAGACCCATATTTAGACTTACATAGGATCTCTGCTGTATCTTCTCAATCACAATCCTATTATTTAGACTGTTTCCGTGCTATATTGTTTTTACCCTGTGGGTGAGTTGACAAGTACAGTACTATAAACACTTCTATTCACATCCAATAAGAACCATTATAACAACTGTTACATGATATCAATATTGTAAGCCAGATATATGGAAGAAAATCTGTCTCACCAGATTCTGAAACTGAATTTCTAGCAGAGAATTTATTTGCATTGAAATACATCATCTGAATTATTTTTGCAGTGAAAATCTTTCTACAAAAATAATTACATGCAAGAAATTTCAGTGCAAAAAAAAAAATTCAGTGTCTAAAAATTCAGTGCAAAAAAAAAAAAATTCAGTGTTAGAAATTCAGTGCAAAAAAATCAGTGTTAGAAATTCAGTACAAAAAATTTTAATGTTAGAAATTCAGTGCAAAAAAATCAGTGTTAGAAATTCAGAATCAACATCCGGGATACCAAAGAAAAGCAATCAATTCTGTCTCAACTCCAACCAACATCCAGCTATCAAGTTCCGGTGTAACATTTTAACTGGTGATCATGTTAACTGGTGACATTGCAGAGTGTCATTAGAAACTCTGGCTAGGAAGTTTAATTGTCGATCAATCACATCTTTAACATTTTTGTAATTCCGTTCCTTTGTAACGTCAACCTGTTTATGTTTTGTCTAAGTTGTGATGTATCTTAGTTCTTCTGTTAAACATCCTCCACTCTCCGTGCCCCTGTGTCCTCCCTCTAACCTGAAATGTTACACTGTCCTGAAATTGCAGATGAGATTTGGCTGTGCAAACCAACGGACTGAAGATAAATGTGTAGACCCCAGAAACATACAGACCTCACAAACAGTCATAGCAGTTAAATCACATGTAAGAAATAAAAATGTACATTGAGTTCTCCAATAGAAGTGGCAATGAAGAAATAACCATTTGATGCTCTTCGACAGTAATGGGGCCACAAACTGTATCTGTCACTCCAGATCCCCAGTGGCAGGGAGGAGTCAGACGTGCTAACTTTACATCAGCATGAATGATGCATGCTGATGAGACTAAACTGTGGTGCTACAACAGCCAATGTGATGTCCTGGCCACAGAGCATGCTGGGTAGATGGCCCGCAGGCTATTGAATTGGCAGCAGGCATTATGTGACAAGGAAAACAGCAATCTATCACGAGATAGAGCTTTTCACCAGATTACCTTGACTTAGGGCCTATTCAGACAATGACAAAATTAATTTAAGCTTTTGGATTTATACCTTTGGCCCGATCAACATAAGGCAGCTAAGTTTCACCCACTAAATACAGAACCTGAACGTGGACCGATCAACAAAGGGCAGCTAAGTATCACCCACTATATACAGAACCTGAACGTGGACAGATCAACTTAGGGCAGCTAAGTTTCACCCACTATATACAGAACCTGAACGTGGACAGATCAACATAGGGCAGCTAAGTTTCACCCACTATATACAGAACCTGAACGTGGGCCGAACAACATAAAGCAATACAAACAGACCTCTCAGGTATATCTTATTTTACTAACTAAAATAATAGAACAATGCTTTTGAAATACCAGAATTTAATAATTTATTCTAGAGGGGCTAATCATGGATTCGTTTTTTTGTAGTCTTTTGTAATGCACGCTTTTGTCTTGAATGTAAAATATAATTTGTGTAGCCCTCAGATGATAAAATAAGATGATTAATTCTCTGGATATGCTTGAGAACTTGTGAATTGAAAATGTTGTAGTTTTATTACTGAAACATGTAATATGGTTATGATAAAAAGCAATTTACGTTGGCCTGATAGTTGAATACTTAAAACAATCATGCATCGACCAGTGGCTTCTGTGGCAGTAACTGCTATTTACACTAGAGAAGAACGAATGACAACCCATATCTTGGGACATGATTCCTGTTGCAGTCGGAATTGAAAAGTGAATCTACTGTACAGTGAAGGAAGAAATTATCTGATCCCCTGCTAATTGTGTACATTTGCCCACAGCCAAAGACATGATCAGTCAATACTTTTAATGGTAGGTTTATTTGAACAGAGAGACAGAATAACAACAAAAAAATCCAGATTAACGCATTTCAAATTACCAGATTTTAACGCATGTTGTTACCTGTATAAAAGACACCTGGGAGTCATTAATCTGTCTGATTAGGATTAAATTATTTATTAAATAAACTGAACATCAATTTAGAATTTATTTGAAATGCGTTATTCTGGATTATTTTGTTGTTATTCTGTCTCTCACTGTTGAAATATACCTACCATTAAAATTATAGACTGATCATGTCTTTGCCAGTGGGTAAAAGTACAAAATCACCAGGGCAACATTTCCTCCTTCACTCTACATGTATTTGTAAATGTTACGAGAATTTACATTTTGCACAGAAATCTCCAGTAGCTGTGAAGAGGGCCATATATCCATGTACATAAAATGATGCAACCCGAAGTCATTTCCATTATATGGGTTTGGTGTAATAAAGACACGTCCAACTGCAATAATTATTTATGAGGCTTGATGACACATTCATTGACAAAAGGTAGAATCTGGTTCAGTCTCAAAGCTCACCAGCATAGCACAGCTCTATTCATTTATTTATTCATTTTATTCAAGTCATTACTACTGTATTAGACTACTATATTAGAGCATCTCAAAAAATAGAAGTTCAAATAACTTTCCCCAAAATCCCGTTTTCAATAAATCCTTAGATTTATAGAACTAGGAAGGGATTAAGAAAATCCAGAATCCTCCAAACAGGTTTTTATAGGAAAAGCCAGAAGTATTTGCTGCACTGCTAAAAGACATTGGTCAAATAGGATATCATTAAATCGGATAGGTGAGGAAATGGCGAGACACAGCAATAAGTGAATGAATAAATAGACCGGTTACACAGAATAAGGGCTGCCCAATAACTGAGGGGGAACTAAATGCTTCCTCAATGAGCTCAACCAGTGGAGCGCGTAGAGGAAAATATTCTCCACAGAGGCCCTGAGGAACTTAAGGTTAAATTACACAGCCCAAACCAGTCCCTAGTAAATCACTGCATTGGAGTTCCCCACAGACAGGTTGACCACTGATCGCAAAGGGCCAATCCAATGCTTGTTTTATCAAACTGATTATTTATTCCAACGAGCTACCATAAGAAACAGTCAAGAAGGAAATTATCTTTGATTTCAAAGAAAAACTTGATTCTCATTCAGGAGTGATAATTGTTGTTGTTGCGCAGAGTGAAACACAAACACATGCTAAGATACAGCGTTTTAATTAGCCTCAAAAGGGAATGGAGTCCAGATTGTCCACTATCTCTCATTAGATATATTAGATCATACAGAAAGGGTTTAGAAAGGGAACAGTGACAGAAATTGGGTTTTTCAAAAGATGGTGAGTTAATGTCTCTCTGTCTAATTGATTATAATAATTACATTATTGTGAATTGTGTTGGCTCACCTCTAGTTTCAGCATCAATTCATGTGTGTGTCATTTATGCATTTATGATATGGAAAAGATAATTGACATTTCGTATAAGTATACTGTATAAAATGTACGTTGTTCTTCAAAGGGGGGTCTCTAACTTTTTCTCAGCTTTGGATTGATTTTCACTTGCTTTGTAGTATACTCAAACAAAAATATGTATCATTTGATTCTTTAGACACAGCCTAGTTATAAATCTGAACATGCGGCAGTATACTTTAGTACTCACAAATACAAATGCCAGGGTTTTGTGATGTGAAATAATTAGAGAAAGATAAATAATGTCAGAACTGTTTCAACCTTTAATGTGACCTATAACTTGAACAATTCAATTTAATGTCACGACCCAAGGTGTTGTGCAGGACGTTTCTCTGGTTATGGGTTTGTTTTAATATATAGATACATAAAACAAACCAACAACAACGAAAAAAAATGTTTACTTAATTCAATGTTAATGCGCATAAAAGGCGACTTTCGAAAACATACTAAAAACTACAAAAACAGCTAGGACATTACTGGACCCCTCACCTACATGTACACGTAACATCAAACAATAAACTGCACCCAAACCCATAAAGAAGAGAACTAAATACCAATACTAATCAACTAAACGAGGACCAGATGAGAACAATACAAAAAGAGCGAAAAGAGGACGACTAGTCATTCTAGTCATCACATTGAAAACAAACTGAAATATTTGAGGAAAAATAAAAACTTTACAATAAAGGTCATTACACATCTGCCATCATCAAAAGTGATCTAAGCATTTCATTGCATAACTTGTTGTTGCAATGACAAATAAAACCCTTGAACCTTGATTACCGGACTATAAGTCCTAACTTTTTTTCCCACGCTTGAACCTTGCGGCAACAACGACAAATATATGGATTTTTCCCGCTTTAATTTTTTTCTTCTAAAAAACATTCTGTGACGTGCTCATTTTTTGGAGACATGAAGTTTTCATTACTGTTTAGATTAAATCGAGCGCTCATATTTCCCATCATTCTGGATTACGTTTAGTCATTTAGTCACCCTCATCATGTGATGACTGCCCTCTGCTGGTCGCAGGAGTAAGTAAATATGTGCATGTATGTGAGTAAGTATATGCATGTATGTGTGAGTAAGTATGTGCATGTATGTGTGAGTAAGTATGTGCATGTATGTGTGAGTAAGTATGTGCATGTATGTGTGAGTAAGTATGTGCATGTATGTGTGGTAAGTATGTGCATGTATGTGCATGTATGTGAGTAAGTATGTGCATGTATGTGCATGTATGTGTGAGTAAGTATGTGCATGTATGTGGTAAGTATGTGCATGTATGTGTGAGTAAGTGTGTGCATGTATGTGCGAGTAAGTATGTGCATGTATGTGTGAGTAAGTATGTGCATGTATGTGTGAGAAAGTATGCATGTATGTGCAGTAAGTATGTGCATGTATGTGCGAGTAAGTATGTGCATGTATGTGCGAGTAAGTAATTATGTGCATGTATGTGCGAAGTAAGTAATTATGTGCATGTGTGAGTAAGTATGTGCATGTATGTGTGTAAGTAAGTATGTGCATGTGTGAGTAAGTATGTGCATGTATGTATGTATGTATGTATGTATGTATGTGTGAGTAAGTATGTGCATGTATGTATGTGTGAGTAGGTAAGTATATGCATGCATGTATGTGTGAGTAAGTAAGTATGTGCATGTATGTGTGAGTAAGTATGTGCATGTATGTGCATGGGTGAGTAAGTATGTGCATTAGTGAGTAAGTATGTGCGTGTATTTGCGAGGAAGGGGATGTATGTGTGAATAAGTATGTGCGTGTATGTGCATTAGTGAGTAAGTATGTGCGTGTATTTGCGTGTATTTGCGTGTGCGAGTAAGTATGTGCTTGTGTGTGCGAGTAAGTATGTGCATGTGTGTGCGAGTAAGTATGTGCATGTGTGTGCGCAGTAATTATGTGCATGTGTGTGCGAGTAAGTATGTGCATGTGTGTGCGAGTAAGTATGTGCATGTGTGTGCGAGTAAGTATGTGCATGGTGTGTGAGTAAGTATGTGTGCATGTGTGTGCGTAGTAAGTATGTGCATGTGTGTGCGAGTAAGTATGTGCATGTATGTGCGAGTAAGTATGTGCATGTATGTGCAGTAAGTATGTGCATGTGAGTAAGTATGCCCATTAGTGAGTAAGTATGTGCATGATGTGTGAGTAAGTATGTGAGTAAGTATGTGCATGTATGTGAGTAAGTATGTGCATTTATGTGCGTGATGGTGGTAATGTAATGTTTTGGGGATGCTTTGCTAAATAAGATGTGGACGACTATGAGATTAATGGAACTATAAATGATTCTCAATAAGCCACTTAGTTACACCAGTACCTTAGAAACAGTGATTCTGTTTTTTGTGATCTATTCAGGTTTGCTGTAAATAAAGATATGTTCTCAAACAAGTTCCCTGGTAAAATAACTGAAATCCCACGTGGTCATAAAAAGTTGAAATAAAGTTAATCACATCAATGAAATTGTGTTATATTTAAATTCAACCCTTAAAATTGTATTATGTACTGAAGCTGACAGGTCAGTAAATTTCACTGGCCTTCACATTAGCATTTTATGATAATCACATAAATTGCTTTTCTGCATCAGTCCTTTGTCCATGATTACAAGGGCCATCAAGGCTATAGATTTAAGCAGGCTGCAGCCTTTCAAGGATTCTGGATATTTAAACAGGAACAATTTATTGACATGACAAATCTACAGTGTACATATTCCAATGCAAGTTATAGATTTCTAAAGGTTTCACATAAAGAAACTGGATGATTAAGATTCTGAATATCTTAAAGCACATACTTGACATTATTTTAATGAATGAAAGAGCACCAAAGGATAGATTATTATACATGCAATTAGAATACATAGAATGGAGCATTAATGCAGTTAGGAATGGAGTATTATGCATGCAGTTAGAATACATAGAATGGAGTATTATGCATGCAGTTAGAATACATAGAATGAGTATTATGCATGCAGTTAGAATACATAGAATGGAGTATTATGCATGCATGCATAGTTAGAATGCACATAGAATGGAGTATTATGCATGCAGTTAGAATACATAGAATGGAGTATTATGCATGCAGTTAGAATACATAGAATGGAGTATTATGCATGCAGTTAGAATACATAGAATGGAGTATTGTGCATGCAGTTAGAATACATAGAATGGAGTATTATGCATGCAGTTAGAATACATAGAATGGAGTATTATGCATGCAGTTAGAATACATAGAATGGAGTATTATGCATGCAGTTAGAATACATAGAATGCAGTATTATACATGCAGTTAGAATACATAGAATGGAGTATTATGCATGCAGTTAGAATACATAGAATGGAGTATTATGCATGCAGTTAGAATACATAGAAT
>CM055729.1:2114729-2136682 GCA_029465975.1 Dallia pectoralis
CACAGAATTAATCCCAATCTAATGGTATCCAAACACACTAGCATCACTCATTAAATATGTCGCAAGCATTGTTTATTTTTACACTCCAGATATGTCAGCACAAAGAAAGAGAATGGTCTAAATTAAAAGACTTATTTGCAACAGTTTAAGGGAGTCTTCAGTAAGAGAGGTATTTCCTCTCAGAATTGCGGTTTCAAAACGCTTTTCAGTTTGAATATTCGCTGCTTCTCATATTCACTGCGTATTTAGTTCTTTTATATCTCTTATTTTGTTGAGTGAACGCTGATTTCTCCCTGGAGCAGAGAGGGTCTAGGGGCTGGGACATCACCGAAAGTGAAAACAGCCGATTATAATAACCACTGAAAATGTAAAATTCATCTGCAATTCTTCTCTGTCTGTCACAGGCGGCACTGCGCTGTCATTCCCTGCCTAGTCACGAGCCACTCAATGCCAAAGATGACAAGATGGCGCTATCTACTGGTCATTGCGGCTGTCAGCAAACACTGGCCCAACACGCGCAAGCCAAAATTGCCCACCCTTGGCAAGCTGCAGGTGTGAATAACTTCAGTGCTTAGTGGGTGTGAATGTTCAGTGCTTAGTGCAGGCGTGAATAAATCTCAGTGCTCTATTGCGTGAATGTCTCAGGTGCTAGCAGGTGAATATCTCAGTGCTTCAGTGAATAAAAAACCAGTGCCAGTGTGAATGGAATCTCTGTGTTTAGGCAGACAGACCAGTGCTTTCAGAATGTGAACAGACATTAAGGCCCAGCTAATTTTAGTTTACTATAGCAAATATTTACAGTACACTTTCAGACGTGATAACATGTGGTCTGTGCCCCACTCCCATCTGAACAGGTTTGGGCTCTGGCATTTGTTTAGACAGTTTTTAAACAAAAAATGTAATATCATAATTCACTCAGAGTTACTAAACTCATAAGTGTATAATCAAATAAAAATGAACATTTTTCAACTGCCACTTAATGCTCTTTTTCATTATGTAGCTGAGGTGTTTCTTGCGTGTTTGTGTCGCGCAAGGAACAGAATCCCTTCATACAGCTGCTGCATTATCCTGCAAGTGTATTCGCACAACAGGGATATTTGAGCAAAAGACAGAAGTGAAATCAAGAGACATTCACAACATCCATGGCTATGTCGTGAATGAAATTATTTTCTTAATGGCTTTTCCTAATGTCCAGTTCTATACATCGGCCTGTCACCCCGTGAGACAAAGAATTGGTTCTTTGATTGATACATCTCATGGTGATCACTAGAGCCGCCAGTCACTCAGCTGTTAAACAACCACCATCTTACCAATGGCGGCCATGCAGCTGGCAGGGCAGTCAGACAAGCACACCAGCATCGATCATGCCTTGTCGAATTGAGGTGCGTGCCTATTTTTCTGACTCCCGAGAGTAAAAGATACCCGAGGTGAAGGGTGAACGCTGAGATCAGATCGCATATCAAAGAGCGGATCTATTTGAGCAAATGAGATATGAAAAGATTTGCGAATAGAATTAAATAACTCAAAGAACGAACAATTAATATTAATATATATTGGCATAAATACTGAGTTATCATTATTTGTTTTGACTGTCTACTCAGAATAATTACCTGCCATGTATTGCTGTCAATCGTAGCAAGTCAATTAATGAACACAAATGCGTGAGGGAGGGCGGAGCTGGGTCCACCACAGCCACGCATTTGAAAACCCAGTAGAAGAGAGCAGTGAACTATGGGTAGTGAACGAGTAATCTCTGGGCAATTTTCATCAAGCAAAGTCCGTTAAAATGGGGACTGAAAGGGCGCAGCGTTTCAGCTGGGCCGACGATTTGAGAGAGGGAATAGCCTTATGATGTGAACGCACGTTAAAGATATTCGAGATCAAATAAAATAAATACATTAATTTCTCACTTGACACAAAGCAATATATTTGTATTTGATTATTTCGTGCACTGGGAGCGGAAGCACCAAACTGCAGCCATTTTCTATTGAAAACTGCACTAGAGAGAAGTTATTCAGCCATTACATTGCTGATTACATTGCAGCCACTAAGATGTTATCTCCTACTGGTTATGGTTACTATGTAATTTATGACGTGTAAACAAGATCTAGACATACTGATGCTTTCCATTATGATGTGTCATATGCCTTTGCATTCTTTGTACCACCAAACTCCTACTGGGAGCCGAGTAGTGGAATGACTTGTCAGCCTCATTACTCAACTCACAGTTAATAACATATTTGCTTATTTTTATTGAGATTATGAGAGGAACATCAGTCAGCTCCTCTGAGGGCTGCTGTCGGGCCATCTCGCCTCTCGAATAGTTCATGTCTCTGGGACAAAGCAGGACTTGCGCCTGACACCGGCGGAGCATTCAGCACTGCCGAAGACACTGTATGTGGTCCTCGAACCCGACGGACGAGCCTGCGCGTCACCTATGCACCGAAGAGTCACCTGCCTCTGAGGAGACCATCCGACAGTCCTCCAGCAGACGCCCCTGTGCAAGAGGGCCGAGAAGCTCTTCACAGGGACAACAGGGTGGATCTCACTGTCTTGACTCCCACCACCATCGTGATCTTTCATCGCCGCTGAGAAGCTGGGCGAGAAGGCCTGACCACTCGAGTCCCTCGCTATCTTCGCAGCCAGCCGGGGAATACCTTCAGAATACTGGTGACAGGAGGTTTCAGAGACGAGCCGCCCAGCTGGGCCAACAAGACTAACGTGCCAGAGAAGAATTTTCAGCATCTCGAGGAGACTCTGAAAGGCTCTGAAGAGATGAGCAGCGAACCGTCCAGGATGTAGAGGACCACCACTCACGCCCCTCTGGAAGCGGCCGCAGAAATTCTGCAGAGTCGCTGTGTCGGGACGGCACCAGAATGAAGATTACGTTGCTTCCCTGCTTCACTGCCGGAGATAAAGAGAGGCAGGGGTCCATACTGCACATTAGAACAGATAGTAACCATAGTAACCAGTAGGAGTTAACATCTTAGTGTCTACAATGTATCAACTAATGTAATGGCTGAATAGCTTCTCTCTGGTGCAGTTTTCAATGAAAATGGCTGCACAAGTGTAAGTTTGAATGCTTCAGCTCCCAGTGGGAAGGAATAAATACAAATATATTGCTTTGTGTCAAATTGAGGAAATTAATGTATTTATTTTTATTTGATCTCCGAATATCTCTAACGTGCGTTCATGGAGCTGTCCCTCTCTCAAATCGTCGGCCGAGGGCTCTTTGTAGAAATTTTGAGCCTTTTATGCGCCCTTTCCGTAAGTCCCCATTTTAACAGACTTTGCTTGATGGAATTGCCCAGAGTTACTCGTTCACCTCATAGTTCCTATCTCTTTTACTGGGTTTTTAAATGCGTGGCTGTGAGTGAGTTGGCTCCGCCCTCCCTCACGCATTTGTGGTTTCATTAGTTGACACTGTGTGTCTGATTGACAGCAATACATGGCAAGGTGGTTATTCTGAGTAGACAGTCAAAACAAATGTATGTGCTCGAGCATTTTATGCCAATATAGTGTATTAACATTGTTTAGTTCTTTGAGTTATTTAATTCTATTCACTTAATACTTTTCATATCTCATTTTTGTATAAATAGATCCGGCTCTTTTGATATACGATCTGACTCTCAACGTTCACCTTCACCTCAGGGCAGTATCTTACTCTCGGGAAGTCGGAAAAAAAATAAATGTACGCACCTCAATTCGACAAAAGGCATGATGAGTAAACACTTTCTGTAGTGCTTGTATGATGCCCTGCCAACGTAGCTGCCCCATTGGTTAAGATAATTGGTTGTTTAACTTGGCTAATTGACTGGCAACTCTAGTGATCACCATGAGATCTTTATCCAATCAGAACCAGTGCTTTTGTCTCACAGGTGACAAGGTGTTGCCGATGCTGTCATAGAACTGGACATTAGGAAAAGCCATTAAGAAAATAATTTCATTCACGTGACTGTAGCCAAAATCCAAAGCATATAAGTCTAGGGATGTTGTGAATAATGAATGCTTGGTTCACTTCTATCTTTTACTCAAATATCCCTGTTTATCCACGAATACCTCAAACACAGAGATGTAGGTCCAATGTGGTAATGAGAGAGGACAAACCTCTGTTCATACACATGTCCAAGGCTAAACACAAGAAAACACAGCTGCACCCGCCCCCTCAACCTACACAGTAGAGTGGCAGTGCAGTAGAAAACATGATCTTCCTGTTTTTGTTTGATAATACACTATGAGTTTGAAATAACTCTGAAATTGTGAAAATTATGATATTGCATTTTTGTTTAAAAACTGTCTAAAACAAATGCCAAGAATTTAAACCTGTTCTGATGTGGTGGAACTTTTGGGCCACATGACATCACATTCTGAAAGTGTACTGTAAATGTTGCTGAGACATTCACACCCACTAGAAGCACTGAGACATTCACACCCACTAGAAGAACTGAGACATTCACACCCACTAGAAGCACTGAGACATTCACACCTACTAGAAGCACCAGAATGGGTAATTTTGGCTAATGCATGTTTTGAATTGGAGAATGTTGCTGACATATAATGACCAGTAGATGGCGCATCTTGTCCATCTTTGCAACACCAATGAAACAATTAGGGTCTGAAGGACCAGGCTGTGAGCTAAAACTACTTAGAAATTCACTCAAACTTTTTGGTCTCACATTTTAATTTACCACCTGGTGACAGACAAGAAGAATTACAGATGGATTTTTTTTACATTTTCCAGTGGTTATTATGTCAGCTGTTTTTCCCACTTTCAGTTGATGTCCAATTTAGACCTATATAACCAGGAAAGTGGAGTTCATAACAAAATAGAGATGTAAAAGACTAGTACACTTGTAGATGTGAGCCAACCCAGATATTCAAACTATGAAAAGCGTTTTGAAACCTGTGTTCTAGGAGAAATACCTCTATGCCACTACACAGAAAAAGACTCCTTAAACTATTTACAAATAAATTCCTCTTTTAGATTTAGACCCGTTCTCTTTGACGATTTGAGAGAGGGACAGCCCTTAGCGAGAACGCACGTTAAAGATATTCGGAGATCAAATAAAATAAATACATTAATTTCCTCAATTTGACACAAAGCAATATATTTGTATTTATTACTTCGCACTGGGAGCGGAAGCATTCAAACTTACACTTGTGCAGCCATTTTCTATTGAAAACTGCACCAGAGAGAAGCTATTCAGCCATTACATTAGTTGATACATTGTAGCCACTGAGATGTTAACTCCTACTGGTTACTATGGTTACTATGTATTCTATAACGTGCAAACAAGCATTTGCATATTTACTGATGCTGCTTTCTCCATTATGATGTCATAATGCCTTTACATTCTGCACCAATCAGAACTCCCCATTTGCTGGGAGCTGGAGTATAAAAGGGCCCGACGGCTCTCTTGTCAGTCATTATTACTCAACCTTACAGCGAATAACATAGTTTGCCATTTTATTGAGATTATGGATGAGAGTGGCCGATCAGCTCGGCCCTCAACCTTGAGGGCTCGTTGCCGGGCCATCCTGCGTGCCTTCGAATTGTCTATGTCTTCTGGGGACAAAGCAGAGGACTGCCTGACCGGCGGAGCATCCAGCACTGCTGAAGACACCTGTATGTATCCCCGAACCCGATTGGACGAGCCTGTGTACATTCATAGGTGCACCGAAGAAGTTCTCGCCCGCCTTCTGGAGGAGACCATCCGACAAGAGAAGTCCCTCCAGCAGCAGACGTCCCTGTGCAAGAGGCTGAGAAGCTTCTTCATTAGGGACAACAGGGTGGATCCCCCACCAGCCATCTTGGATCCCCCACCAGCCATCTTGGATCCCCCACCAGCCATCGTGGATCCCCCACCGGCCGCTGAGAACCCCTGGGCGAGCGTCTGGACCGACTCTGAACTCCCTCGCTTAATCTTCGTAAGCCACTGTGCCGGTACCTTTCAGAATACTGGTGACAGGAGGTTTAGAGATGAGCGATTCGTCATCAGTAACAGCTGGGCCAAATCAAGAGCCCAACGTGCCTCAGAGAAGAGACTCCCCAGCATCCCTGAGGAGACTCTGGAAGAGACTCTGGAAGAGATGAGCAAGGAACTGTCCAGGGATGTAGAGGACCAACCACCCACGTCCCTCTGGAAGCGGCTGCAGAGATTCTGCAAGAGGAAGAGGAGCCCCGCTGTGGTCGGACGGCACCAGAATGAAGATGTGCCCACCACATGCTGCTTCCCCTACTTTCACTGCTGGAGATAAAAGAGAGGCAGGGGGGAAAAGAGACAGGGTCCATACGTATCATTAGAAACAGATAAAAAACCTGAAAAGGTATTCTGATGTCTGGTTATAGTTTTTTCATTCTTTATGCTCGATGAGTTACATTTGATCAGGGTCAGTTTGTGCAACAATTTTCACAGTGTAATCGTTTGGTGGGGTGTATGAACAGCTAAACTAAAGAGGTATTCATTGAAATACTGGGCTTTTGTATAGATAAAAGAGGTTTCACAATAAGGCTATTCTTGCTAATATTTCACCATAATGCCTAAAAGCTGCTTTGAGCAATACACGAAAACCATGATCAATACAGGTGCATCACAGCCAGTCAGTGTATATAACTGATAATAATAATTGAATGTCAAATGGCGTTAATGCTGTGCAGAGATTTTTATATGATCACGATTAAAATAGTTTAAGACCATACCACTAAATTAAATTAATATGAAGAGCTAAACTTTTTTAGGTGTTTTAGTTACGGGTCGACAATGACACACAGACATGCATAGATACAGTTATTGTTTGGTTTGAGTAGCCATTTCTTGGTTATAGAAAGGTTCATCAATAAGAGGTTGATGGTGGAGAATAGTGCCTATAGGAGTTACAATATAGTTCATCTGAGCTCAACATGGTGCAAAGTGTAACATAATAAAAATGCATTCATGCTTCAGATGGGACAATATGGTTTATTTGAGGGATAATATGTTCTTAGTGTTCAAAAAAATCTATTTTAGTAAAAACAGTACCAGAACCCGATCGTTGAGTGCCGTCTCGCATATCAGAAGAGCTAGATCTATATATATATATAAAAGATATGAACAAATAAAAGATTTAAATTAATACAATTAAATAACTAATAAATAAAATAGTATAGGCCTAAATGCTCAAGCGCACACATTCGTTCTGACCGTATACTCAGACTAACTGCCTTGCCAGGTATTTCTGTCAATCAGACACACAGTGTCAACCAATGAACCAAAGATACGTGAGGGAGGGCGGAGCCAACTACATACAAACTACACACACACTGCATATGCAAACTGTGCACCCAACGGCGAAGTTTGCCGTAATGGAGCTGGTGAAACTAGCCGGCTTGCTGGTGATGAGGGTAAAGAGAGCACCTCCATACGTGGAGATGGATCCACTTAGTCAAGCAGGTCCACTCCATGACCCAAAACTACACAGTCGTCTATGGACCAGTTGATGCAAAGTCTACGTCTGTAGCAAAACAAGGCCAATACGATATGGCATTGGCTAAAAAAACTACAGCTGATTTTCACTCACCAACGTTACAGAGATGCTAAGGCTGACACCTGGATCTGCATGCATCCCTGTGATTTTCAAACATCTCTGGGCCCGTGAAACCACAATAAAAGACACTAAGCACAAGTCAGATTCATGGGAAGATGCCACTGCTTGCCCAGAAAAAAACATTGTTGCTTGTTTCAGAAATGCCAAAATCCCAGCTGGATGTTCCACAAACTACTGAAAGAATGACCTATTGACACATAAAAGTAATTGAACTGTTTGACAGCTGAGCACAGGGCTGTGTTTGGAGGAGAAAATAACAGAAAAAAGACACTTGCAGTCTCCTGAATGCTAAACTGTTTTAGCTGCGTGTTATGTTGACACAACTAATCTATAAAGCCTTATTTTTTTGTCCCTATATATTTTCATATCAACATTATCGATTAAATCGCTAGTTGTGTTGCTTATTTATGTTTAGCACGTTTCAGTAGCACGTTTCAGTAGAACGTTTCAGTAGCACGTTTCAGTAGCACGTTTCAGTAGTGTCACGAACACACACGGAAACGAAGATCTGAATCCAATCGCGGAGTCGCGATGTTTATTTACAGGAACGTTTAATGCAATCAAGAATAGTCGGGCAGGCAAGGATCAGCTTCGGGAAGTCAGAGGTAGGAGACGGTACAGAGTGGCAGGCGAGACAAGGTCCGTTAAACAGGCAGGATGGTCAGGCACGGGAATCACTGGTTGACACAAAGCAAAGGGGTGAGCAGACTCCGAGTAAACGGGCAGGCAAAGGACTGGTACACGGAACAAACGTATTCAGACTCTCAAGGATAACGCTCAGCAAGTTCGTAAACGATCAATACCTCGCACCGGTCTCAGGGCACTGGCAACTATATATAGGTCTCTCAATCACACACAGGTGTGTCAGAACTCAGGTGACAACGATCGAGCCTGATTGCTTCCTCTCCCGGTAGATCGAGGAGCTGTCACCTGGGGCATAGAGGAGGATAAACCTCTGTTTCTTACAAGTAGCACGTTTCAGTAACACGTTTCAGTAGCACGTTTCAGTAGCACGTTTCAGTAACACGTTTCAGTAGCACGTTTCAGTAGCACATTTCAGTAGCACGTTTCAGTAGCACGTTTCAGTAGCACATTTCAGTAGCAGTAGCATGTTTCAGTAGCACGTTTCAGTAGCACGTTTCAGTAGCACGTTTTCACGTTTCAGTAGCACGTTTCAGTAGCACGTTTCAGTAGCACGCTTCAGTAGCACGCTTCAGTAGCACGTTTCAGTAGCATGTTTCAGTAGCACGTTTAATGAACACGCGTTTCAGTAGCACGT
Organism: Dallia pectoralis; assembly: GCA_029465975.1. Lineage (NCBI taxonomy): Eukaryota > Metazoa > Chordata > Actinopteri > Esociformes > Umbridae > Dallia > Dallia pectoralis. The sequence continues at coordinate 2,123,593 of CM055729.1, forward strand.
TTCAGTAGCACGTTTCAGTAGCACGTTTCAGTAGCACGTTTCAGTAGCACGTTTCAGTAGCATGTTTCAGTAGCACGTTTCAGTAGCATGTTTCAGTAGCACGTTTAATGAACACGTTTAGCACGCTTCAGTAGTTTCACGTTTCAGTAGCACGTTTCAGTAGCACGTTTCAGTAGCACATTTCAGTAGCACGTTTCAGTAGCATGTTTCAGTAGCACGTTTAATGAACACGTTTCAGCAGCACGTTTTTACTCTTAATGCATAGTTTTATGGAAACTGACAAACAATATTCCACGTTTACAGTAAATCATGAAAGATACAAGACACTGAGATTTATTGTCATCAATTAGCGTGGAGCATGAACCAATTAGTCTACAATATCCATGGATGTAGCCTAATATTTTATCATGCTGTAATGCTTCATCAGACACTCTGTCTATGGTCCCAAATACTGTACCACCTTTTCAGACTATTTACAGTACTGACAGTAGTGCACTGTATAGATGCAGGCCCTTGTAATTGCTTGTCCAATTCAGCCAACCCATTATTGATGATTTAGTGCACATTGTGGAATGAGTATATACATACGGATTTGGATCCAATTGCCAGAGCATAGTGATTCGTAACATGGAGCCAGCAGGTGATCCAGGTCACAATGGAGGTCAAGCAGTGGTGGCAGGAAGACGAGAAAGACGAGGAAGACGTGTTGGTCAAAGGAATTGCATGGCAGGCACCCCTTCTGAGAGGTGGTCGTGGGCCTCGTTTGAGAGGTGTGGGGGAACTTGGTAGAGGACAAGGCCACAGACCAAGACAGCGGCAGCAACAGCATAGAGTGTCCAATGAAATTCAGGCAAAAATAAATAAATCCAAGATGTTTGGCTAATGAAAACATCCAATGTGATGTAGATGAGAACCAGTTGCCAAATCCACAACACAGAGTTGATGACAATGTAGAAGTACAGTAATCACTGTTTTGTTTCTTACAGTACAAGCAAGCAAGTTGAGGAACACTGCATTTGATGTTTTACAGTACTGTCTCTATTTCTCTATTTCATAGCTATTTATTTTTGCGTTGATTCAAATAAACATATGTTGTGATTGTATTCTATTTCATTACAGTAATACATTTCAAATTTTGTTCAATGATTCCACTGTGTTTGTACTATTCTCTTTACCACAGAAGTACATATACAGGGATTCATTTGCTTGTAGTACCATATTGGAACATGTATCATCAATTTTGTACAACAATATCTAATGATTGGACAAACAACTAACTAATGAAACTATGTGTATCTTTTGTCTGGGTGATCTAAATCAATGTACCCATGGTATTCCATGATAAATCTATTGTTTGAACCATTGATTGTGCAAATGCAAGGTATCTTTAAAGATATGAATGCACAATGCAATGTTTTGAACATTGGAGAGCCTGTGTTACAAGCGTTTACTGTTGTGAGTTTTGTGTCTAGAGTTGTGGAAAATGACATTAAGGTTCTGAGATAAGGGTCAAAGGGATTGCTAAAAACTGTAACACTTTCCGTTTCAATAACGCATTAAATCCCCAAGAATATGCACTTTATAAAACAGTACACAAATTCACATCCAAAATGTTTCTTTTGCATTTGTGCCATTTATCTTGTTAAAGTCTTTATGAGTATAAGTTGTGTTTACAGCTGTACGTTGGTGGAATATTTGCCTCTTTTGACCAACTTCGACCTGCGGCCCGCCCACTTCTTTAGATACCTGCAGGTCAGAAATTTTGTTCGCAGTCATTTCCCTGCCCTCCCTCCCCTACTCTCACTGATACCATACTTGGTGCTAACCCAAATCTCAAAGGATCCATTTCAATGTTGTACAATACTTTTCTCAAGGCTCAGACAACGACCTCTGATACTTTGTGCATTGCTTGGTCTGCAGAGCTTGGAGAGGATATAGGCCCTGATGTCTGGGATCCTGCCATAAGTTGGGTCCACTCATCGTCCATCTGTGCTCGTCATGGAGTGTTACAATGCTAAGTGGTTCACAGAGTTCACTGGTCTAAAAGTAGGCTGGCCCGTGTATACCCGGATATCGACCCAACCTGTGACAGGTGCCATCAAGTCCCGCCTTCTCGTGGAAAAAGTATTCAGAACTAAAACTATTGTTCTTATCGATCATGGTGAATAAAAGATAAACTGAGTTTTCATAATATTATATTACCATGATTGTTATATATATATGGTCTATTAGGGCAAAAGTCCCTTTAAAATAAGTAAGTTGATACCATTTTTGTGCTTACACCAACATTTTTGCAATCGCTGTACTGCTAAATGTAGAGATCTTACAAGCAAAAATCACATTGCAATGTGTACACCTGTGTATAAATAAATCCAAGTTCACTCTAAATGCTTGTCAGTGTATACGTTTTTTTTTAATCATTTTTACTGAATGACATATAGAATATGTAAGAGATAAAAATGATTCACCAGCAAATTGATTAAAATTCAGAAATATGTTTATTAAAAATCACCCACCCACCCACACAAAGGGCCAACACATCATTGCTACCTGGGTAGGGCCAATTTGGGTTTATCAAACAACTCAGTTAACATTAGTTACTGTATAGTTACACTGAAAAGTCAACAGTAGACAATTTGTTGTATACTTGGCCACTGGATTGACATGTTTAAATTGATGTCTAATTTGGAGGAACCCGCCATTGCTGCAGGCAGCTATATTGTAATACTTAGAATTGTTCTGATATGATTGCATATCATGTGTGATGTTTAAGTAAGGTGTAATATAGTTAACCAATTGTGTATTTGTTAAATACGTTCTGCAATTGTGTGCATGTATGTGTGAATATATTTAAAATCCTGTTTGTGTGGGTGGGTGGGTGATTTTTAATAAACATATTTCTGAATTTTAATCAATTTGCTGGTGAATCATTTTTATCTCTTACATATTCTATATGTCATTCAGTAAAAATGATTAAAAAAAAACGTATACACTGACAAGCATTTAGAGTGAACTTGGATTTATTTATACACAGGTGTACACATTGCAATGTGATTTTTTGCTTGTAAGATCTCTACATTTAGCAGTACAGCGATTGCAAAAATGTTGGTGTAAGCACAAAAATGGTATCAACTTACTTATTTTAAAGGGACTTTTGCCCTAATAGACCATATATATATAACAATCATGGTAATATAATATTATGAAAACTCAGTTTATCTTTTATTCACCATGATCGATAAGAACAATAGTTTTAGTTCTGAATACTTTTTTTCCACGAGAAGGCGGGACTTGATGGCACCTGTCACAGGTTGGGTCGATATCCGGGTATACACGGGCCAGCCTACTTTTAGACCAGTGAACTCTGTGAACCACTTAGCATTGTAACACTCCATGACGAGCACAGATGGACGATGAGTGGACCCAACTTATGGCAGGATCCCAGACATCAGGGCCTATATCCTCTCCAAGCTCTGCAGACCAAGCAATGCACAAAGTATCAGAGGTCGTTGTCTGAGCCTTGAGAAAAGTATTGTACAACATTGAAATGGATCCTTTGAGATTTGGGTTAGCACCAAGTATGGTATCAGTGAGAGTAGGGGAGGGAGGGCAGGGAAATGACTGCGAACAAAATTTCTGACCTGCAGGTATCTAAAGAAGTGGGCGGGCCGCAGGTCGAAGTTGGTCAAAAGAGGCAAATATTCCACCAACGTACAGCTGTAAACACAACTTATACTCATAAAGACTTTAACAAGATAAATGGCACAAATGCAAAAGAAACATTTTGGATGTAAATTTGTGTACTGTTTTATAAAGTGCATATTCTTGGGGATTTAATGCGTTATTGAAACGGAAAGTGTTACAGTTTTTAGCAATCCCTTTGACCCTTATCTCAGAACCTTAATGTCATTTTCCACAACTCTAGACACAAAACTCACAACAGTAAACGCTTGTAACACAGGCTCTCCAATGTTCAAAACATTGCATTGTGCATTCATATCTTTAAAGATACCTTGCATTTGCACAATCAATGGTTCAAACAATAGATTTATCATGGAATACCATGGGTACATTGATTTAGATCACCCAGACAAAAGATACACATAGTTTCATTAGTTAGTTGTTTGTCCAATCATTAGATATTGTTGTACAAAATTGATGATACATGTTCCAATATGGTACTACAAGCAAATGAATCCCTGTATATGTACTTCTGTGGTAAAGAGAACAGTACAAACACAGTGTAATCATTGAACAAAATTTGAAATGTATTACTGTAATGAAATAGAATACAATCACAACATATGTTTATTTGAATCAACGCAAAAATAAATAGCTATGAAATAGAGAAATAGAGACAGTACTGTAAAACATCAAATGCAGTGTTCCTCAACTTGCTTGCTTGTACTGTAAGAAACAAAACAGTGATTACTGTACTTCTACATTGTCATCAACTCTGTGTTGTGGATTTGGCAACTGGTTCTCATCTACATCACATTGGATGTTTTCATTAGCCAAACATCTTGGATTTATTTATTTTTGCCTGAATTTCATTGGACACTCTATGCTGTTGCTGCCGCTGTCTTGGTCTGTGGCCTTGTCCTCTACCAAGTTCCCCACACCTCTCAAACGAGGCCCACGACCACCTCTCAGAAGGGGTGCCTGCCATGCAATTCCTTTGACCAACACGTCTTCCTCGTCTTTCTCGTCTTCCTGCCACCACTGCTTGACCTCCATTGTGACCTGGATCACCTGCTGGCTCCATGTTACGAATCACTATGCTCTGGCAATTGGATCCAAATCCGTATGTATATACTCATTCCACAATGTGCACTAAATCATCAATAATGGGTTGGCTGAATTGGACAAGCAATTACAAGGGCCTGCATCTATACAGTGCACTACTGTCAGCACTGTAAATAGTCTGAAAAGGTGGTACAGTATTTGGGACCATAGACAGAGTGTCTGATGAAGCATTACAGCATGATAAAATATTAGGCTACATCCATGGATATTGTAGACTAATTGGTTCATGCTCCACGCTAATTGATGACAATAAATCTCAGTGTCTTGTATCTTTCATGATTTACTGTAAACGTGGAATATTGTTTGTCAGTTTCCATAAAACTATGCATTAAGAGTAAAACGTGCTGCTGAAACGTGTTCATTAAACGTGCTACTGAAACATGCTACTGAAACGTGCTACTGAAATGTGCTACTGAAACGTGCTACTGAAACGTGCTACTGAAACGTGCTACTGAAACGTGCTACTGAAAATGCTACTGCGTGTTCATTAAACGTGCTACTGAAACATGCTACTGAAACGTGCTACTGAAGCGTGCTACTACGTGCTACTGAAACGTGCTGCTGAAACGTGTTCATTAAACGTGCTACTGAAAATGCTACTGAAAGCGTGCTACTGAAACATGCTACTGAAACGTGCTACTGAAATGTGCTACTGAAACGTGCTACTGAAACGTGCTACTGAAATGTGCTACTGAAACGTGCTACTGAAACGTGTTACTGAAACGTGCTACTGAAACGTGCTACTGAAACGTGTTACTGAAACGTGCTACTTGTAAGAAACAGAGGTTTATCCTCCTCTATGCCCCAGGTGACAGCTCCTCGATCTACCGGGAGAGGAAGCAATCAGGCTCGATCGTTGTCACCTGAGTTCTGACACACCTGTGTGTGATTGAGAGACCTATATAGTTGCCAGTGCCCTGAGACCGGTGCGAGGTATTGATCGTTTACGAACTTGCTGAGCGTTATCCTTGAGAGTCTGAATACGTTTGTTCCGTGTACCAGTCCTTTGCCTGCCCGTTTACTCGGAGTCTGCTCACCCCTTTGCTTTGTGTCAACCAGTGATTCCCGTGCCTGACCATCCTGCCTGTTTAACGGACCTTGTCTCGCCTGCCACTCTGTACCGTCTCCTACCTCTGACTTCCCGAAGCTGATCCTTGCCTGCCCGACTATTCTTGATTGCATTAAACGTTCCTGTAAATAAACATCGCGACTCCGCGATTGATTCAGATCTTCGTTTCCGTGTGTGTTCGTGACACTACTGAAACGTGCTACTGAAACGTGCTACTGAAACGTTCTACTGAAACGACGAAACATAAATAAGCAACACAACTAGCGATTTAATCGATAATGTTGATATGGAAATATATAGGGACAAAAAATAAGGCTTTATAGATTAGTTGTGTCAACATAACACGCAGCTAAAACAGTTTAGCATTCAGGAGACTGCAAGTGTCTTTTTTCTGTTATTCTCTCCTCCAAACACAGCCCTGTGCTCAGCTGTCAAACAGTTCAATTACTTTTATGTGTCAATAGGTCATTCTTTCAGTAGTTTGTGGAACATCCAGCTGGGATTTTGGCATTTCTGAAACAAGCTACAATGTTTTTTTCTGGGCAAGCAGTGGCATCTTCCCATGAATCTGACTTGTGCTTAGTGTCTTTTTATTGTGGTTTCACGGGCCCAGAGATGTTTGAAAATCACAGGGATGCATGCAGATCCAAGGTGTCAGCCTTAGCATCTCTGTAACTTTGGTGAGTGAAAATCAGCTGTAGTTTTTTTAGCCAATGCCATATCGTATTGGCCTTGTTTTGCTAGACGTAGAATTTGCATCAACTGGTCCATTGACGACTGTGTTGTTTTGGGTCATGGAGTGGACCTGCTTGACTAAGTGGATCCATCTCCACGTATGGAGGTGCTCTCTTTACCCTCATCACCAGCAAGCCGGCTAGTTTCACCAGCTCCATTACGGCAAACTTCGCCGTTGGGTGCACAGTTTGCATATGCAGTGTGTGTGTAGTTTGTATGTAGTTGGCTCCGCCCTCCCTCACGTATCTTTGGTTCATTGGTTGACACTGTGTGTCTGATTGACAGAAATACCTGGCAAGGCAAATAGTCTGAGTATACGGTCAGAACGAATGTGTGCGCTTGAGCATTTAGGCCTATACTATTTTATTTATTAGTTATTTAATTGTATTAATTTAAATCTTTTATTTGTTCATATCTTTTATATATATATAGATCTAGCTCTTCTGATTTGCGAGACGGCACTCAACGATCGGGTTCTGGTACTGTTTTTACTAAAATAGATTTTTTTGAACACTAAGAACATATTATCCCTCAAATAAACCATATTGTCCCATCTGAAGCATGAATGCATTTTTATTATGTTACACTTTGCACCATGTTGAGCTCAGATGAACTATATTGTAACTCCTATAGGCACGATTCTCCACCATCAACCTCTTATTGATGAACCTTTCTATAACCAAGAAATGGCTACTCAAACCAAACAATAACTGTATCTATGCATGTCTGTGTGTCATTGTCGACCCGTAACTAAAACACCTAAAAAAAGTTTAGCTCTTCATATTAATTTAATTTAGTGGTATGGTCTTAAACTATTTTAATCGTGATCATATAAAAATCTCTGCACAGCATTAACGCCATTTGACATTCAATTATTATTATCAGTTATATACACTGACTGGCTGTGATGCACCTGTATTGATCATGGTTTTCGTGTATTGCTCAAAGCAGCTTTTAGGCATTATGGTGAAATATTAGCAAGAATAGCCTTATTGTGAAACCTCTTTTATCTATACAAAAGCCCAGTATTTCAATGAATACCTCTTTAGTTTAGCTGTTCATACACCCCACCAAACGATTACACTGTGAAAATTGTTGCACAAACTGACCCTGATCAAATGTAACTCCTCACAGAGGCAGGGCTGGAAGGAGCTGAAGAAACAGGCGAGTGGTCCTCACAGAGGCAGGGCTGGAAGGAGCGGAAGAAACAGGTGAGGTGGTCCTCACAGGAGTCGAGGGCAGGGCTGGAAGGAGCTGAAGAGGCAGGCGAGGTGGTCCTCACAGAGGCGGGGCTGGAAGGAGCTGAAGAAACAGGCGAGGTGGTCCTCACAGAGGCAGGGGCTGGAAGGAGCTGAAGAAACAGGCGAGTGGCCCTCACAGAGCCAGGGCTGGGAAGGAGCTGAAGAATGGTGAGGTGGTCCTCACAGAGGCCGAGCAGGGCTGGAAGGAGCTGAAGAAACAGACGAGGTGGTCCTCACAGAGGCAGGGGCTGGAAGGAGCTGAAGAAACAGGGCGCAGGTGGCTCACAGAGGCACAGATGGGTACCAACACATGTTAATGTGACCGCCCATCGTGCCAGGGGACTGCGGACTAAAGGCAGGCAGGGTAGCCGGTATGTCTACATTATAATACAGGTTGGGAAGGAGAAATACACCACCGGGTTGGTCGAGAAGGGGAGTGTGCCGGAGTGGAATGAGGAGTGCTATGATTTCTTTGAGAAACTGAAAAATGGCACAGTGGTTATTACATATTGAACATGATGTAATGACTATATTCTGCAATATTTCTAAACCCTTTAAAGCATTAAGTAGTTTGGTAATATCTTTGTTGTTCCCCTTAGAGTCTATTCCATATAAATGTAGTCAGCTTTAGTTCCAATTCTGCTGTTATATTGTCTAAGAAAAACCTTAATAGGGATGTTCAGTTAACTAACAGAAATAAATGAAATAGAATTGATTCAACTCTACTGGCTGCTATGGCAGGATATTCAGAGCTCATAACTATCTATTCCATTCAATAGAACCCAGTTCCAACTCTACTGGCTGTATGGCGGGATATTCAGAGCTCATACCTGTCTGTTCATTCAATAGAACTGATTCCAACTCTACTGGCTGTATGGCAGGATATTCCAGAGCTCATAACTGTCTATGCTGGCTGTATGGCAGGATATTCAGAGCTCATAACTGTCTGTTCCATTCAATAGAACTGATTCCAACTCTACTGGCTGTATGGCAGGATATTCAGAGCTCATACCTGTCTGTTCCATTCAATAGAACTGATTCCAACTCTACTGGCTGTATGGCAGGATATTCAGAGCTCATAACTGTCTGTTCCATTCAATAGAATTGATTCCAACTCTACTGGCTGTATGGCAGGATATTCAGAGCTCATAACTGTCTGTTCCATTCAATAGAATTGATTCCAACTCTACTGGCTGTATGGCAGGATATTCAGAGCTCATAACTGTCTGTTCCATTCAATAGAATTGATTCCAACTCTACTGGCTGTATGGCAGGATATTCAGAGCTCATAACTGTCTGTTCCATTCAATAGAATTAATTCCAACAATAAATCTAATGGTATCAAAACACTAGCATCATTCATTAAATATGTCGCAAAGCATTGTTTACCAGGTAATGTTTTACACCTGTGATATGTCAAAGTGTGTCAAAAGAAAAAGAGAATGGTCTAAATCTAAAGAGGAATTTATTTGTAAATAGTTTAAGGGAGTCTTTTCTGTGTAGTGGCATAGAGGTATTTCTCCTAGAACACAGGTTTCAAAAACGCTTTTCATAGTTTGAATATCTGCTGGGTTTCACACCTACTAGTGTACTAGTCTTTTACATCTCTATTTTGTTATGAACTCCACTTTCCTGGTTATATAGGTCTAAATTGGACATCAATTGAAAGTGGGAAAAACAGCTGACATAATAACCACTGGAAAATGTAAAAAAAAATCCATCTGTAATTCTTCTTGTCTGTCACCAGGTGGTAAATTAAAGGTTAATTTCTAAGTAGTTTTAGCTCACAGCCTGGTCCTTCAGACCCTAATTGTTTCATTGGTGTTGCAAAGATGGACAAGATGCGCCATCTACTGGTCATTATATATCAGCAACATTCTCCAATTCAAAACATGCATTAGCCAAAATTACCCATTCTGGCGCTTCTAGTAGGTGTGAATGTCTCAGTGCTTCTAGTGGGTGTGAATGTCTCAGTGCTTCTAGTGGGTGTGAATGTCTCAGTGCTTCTAGTGGGTGTGAATGTCTCAGGTGCTTCTAGTAGGTGTGAATATCTCAGTGCTTCTTGTGTGAATGTCTCAGTGCTTCTAGTGGGTGTGAATGTCTCTGTGTTTCTAGTGTGAATGTCTCAGTGCTTTCAGAATGTGAACAGACATTAAGGCCCAGCTAATTTAGCTTACTATAGCAACATTTACAGTACACTTTCAGAATGTGATGTCATGTGGCCCAAAAGTTCCACCACATCTGAACAGGTTTAAATTCTTGGCATTTGTTTTAGACAGTTTTTAAACAAAAATGCAGTATCATAATTTTCACAATTTCAAACTCATAGTGTATAATCAAATAAAAACAGGAAGATCATGTTTTCAACTGCACTGCCACTTTAATGTTTTTTTCTACTATGTAGGTTGAGGGGGCAGGTGCAGCTGTGTTTTGTGTTTAGCCGTGAACAGGTTTAAGGAACAGAGGTTTGTCCTCTCATTACCGCGATTGGACCTACATCTCTGTGTTTGAGTGTATTCGTGACAACAGGGATATTTGAGTAAAAAAGATAGAAGTGAACAAGCATTCATTATTCACACATCCCTAGACTTATATGCTTTGGATTTTGGCTACAGTCACGTGAATGAAATTATTTTCTTAATGGCTTTTCCTAATGTCAGTTCTATGACAGCATCGGCAACACCTTGTCACCCGTGAGACAAAAGCATTGGTTCTGATTGGATAAAGATCTCATGGTGATCACTAGAGTTGCCAGTCAATTAGCCAGTTAAACAACCAATTATCTTAACCAATGGGGCAGCCATGCTTGGCAGGGCATCAGACAAGCACTACAGAAAGTGTTTTACTCATCATGCCTTTTGTCGAATTGAGGGTGCGTACATTTATTTTTTCCGACTTCGAGAGTAAAAGATACTGCCCTGAGGTGAAGGTGAACGTTGAGAGTCAGATCGCATATCAAAAAGCCGGATCTATTTATACAAAATGAGATATGAAAGATTTAAGTGAATAGAATTAAATAACTCAAAGAACGAAACAATTAATACAATTATATTGGCATAAATGCTCGAGCACACACATTTGTTTTGACTGTCTACTCAGAATCCACCTTGCCATGTATTCCTTGTCAAATCAGACACAGTGTCAACTAATGAACCACAAACAAGGTGAGGGAGGGCGGAGCTAACTCACTCTACGCATTTAAAAACCCAGAAGAGATAGTGAACTATGGGCAGTGAACGCAGTAAACTCTGGCACTTCATCAAGCAAAGTCTGTTAAAATGGGGACTTACGGAAGGAGCGCATAAGAGCTTTCAAGATGTCTGCCAAGGAACACCCTGAGGCTGGCTTCCCGAAGGACAGCCCTTCCAGGCACGTTCATATTCGGAGATCAAATAAAATGGAAATGCATTAATTTCTTCAATTTACACAAGCTATTATATTGTATTTATTACTTAAGCATGAGAGACGGAAACATTCAAGCTACACTTGTGCAGCCATTTCTATTGGCTGCACCAGAAAATGACTAACCATTACATTAGTTATTTGTGTAGCCACTAAAATGTTAAACTCCCTTACCAGGCCTCTCAGACACTATGTATTCTATGACGTGCCAAACAAGCGTGTGACCAACTTGATGCTGCTGCTCCGGTATGATGTCATGGCTGCCACCCGTGCCACTGTGAAACTCCCCATTTGCTGGGGCTGGAAGCCCGGCGGCTCTGCTGTCGGTCGTGTACTCAACCTGGCGAGCTCGCTGTGATTTCCATTTTATTCAGTTATCGGTGAGATGACGATCAGCTTCATTTTTGAGGGCTGGTGCCGAGCCCTGCGTGCCTTCCCGGGTGTCCGCGTGGCTGCAGGGCAAAGCAGAGGACTGCCTGACCGGAGCATCCAGCACTGCTGGTGCACCTGTAGCCTCCCGAACGGTGGTGCAGGCTATTAATACATTCATGGGTGCACCGAGAAAGAAGTTCTCGCCCGCCTTCTGAGGAGCAAATCATTGAAGAAGTCCTCCGCAGGCATCCTGTGCAGGGCTGAGGCGCTGTTTCATTACAAGTGGTGAGATCCCCCACCAGCATCTTGGATCCCCCGCCAGCCATCGTGGATCCCCGCCGGCGCTGAGAACCTTGGGGCGAGCGTCTGGACTGAACTCCACTCGCAATCTTAGGCGTGAGCCATGCCATTTTTCAGAGGCTACTGGTGACAGGAGGTTTAGAGTGACGGTGGCGTCGTAGCCAGACCCAAATCAGAGCCCAGAGACTCAGCATCCTGAAACTCTGGAGAATGCAGAGAGATGAGCAGAGGCTCGAGATTGCTGAGACCAAGCACCCATCCTCTGAGCGGCTCGACACCAGCTGTGACTGCCCCACTGCCACTACTGCTGGAGGCAAAGAGGCATGAGGCAGAATCCATGCATATCGTGCGGCTGAATAAAAAACCTGAAGATATTCACAATGTCTGAACCCACTTTTTCATTCTTATGCTCGATGAACCACGACCCCCGTCAGAATAAATTTGTCTGGCAATTTTCACGAGCAGTGAGGCAACATGAGCTAGCAAACTAAGAGGTATTCATTACTGAGCTGTATAGATAAGAGGTTTCTGAATGAGGCTATTCTTTAATATTCACTGTAATGCCAAGCTGCTTTGGCAATACGAAAAGTACATGATCAATACGGGCATCACAGCACCAGTCATTCTATAACTGATAATAATTGAATGTCAAATGGCGATGTGCGAAATTTTATATGATCACGATTAAAACGGATTTAAGACCATACCGCAAATTAAATTATATGAAGAGTAAACTTACAGTGTTTTAATGCAGTCATTTAATGACTACGATTTGTCTGATACAGTTATTGTTTGGTTTGGTAACCATATGATTATAGTTCATCAATAAGGAAGGTGATGGTGAAGAATAGTGCCTGAAGAAAGAATTACAATATAGTTCATCTGAGCATGTGCAAGTATAATATAATAATGTTCATCACTAGAATAATTTAATATATTTATTTGAGGATAATATGTTCAGCAATATTCAAAAAATCTATTTTAATGAAACATTGCCAGAACCGATGGATGTGCCGTCTCTATAGCTCAGAAAGAGCTTCAGATATATATATATATATAAAAGATATGAACAAATAGATTTAAATTAATATACAATTAAATAACTAATAAATATCTTATGAGCCTAAATCTCAGGCGCACACATTCGTTCTGACCGTATACTCAG
>CM055729.1:2137182-2158247 GCA_029465975.1 Dallia pectoralis
TCCTAGTAGTAAGCATTTCTCCATATAAGCGTATGTCTCTCCACTCTGCGCTAGTGTTAAATCCTAGTAGTAAGCATTTCTCCATATAAGCGTATGTCTCTCCACTCTGGACCAGTGTTAAATCCTAGTAGTAAGCATTTCTCCATATAAGCGTATGTCTCTCCACTCTGGACCAGTGTTAAATTAAACTCTGGACCCTAGTAGTAAGCATTTCTCCATATAAGCGTATGTCTCTCCACTCTGGACCAGTGTTAAATCCTAGTAGTAAGCATTTCTCCTTATAAGCGTATGTCTCTCCACTCTGGACCAGTGTTAAATCCTAGTAGTAAGCATTTCTCCATATAAGCGTATGTCTCTCCACTCTGGACCAGTGTTAAATCCTAGTAGTAAGCATTTCTCCATATAAGCGTATGTCTCTCCACTCTGGACCAGGTTAAACCAGTGTATAAACTCTGGACCCTAGTAGTAAGCATTTCTCCATATAAGTGTATGTCTCTCCACTCTGGACCAGTGTTAAATCCTAGTAGTAAGCATTTCTCCTTATAAGCGTATGTCTCTCCACTCTGGACCAGTGTTAAATCCACCTGGACCAGTAGTAAGCATTTCTCCTTATAAGTGTATGTCTCTCCACTCTGGACCAGTGTTAAATCCTAGTAGTAAGCATTTCTCGTATGTCTCTACTCTGGACCAGTGTTAAATCCTATGGACCAGTGTTAAAGCTAGTATGTCTCTCCACTCTGGACCAGTGTTAAATCCTAGTAAAGTAAGCATTTCTCCATATAAGCGTATGTCTCTCCACTCTGGACCAGTGTTAAATCCTAGTAGTAAGCATTTCTCCTTATAAGTGTATGTCTCTCCACTCTGGACCAGTGTTAAATCCTAGTAGTAAGCATTTCTCCTTATAAGTGTATGTCTCTCCACTCTGGACCATATAGCGTATGTCTCTCCACTCTGGACCAGTGTTAAATCCTAGTAGTAAGCATTTCTCCTTATAAGTGTATGTCTCTCCACTCTGGACCAGTGTTAAATCCTAGTAGTAAGCATTTCTCCATATAAGCGTATGTCTCTCCACTCTGGACCAGTGTTAAATAGTAAGCATTTCTCCTAGTAGTAACCATTTCTCCATATAGTAAGCAGCGTATGTCTCTCCACTCTGGACCAGTGTTAAATCCTAGTAGTAAGCATTTCTCCATATAAGCGTATGTCTCTCCACTCTGGACCAGTGTTAAATCCTAGTAGTAAGCATTTCTCCTTATAAGTGTATGTCTCTCCACTCTGGACCAGTGTTAAATCCTAGTAGTAAGCATTTCTCCATATAAGCGTATGTCTCTCCACTCTGGACCAGTGTTAAATCCTAGTAGTAAGCATTTCTCCATATAAGCGTATGTCTCTCCACTCTGGACCAGTGTTAAATCCTAGTAGTAAGCATTTCTCCTTATAAGCGTATGTCTCTCCACTCTGGACCAGTGTTAAATCCTAGTAGTAAGCATTTCTCCATATAAGCGTATGTCTCTCCACTCTGGACCAGTGTTAAATCCTAGTAGTAAGCATTTCTCCATATAAGCGTATGTCTCTCCACTCTGGACCAGTGTTAAATCCTAGTAGTAAGTATAAGCGTATGTCTCTCCACTCTGGACCAGTGTTAAATCCTAGTAGTAAGCATTTCTCCATATAAGCGTATGTCTCCACTCTGGACCAGTGTTAAATCCTAGTAGTAAGCATTTCTCCATATAAGCGTATGTCTCTCCACTCTGGACCAGTGTTAAATCCCCTGGACCAGTGTAGTAAGCATTTCTCCTTATAGCGTATGTCTCTCCACTCTGGACCAGTGTTAAATCCTAGTAGTAAGCATTTCTCCTTATAAGCGTATGTCTCTCCACTCTGGACCAGTGTTAAATCCTAGTAGTAAGCATTTCTCCATATGGACCAGTGTTAAATCCTAGTATGCATTTCTCCATATCGTATGTCTCTCCACTCTGGACCAGTGTTAAATCCTAGTAGTAAGCATTTCTCCATATAAGCGTATGTCTCTCCACTCTGGACCAGTGTTAAATCCTAGTAGTAAGCATTTCTCCATATAAGTGTATGTCTCTCCACTCTGGACCAGTGTTAAATCGACACCAGGCTATATAGTTTAGGTTTGACACCAGGCTATATAGTTTAGGTTCACTAGGCTATATAGTTTTGGTTAGACACCAGGCTATATAGTTTAGGTTCGACACCAGGCTATATAGTTTAGGTTCACTAGGCTATATAGTTTTGGTTCGACCACAGCCTATATAGTTTAGGTTCGACACCAGGCTATATAGTTTAGGTTTGACACTAGGCTATATAGTTTAGGTTTACAAGGCTATATAGTTTAGATTCGACACTAGGCTATATAGTTTAGGCTCGACACCAGGCTACATAGTTTAGGTTCGACACCAGGCTATATAGTTTAGGTTCGACACTAGGCTATATAGTTTAGGTTCGACACCAGGCTATATAGTTTAGGTTTGACACTAGGCTATATAGTTTAGGTTCACTAGGCTATATAGTTTAGGTTCACTAGGCTATATAGTTTAGGTTCGACACCAGGCTATATAGTTTAGGTTCACTAGGCTATATAGTTTAGGTTCGACAGGCTATATAGTTTAGGTTCGACACTAGGCTATATAGTTTAGGTTCACTAGGCTATATAGTTTAGGTTCGACACCAGGCTATATAGTTTAGGTTCACTAGGCTATATAGTTTAGGTTCGACACCAGGCTATATAGTTTAGGTTCACCAGGCTATATAGTTTAGGTTCACTAGGCTATATAGTTTAGGTTTGACAAAAGGCTATATAGTTTAGATTCGACACCAGGCTATATAGTTTAGGTTAGATACCAGGCTATATAGTTTAGGTTCGACACCAGGCTATATAGTTTAGGTTCGACACCAGGCTATAGTGTAGGTTCGACTCCAGGCTATATAGTTTAGGTTCGACACCAGGCTATATAGTTTAGGTTCGACACCAGGCTATTTAGTTTATGTTCGACACCAGGCTATATAGTTTAGGTTCGACACTAGGCTATATAGTTTAGGTTCGACACCAGGCTATATAGTTTAGGTTTGACACCAGGCTATATAGTTTAGGTTCACTAGGCTATATAGTTTAGGTTAGACACCAGGCTATATAGTTTAGGTTCGACACCAGGCTATATAGTTTAGGTTCACTAGGCTATATAGTTTTGGTTCGACCACAGCCTATATAGTTTAGGTTCGACACCAGGCTATATAGTTTAGGTTTGACACCAGGCTATATAGTTTAGGTTCACTAGGCTATATAGTTTAGGTTCACTAGGCTATATAGTTTAGGTTCGACACTAGGCTATATAGTTTAGGTTCGACACCAGGCTATATAGTTTAGGTTCACTAGGCTATATAGTTTAGGTTCACTAGGCTATATAGTTTAGGTTCGACACCAGGCTATATAGTTTAGGTTCGACACCAGGCTATATAGTTTAGGTTTGACACCAGGCTTTATAGTTTAGGTTCACTAGGCTATATAGTTTAGGTTTGACACCAGGCTATATAGTTTAGGTGCACTAGGCTATATAGTTTAGGTTCGACACCAGGCTATATAGTTTAGGTTCACTAGGCTATATATTTTTGGTTCACCAGGCTATATAGTTTAGGTTCACTAGGGTATACATTTTAGGTTTGACACCAGGCTATATAGTTTAGGTTCGACACCAGGCTATCTAGTTTAGGTTCGACACCAGGCTATATAGTTTAGGTTCGACACTAGGCTATATAGTTTAGGTTCGACACCAGGCTATATAGTTTAGGTTTGACACCAGGCTATATAGTTTAGGTTTGACACCAGGCTATATAGTTTAGGTTCACTAGGCTATATAGTTTAGGTTCACTAGGCTATATAGTTTAGGTTCGACACTAGGCTATATAGTTTAGGTTCACCAGGCTATATAATTTAGGTTCACTAGGCTATATAGTTTAGGTTTGACACCAGGCTATATAGTTTAGGTGCACTAGGCTATATAGTTTAGGTTCGACACCAGGCTATATAGTTTAGGTTCACTAGGCTATATATTTTTGGTTCACCAGGCTATATAGTTTAGGTTCACTAGGGTATACATTTTAGGTTTGACACCAGGCTATATAGTTTAGGTTCGACACCAGGCTATCTAGTTTAGGTTCGACACCAGGCTATATAGTTTAGGTTCGACACTAGGCTATATAGTTTAGGTTCGACACCAGGCTATATAGTTTAGGTTTGACACCAGGCTATATAGTTTAGGTTCACTAGGCTATATAGTTTAGGTTAGACACCAGGCTATATAGTTTAGGTTTGACACCAGGCTATATAGTTTAGGTTCGACACCAGGCTATATAGTTTAGGTTCGACGCCATGCTATATAGTTTACGTTCGACTCTAGGCTATACTGTAGGTTCGACACCAGGCTATATAGTTTAGGTTCGACACCAGGCTATATAGTTTAGGTTCGACACCAGGCTATATAGTTTAGTTTCGACACCAGGCTTTACAGTTTAGGTTCGACACCAGGCTATATAGTTTAGGTTCGACACCAGGCTATATAGTTCAGGTTCGACACCAGGCTATATAATTCAGGTTCGACACTAGGCTATATAGTTTAGGTTTCACCAGGCTATATAGTTTAGGTCCGACACTAGGCTATATAGTTTAGGTTTGGCACTAGGCTATATAGTTTAGGTTTGACACCAGGCTATATAGTTTAGGTTTGGCACTAGGCTATATAGTTTAGGTTTGGCACTAGGCTATATAGTTTAGGTTTGACACCAGGCTATATAGTTTTTAGGCTATATAGTTTAGGTTTGGCACTAGGCTATATAGTTTAGGTTTGACACCAGGCTATATAATTTAGGTTCACTAGGCTATATAGTTTAGGTGCACTAGGCTATATAGTTTAGGTTCGACACCACGCTATATATAGTTTAGGTTCGACACCAGGCTATATAGTTTAGGTTCGACACCAGGCTATATAGTTTAGGTTTGGCACTAGGCTATATAGGTCTGCTTAAGGTAGAATGATAAGGCTTATTATATATACATGCCACTTTCTGAAACAAACAAATGAATATGGGAGGTTATGTCTAAATTATATCTGACAGCAGTAACCTTTTTTGCTGTGCTGGTCTACTTCTCACATCCAAACCAAGCCGGATAGACTCTGTGAACTTTGAAAATCTGCTTCTGCTGAAACTGAACAAAAGGTTCAGAAAGTAAAATGTCCTAGAGTTTAAGGCCTTTGCCCAGTTATTGGTTTGCAGTGAAACGTTTATACTGTTTATTCATGTTTCAAAATCATTTAACATTCTTTTAACAGACAAAATACCTGTACTATGTGTTTATTTGTATAAAACACAAATTGCCAACATATCCATTCATATTTCTAATTTGATTCTATGGATTTGATGTTTATTCAGTAAAAATCACAGGCAAAATAGTAATTAGTACTTGAGTAGTTTTTATAGGTGTACTTTTACTTAAGTACATTTTTTACACCAGTACTTTTACTTGTAATTGAGTATTATTTTAGCAACTACTTGTACTTGTACTTGAGTACAATTTTTCAGTACTCTATCCACCTCTGGAATTAACTGAATTACAAACACATTAAACAAGATTATGATTAAATTACAAACATTTGAACGATTTATTGAAGTTTGTATTACTTTGAACAGGCATCGATACAATCAACTACATTTACCTTCTTATGACACGCCTACGTCGCATCTGGAATATTACCAGTTTACATGAAAACCAGTTGAAACGTAACACCGGCATCACTCTTCTCACCATAGGAAACCAATGTGCAGAGTTGCCTAGTGTGTTTTGGCAGCAATGCCCACTGGCTTGTCATATCTGCTACATCTCTGCTACATCTGCTACAGTATTTAATAAAGTCAACAACAAAAAAAACCTAACACCGGACCCTTCGCTTTTAGCGCTCAGCGACCTGCTCATTTGAAACCATCCACTGCGCATGCGCAAAGCAAGCAGAACCGCACGGTGGGAAATGGTTAGAGCTACTACAACAAATATAGAAAAATAAAGACAACGTAAATTCGACCCATTATTTCGCTTTAGTTTCCTTGTTTATTATATTTCCGTTTCGAGCATAAAGCAATGAATCAAACATCAGTTTTTAATATTTTTGTAAATACAGAAAAAGCGAAAAATAAAATATTGATTCGTTATTTGGTTTTAGGTTTGCCAGATTAAATTGAATAATTGAATGATCGGATCATAAACTGACCTAAATAGCTCTGGAATATACATTTAATCTTCAGCACAGCATATTGTAACTTTGAGTTTATTTTAATTGTGGTGTACTTGTTTTCTTGTTTTTATTTCACAATACAGCCACTACCGTTTTTTTTTTTGTACATTCGTTTCCTTGCATTTTTTACAAGGTTACTGAGAATCACCTAAATAAGATTTACCAGAATAAATTACCACCAAATGAGTGTGTGTGCTGTAGTGGTACTTTACACTTAACACTTCTTGTCATTGGGTTGCAATGAATAGGATGATGTTGGGTCCACTGAATGGATGATGTGTAACTAGACCATTAGACGATACGTATACCAGAACACATGTTTTCAATAACTTCACTCCTTTGTGACCCCTTTGCATTCAATTGATTTAACTAATATTAATTTTGAAATTGTGAAGTTTTGACTTGTTCTTTATAAAACTAAATTACACAACTAGCAAAAAAGGTTCCATTTGAAATGACAACTGTACTCAACCCTTATCAGGAGATACAAAAACTGTAATTTGACTGGTCACAAAGAATTTAAAACATGAATCTGTTTAGGACAAAGATTTAATGTGTGACCATATATAGCTGTACAATAGAAAACACTTGATTCCTTAAACTTTTAGGTGACTAAGTGTTTTAGAGCAGATTGATGCTGAAGCTTTTTAAATGTTCCATCTCAGTCATGATTTCCTGCTAATCAAACAAAACTATTCTATAATGCTGGACTTGCATGCATCATTAAGGTGTGTGCCACAACCACACTGTTCTTATGGTGATTCTCACCAAACTCTGTGGCAAACCTTGAACAAAACCTTGAAAAAACAAATATTGCAATCGTAACTTCTGCTGTCATGTTTAACACTAGAAGCCCCAGAGCTGTTTTCACTCCTTAAATCGCCAGAGCCCAGCGCCCGCTGGCGTCATTAACATACGAATCATCCCAATTAGCACCTACATTCTCCTCCGCAGCTTCACCATCCATTCACTGTGTAACCTGCTGCCATCAACAGCATCATATCATCTACTGTGTTATCATCCTAAATGAAATTAATTACGATGAATTATGAAGTAAAACATTTTATAAAATAGTATGTATTTATTGTCTTATGTAGGCCTAACCATAGAATACTAATATAAAACCATGATTTTAAAATGCACAAGCTATGACATTTACATTTCTAAAAATCGAATAAATGAAAATCCATCAAACTGTATGTCCTATTTTGATGTAGTAAATGCTGAAACATTTTAGATCACAAGCGATGTGCAATCAAATGATTTGCGCATTATTGGCCGTAGCTATAGACATATTGCAACGCAGACTCTTGAAATAAAAACATTAGGCTACAGTGTATAATTCGATCGTTTTTATTTGTAAAATGTATTATAGTAATTACAGTCCAGTAACTAAGGCACTGTAGACAATAAAACACGTATTTTAGAACACAGTTTGTATATTGGTCACGGTGGGGCTGTATATGAATGGGCTAGATGAATGGGCCGTATGGATGAATGGGCTGTATAGATGAATGGGCTCTATACATACTTGTGATTGGATGAATTCGTTCTGTTTATTTAGTGAAACATATTTTTTTATAAACTTACCTCTTTTTCTAGTTCATTCAAATTCAACCAAGTCTTCGCAGTCTGTCTGCCTGAGCAGGACACGCAAACTAACCGGTTGCACACAGTGTTCATTAGTGCGGTTGCGAGTGCACATGAGACAGCAGCAAACTAATCCGTTATATATATGCAGTTTCATATAGATCAGACCAAACGTGTCCCGTTTCATATAGATCACACCAAACGAGTCCCGTTTCATATAGATCGGACCAAACGAGTTCAGTTTCATGCTCTTTCTGCCGTATGCGTCCCGGACTTATGTATGTCCCACGTCCTTCTCTGTGTGCATGAAACTCTGTGAGTAACTTTATTTATCGCTCATATGTAGTAAGCTTAATAATAATTAGGGTTTATATTCGTTAAATTTCGATACAAAACGATATTTTGTTGAAGTCTTTTGTAGGCTATATGAATACACTGAGGTTTATTCGTATAGCCTACTTAATTATTCAGTGCAATAGGCGCATGACACATGGAACTAATAAATTATTACAAATTAAATGAATGGGCTGTATAATTTGATGTAATTGGATGAATTCGTTCTGTTTTTTTAGTGAAACATATTTCTTTAAAAAACGTACCTCTTTTTTCAATCAATCAATCTTTTGTGTGCGAGTATCTCGCAGTCTATTGTCTATTGTCAACCATTGACGTCATAAGCCCAGTGATTTGTAATCGGTGTCTGGGTACCGCAATTAGCCCCTCTTGGGTACCAACGCCCAGCGGCGTGGGATTTTGGCGACAGGAGAGCAGTTTAGGTATCAAAAAACATGTAAATAGTAGTTTTATATAGTGTTCGGTTTGTGATTTTGCAATTCTGAAAACGGGACAAGGTAAAATGCACGTATTTAGGAAAAGTCATGGAAGGACGAGACTGTAGCTTTTCAACATTATGTATTTATTTCAATTACTAACTGCAACGCCCGCGGGCATGGGCTGTTGGCGCTTCTAGTGTTAACACTAGGTTGTACACACATAGACAATCATTATATGGGTTAAGAAAGGGCAATTACATATAGGGCCCATTTGGGTTTATCAAACAACTCAGTTAACATTAGTTACTGTATAGTTACACTGAAAAGTCAACAGTAGACAATTTGTTGTATACTTGGCCACTGGATTGACATGTTTAAATTGATGTCTAATTTGGAGGAACCCGCCATTGCTGCAGGCAGCTATATTGTAATACTTAGAATTGTTCTGATATGATTGCATATCATGTGTGATGTTTAAGTAAGGTGTAATATAGTTAACCAATTGTGTATTTGTTAAATACGTTCTGCAATTGTGTGCATGTATGTGTGAATATATTTAAAATCCTGTTTGTGTGGGTGGGTGGGTGATTTTTAATAAACATATTTCTGAATTTTAATCAATTTGCTGGTGAATCATTTTTATCTCTTACATATTCTATATGTCATTCAGTAAAAATGATAAAGAAAAAACATATACACTGACAAGCATTTAGAGTGAACTTGGATTTATTTATACACAGGTGTACATATTGCTGTCACGAGTGGTGAGTTTTGTTTCCACATGGTTTCATTTCATTGACGCACCACTTCCTTGTTTACGTTTCTTTCACAGCCGTTTGTCATCAGTGTATAAAGGGTTGTTTGGTAATATTCACAATTGCTTAGCATTGTTCCATGTCACTGGTGATAGAGAGGTGAGTGTTTTTGTAAAGAAATAGTATTAGTTGTTGTTTATGTAAATGTTTTAAGTCGCTGTATGAGCAGTTTCATTTCAAGGCAACAGTTAGCGTTTTCGCCGTTTACCGTCTGTATTACTTTTGTTAGTGAATACAATAAACCTGATAAACGGATTATACGGCTCTTCCTATGGCTTTCAAAACACTTCGCCAGAGCATACATGACAGAATGCTAAGGCATAACAAAAGCCACCAGAGCCGGACGGTGAGTGGATTCCTCGGAGGGGCAAGCTATAGCGCTCCGAGGTATGAAGCTCACCGTCACATCACGGAGCAGTGTGAGCGGTGCTACACCTGGGATGGCGATTGGGGGTCCGACTCCCTCTCATCGGATGATGACGAGGCAGTCTACGAGAGGGAGTGGAGGAGGACTCCCTGGAAGACGCCCTGCTATGGGATCCCGTCCTCAGTCGACTAGTCCCGGTAACATCAGAAGTCGGCTGGGGCGGGCAAAAGAGGCTACCAAGGCTAGCCACAACGAGTTCACGGTCCCCGAGGAACGGGTCATGGGAGCACCCCTAAGGCCCCCCAATAAAAATTTGGGGGGGGGGGGTGCTAGAGGGGTGATCTAGGGGGGCCGTAAAAGAGAACCTAAGCGCTGGACCCAGCCAGCAGGTGGTGAAAGAACATCATCCACACCTTGTGCTAAGAGGGAAGCGCCGGGTGAAGCCACCTGTGGGTCCAGCGCCACCCACGGCCCTGGAGCCTCCAAAGACGCCGCCCACTGCTCCGGGGCTGCAGCCAGGGCCAGCAAGAGCCCTGGAGCTACAGCCACAACCCCAGCTCCAGCGGGGTTATGACCCCTTTCTGCCACCTACCTCAGGGACAGAAATATCCCTGGAGGGTTTACATGAACAGCCCCCTGCGGTGATTAGGATGTGGTGGAGGGCATGGCTGGAGTTGCAAACGCCAGCGCCCGAGATGGCCGCCGCCACGCCTGCGCCCTAGATGACCTCAGCTACGCCTATGCCCGAGATGGCCTCAGCTACGCCTACGCCCGAGATGGCCTCAGCTACGCTTGAGATGGCCTCAGCTACGCCCAAGATGGCCGCAGCAACGCCGACGCCCGGGATGGCCGCAGCTACGCCGATTTCCCTCCTGTCTCCGCCTGGCCTCCCGGAGTGTCCCCTCCTGTCTCCGCCTGGCCTCCCGGAGTGTCCCCTCCTGTCTCCGCCTGGCCTCCCGGAGTGTCCCCTCCTGTCTCCGCCTGGCCTCCCGGAGTGTCCCCTCCTGTCTCCGCCTGGCCTCCCGGAGTGTCCCCTCCTGTCTCCGCCTGGCCTCCCGGAGTGTCCCCTCCTGTTTCCGCCTGGCCTCCCGGAGTGTCCCCTCCTGTCTCCGCCTGGCCTCCCGGAGTGTCCCCTCCTGTCTCCGCCTGGCCTCCCGGAGTGTCCCCTCCTGTCTCCGCCTGGCCTCCCGGAGTGTCCCCTCCTGTCTCCGCCTGGCCTCCCGGAGTGTCCCAGGCGACACTCCTCTTTTTTCTAGTTTATTCAAATTCAACCAAGCCAATCAATCTTTTGTGTGCGTGTATCTCGCAGTCTATTGTCTGCGTATCGCCCATTCAACCATTTACATCATAAGCTCAGTGAGGTGTGATTGGTGTCTGGGTACCGCAATTAGCGGCTCTTGGGTACCAACGCCCAGCGGCGTGGGATTATGGCAACAGGAGGGCAGTTTAGGTATCAAAAACATGTAAATAGTAGTTTTATATAGTGTTCGGTTTGTGATTTTGCAATTCTGAAAACGGGACAAGGTAAAATGCACGTAATTAGGTAGCTGTAGCTGTTGGCGATTCTAGTGTTAAAACTCTGGAAATCGACTTCAAGTGAGAGTTTTTTTGGTCGTTTGTAAATTGTGATAGCGCCTACATTTCTAAGGTTACAGATACATATTATACATCATAAATGTCATGAATGTCATGATTCTCATGATGTAATTGTTTAAACTGTGCGAGTAAGACTTGGGTCAGTATAGCTAATAGCAGAGGTGGGACAAAGTCATTGTTATGCAAGTCACAAGTAAGTCTCAAGTCTTTGCCCTCGAGTCCCAAGTCAAGTCGAGTTAAAGATGAGGCAAGTCCCGAGTCGAGTCACAAGTCAAAGCCAACAAGTCTCAAGTCGAGTCCAAAGTCCTACCATTTTAGTTTCGAGTCATTTCAAGTCATCTTAGCACAGAATTTATACAAATCATGTATGTCTGTAAGATTTGTATTTATTTAAACCTCTTTTTATACAATGACATTAATACAGTAAAAAACTGAAAATTTTATTTCACAAAAAATGCTTGTATTTCAACAGCATATTGCACTAGAACAACTGTATTGTATTGACCTTAGGGCTGGAAGATATGGAAAAATTTTATATCACGATATATTTCTTAATTTCGGTCGAAACGACATAATTCCGATATCGATATGAACAATATAAGAGCCTCAGAAAAAATGCCATGAACACCCACAACGGATGTCTGTATACAATCTTCTGAAAAATACATTTGCCAAGTCTTTTGAGCCTCCTCCTATAAAACTAAATAATATTTAAAAAAAAATAGGTACAAATAAATTAAAGTTCACCTTTTATTTGATTTTAACCTTTATACAAACAAGAAAAGTCAAATAAGCAATTTGACTCTGAGACTGACCTTATTAATATATTTAACTTTAAACAATAACATAGGCTGATTATATTATTCTTTACACAAAACTTCCTGCAACAAAACTTGTTCTTATAAACATATCGTTTAAAGTTAGTGAACATGTTAGACAATGAAGAGGTGAGTTCATGAGTTCGCTACGTGACCGTGGATTTAAGAGACACGACAGAGAAGCTCATGAACGCGCATGTCGCAACATGCTCGGGGAATGAGAGTGCTCAAAAGCGCATGTCCATCATGACGTCATGGGCCAGTCAACACGGAAGATCCAAGCTCCTATGTTGGCTTTATGCGCTTTTGAGCCTCTCATTCTCCGGCACATTTAGCATCACGCTGAAACCGGAAGTTTATCAGATCTCAGAAAGCTGAACCACTTCCCTACCACTGAATTAGTCTTTCCTCTCATATCAACTGTCTGCTTTCTCCTCACTTATGGAAGCTCGTTCAGTCACGTTTGAATTGCGGTCATGGGCGCTCATTTTGTAGCTTAAACTTGCCGTGTTGGAGATCAGCAAAAATATAGAAATATCGAAAATGTGTTTAGAAATCATATCACCGTTATTGATTTTTTTTACCGCGATATATATTGATATTGAATTATTGTCCAGCCCTAACCTCATATTGCAAAACAGTTTAACTTTCAAATAGACATGGGTCCTTTTAGCCTGAACTTTTTTAAACATGTCATTAATAAAATCCTCACTCCTCAAAATGATCACTTCTGAAAAAATGGACCAACCTGATTATATAATTGGAATGACTCCATAGAGACGTGTGTGCGTGTGAGCGTGCCCGTGCGCAGCTCCGTCTGTAATCTTCAACCCACATGTTTTGCAAATTGCAACTCTTTTTTTGTCGACTACCTCGTAATTTTTATAGCCAAACGAAACTATATTCGTTATCATTTTGCCAACTGGCGCGTTGTTGCTTGTGCTTCATTGGTTGTCTTGCAATGTGCCTGCTTGGATGCTGTCTAATCAAAACAACGTGGGACTACAGTGATTGGATGTCCAATCAAAACAACGTGGGACTACAGTGATTGGATGTCCAATCAAAACAACGTGGGACTACAGTGATTGGATGTCCAATCAAAACAACGTGGGACTACAGTGATTGGATGTCCAATCAAAACAACGTGGGACTACAGTGATTGGATGTCGTGCAGGCAGCGCGCGTGCTCTCTGCATGCATTTTTTTTCACAATGCAGATAAACTGAGAGCAGCGCGGCCGTGTGAACATTTTCTTCCCCAGTTTTCATGGGAAGTAGCAAGTCTTCTCGAGTCAAAAGGCGCAAGTCCAAGTGAAGTCACGAGTCATTGATGTTCAAGTCCAAGTCGAGTTGCAAGTCTTTGTACATTTTGTCGAGTAGAGCCTGAAGTCATCACATTCATGACTCGAGTCTGACTCGAGTCCAAGTCACATGACTCGAGTCCACACCTCTGGCTAATAGTATACGACCATGCCTGAATCTATTCAACTTACACAGACAGACAGTTTGTCACCAAGCTGCGTTTGCTGGTTGCTGATTGGCCAAATGGATTGAACATTCTGGAAGAGCGGGTGTGGAAGCAGCGTGCTCTGATAACATGAGAACATGTTTGCCAGGCAACAGGCACAAACACTAGCTGCAGCTGCTCCTGTATGTTGAATGGGTAAGCTCTGTCTGTAGCGACTCCTGTATGTGTATGCATATATTCGAACAAATATTGTTAGCATGTTAGCTAGCTAGCTACTCCTGTATGTGTATGCATACATTCAAACAACAACGTTGGATAGCGTTAGCGCGCTAGCTAGCTAGCTACTCCTGTATGTGTATGCATACATTCAAACCACAACGTTATGCTAGCTAGCTAGTTACTCTTGTATGTGTATGCTCCATCACTGGGTAGATTGTATTCAAACAACTATTGTTATTGTGCAAACTAACTAGCTAGCCAGTACTGTTTGTGTAGGCTCACTCAAACAATTAGGCAAGTTGTATGGTAGAGAAATGAGTGTGAAATACACGAGTTGAACGGATTACCTTTTCAGATGGTTTATTAAAAGAATTTAACACAACAATAAACTCTTTGCCCTGTCCTAAGTTCTACTCGCGCGAGTTGATCCAGAGAGCGAGCGATTGTGAGCAGGCTGCGGCCTCTTAAAGCCTCTAGGAAGCTCCTCCTAGCTTGTTCAGAAGCGCCTCCCAACTCAGGTGAAATACTTCCTCTGTTTACAAGCATGAACTACTCATTACCGCCCCTAATGGTCGGATGACTAAAATACAGTTACTACTAACACACAAACCAAATACCCATACTGATAAATGTAAACTTAAACAGAAGAGATAAAATGTAAACAAAATGTAAACAATCAATGCTATAGAATACTAATGAGGTAAACATAATAATAATAAAAGAGATTAAGAAATATAAAATGTAAACAACCTGAAATTCTACCACATATCCCCCTCTTGAAGTTTTCTAAACTTCACATCTCAAAGCATTAATGCACATCAAATAATACTGTGGTGTAAATAACAATAAAGAAAAACATGATTGCAAACCTGTCTAGATCACATGAATGAGAAATCGTACCTCAGCAGATGTACTAGGACCAGATCAATTCCCAGACACATCTACCCTTACCGGTATGGGTTCTCCCTCACCTGACCCATGTCCTTTGACTAAACATCTCCAACCATACTTGACTTGATCAGAGTAAAAGACCAAAGACATGACTATACTAAACAATACAGTAAGAAAATAGAAACATCATTAAAAACCACACATGCAGGAAAAAACCTTCTTTCATAAGGACAAAAATCTTGCATGATGGAGAAACAATATCCAGAATCAGTACAGATATGAACAACAGAAATATTCAAGTAGATTGTCAGTTCAACAAATGTCCATAATACATCAACAACATTCTTCTTTGTCTTCTTCCTGAATAAAGTGTCTCTTGAGTGTCCCAGTGATCAAAAATACAGTGTCCAAAAAATAGGATGAGAATTGTAGTGTGTAAAAGATAGAGCATGAAGATAGTATGAAAGTCAGAGTATCAGAGGTAGAATGTAAAAAACAGTGTGTGCAAGGCAAAAATCAGCATACTCCAACGGGGAAAGATCAATATTATTCCAAAGGTGTCAAATCCAATTCGTCGCTCACCGAAATCCTTTAGAAATTACTCTCCTCAATGCCGGCGAGATCATCCAACAGTGAACCCCCCTCCTCCCAAGGCACAGCTTTGGCAACCATCACTCTGGTCATTCCCGTCTCAATCAGCTTAATGGAAAGGCCTCGTATGAATGGAATGCAACAGCATCCACACACCGCCAACAGTGATGTCGCCGTAATCAGAGAGATCAGAACTGAGGAAACATCAATTTCCACTTCCCAAACACGGAGTCCATCCGCCCAAACGCTGAAGTGTCAACGCCCGAATTGTCCTTCATCTCCTCAGCCAGAGCTGTCAGTCCTTGCAATGCCTTGGTCACCGAACCACCAGGAGCTGTATTGTTGGGTATAAAAGTACAACAAGTGTCTCCAAACATCACACATACCCCACCCTTCTCCGCTAGGAGCATATCTAATGCCAATCTATTTTGCCAGGCCATTAGACTAGTAGCCGCTGTTTGCTCTGCCAGTCCCTTTATTGCATCTCTAGTGTAGTTAATGAATCTCTGTTGATTATAAAACACATAGTTAATCCAGTCTACATTCTTATTAATTGTCACCCACCAGAACAGTGAAGACTCAAAACCAGCGCCTATTTGATTTCTAGCTTTAAATTCATCTGGAATACCTCTCGGCACCCCAATTGCATCTAAATAGATTTTATCATCGAAGGAACCATCAATGCCCCTTCTGTGTCTATTTAAAGTTTTTTGGTCTCTAGCCTCAGATTCTGAGATCACTGTAAGTAGCATAGCTAATTGTGTTAGAGCGCACGTACCCGTCCAATCAGTTGGTAATGTTGGCCATAAGTGTTCACCGGCACAGAGCCACCAAACGTCTGCTCTTGCTTGAGTGAGTTTATCCATGGTGTCACCTGGTATTACCCGTGTTAAATTACCCCAAGTGGCAGTGGTTGTTACATCAGTCATATCTGAACAGTGACTTAGGACTCCTACCGACATCCCTTCGTCAACTTTCCTAGATATGCATGAGTAAGGTCCTTTTACTACCTGAAATGGTGGAGTTCTTTCCCGTACTGTAACCCTAGGGTATAAGTAGTGTAAATCTAAACAGTCAATATTAACCGGTGTTGAGCTACTCGCGAACAATAATATCATGCAAGCCCAACCTATCCTAGAGTTTTTCTGATTTAACGGAAATGGAGTAGTAATAAGAGTTGGTTTTGGTGATCCACATGCATAACAATCACTTTTGCTTACTGTTTTAACGGTAAACCTAATCCACTCTAACCACCAATTAGAATCTTTGAATCCTGTTTCAACTCCTAATTGTTCTTGTAATGTTTCAGCCTCCACTATGTGTATAACTGAGCTATTGTTATTAATTACTGGATTTATCGGTTCGGTTGATATCTGGAATCTTATTAAAATATCATCCCCTTTTATGTCGAAACCCACATTCCACATCCCTTGCTTTTACTTTATTTACAGTTATCCTAATTGACACGCAATCCCCATGTACAGTTTTGGCCACAAACCATCTACCGGTTTCCTCTGCATGCGGGCTTCCTCCTTTAACGCCATAACGACCTGTTGTCTCTGAGTGAGCTACTATGTTGTCGTTATACAGGCATTCACTTTTACAGACGAAAACACCCTTTTGCGTTAATTCCTTAATTGTCCTACCTTTTGTGTCACATTCTATGTATGATTGTCTAGGTATGCACGTTCCCCAATCTATTCTATACCCAGTAAAGCATACTTCTTTACCAAAGGTTGTCTCTTGTCCAACCTCCAGGAATATTACATCATTGACAGGATGTACATGCCTACATGTTCTATTATGTGTAACCTGATGTTTCCCATTTACAGTTAAAGTTTGATTCCTATTTGCATCTATTTTATGTCCATGCCAGTCATGGTAAGCTAAGAATATTGAGCCAAATAAAATGAAAGATAATATTATCGCACAAGTTACGATTTTAGGGTGCTTCCCATCCCATACATCCCTTCCAAGATGTCTATAATCCATACTGCGTAGGAGAGAGTGTGCAATTAGACAAAGACACTACAGTTGAATGTGTTAAAATGAAATGTTAAATGTGTTATGTGCACTTGACCACTAGTAGTTCAGTGAAAATGTTAAAAATGTCCTGTTTGTTTGATTATCAACTATACAATTTACCCCCCATTGATAAACAAAACAAACACTAAACACAAACACTAAATAACACAAACACCCCCTCTTATGGTCGACCAACTAAATGAAACTAATAGATGGTGCTCTTATTTTCCCGTGGTGCAATGTGAGGTGTAATACCAGAACTGGAAACCATCAACCTGGACCGCCATCTTGGTAGCTGTCATCACCCTGTCAGGTCCTACGCCTCGGTTCGTCCCACAGTCTCCCAGTCCACCTTGCTGTAAAGTGTAAACCACCACCAACCACGTACTTCCTCGGTCTGCCTTCCTCCTCCAGGGTCTCTCGTGATCTAGTTTCTGTTAGTAACATACTTGCACAATTTCTGGTTAACACTCAACATACAATTACTCATCACGTTTACCAACATTGAAGAGAAAAAACACAAATCCTAGCATATCTAATTTTAGCATCTCGCATGCGTTAATGAACTCGTCAGTTCTTTAAGCGAGGTATCCTACCTGAACAATTTAACAGAGCTGCCTTACACAACCTATATTGAATCTAATTTTAGTCCTACTCTATAAAGTACAGTTTTTTATTTTTTAAAACACTTCATACAGGTAACATTCACCCAGTCTGGCGCTCTACTCTCACCCGTCAACAGATAAGCCATCTCTAGGGAGGATTTGAAGACTATTTCTGGTGTGCGCACTTACCAGACCAAGCAAACACCTGTTAGAAGTACTGAAATGAGCCTATTTTAGTAATCTATTAAAACCACATTCAACCTTTTCACATTCTTTACCATTCGAATTCAGTATTTTATTAACTTGAGCTTCAACATTCTTGTTCAAAATACTTTAATACTGTAAGTTGAGGGCTCTTTAAATAAATCCTGCAATAATGGGATTGCGTTCCCTATTGGTTGTGCTGTTAGCGCTAGGAGCCACTGTGTTCACGTGATCTGCAGCAGAGCTAAAGAGAACTGCTGTGGGTGAGTCGTTTGGGTGGTAGCTCCACACTAAAAGTTGAAAATATAAACTTTCCCATAAAATGTTTGACAATGTATGCAGGGATTGCTCACAGTAGATACTGATTGATCTGTAGAGAGTGTTTTCTGTCTATATTTCTCGTTTCATGACTGTTTAGATGCAGTCGACAATATTTCTAACTGTGTCATACTCCATGTGCGTTTTAATGAAATGTCTTTTGAATAGGTGGAGCTCGATTCACCATCTTCTCTTTATGATCCATCTGCTCTGTGTGCAGGTAAATAAAGAATTCTGTTGTCTACATTCAAGTGTACGTGTGTGGATGAAGGGTGAGACAAACCGGCTCAGAGGGGAGGAAAATAACAAAAGGTCACACACAGTTCTTGAAAAGGTTTCTTTTTAGTACTTAATTTAGATGCGTTCGACTTTACCCTGAGACTGAGGTTGGTATGCGGCGCCATATTTAACAAAAATACGTAGTCTATCACAGACTTGTTTCACTACATTAGCTACAAAACAAGGCCCATTAACACTCTAGATAAACCTAGGCGAACCAAACCTTGGTATGATGTCTCTTATTAATGCCTCATCCGCCACACCTCTACCCATCACCAGAACCGATCTACTATCACACGCATTTATCTTTTACCGGTGTAAACATATCAACAAAATCTAGAACCATGTGCAAATGAACCTCTTGGGCTTGGAAACATTCAGATTTCATGCTGACTTGTCCCTGCCTGCCTGTTTATCCATACCCCCTCTACATAATCGCCCCCTCTTGCTGCCCATGTGCATAAATGATTTGCTACCTACCAACCTCTATCTGTATCTCCTGAGCTACTCTATCCTATTAAAACTTATGTATCATGATATAGTAAGTAATTATCTGAACACAGCAATTATCCAATTAAAGTCTCCCAACATTGACCTAACCTGTCACCAACCTTTTCAACTTTCATAAACCTTTCCTCCTACTTCCTGGGGGCAGACAACCCCCTCCCCTTGTCACTCGTTAGCCCTCTACTTTAACACTTCCTCATGCTCACCTAATCATACTTTACAGAACGTTCTATCACTATTTACTCCTACCCAACACAACGAGACATCTCTGAACTTTCAGTTGCTGTTTATTCTATTTGCAGATAGTTACTTAATACTCAACTTGTAATAATGTATTTTATATTGTGTGTGTGTGTAGAATGGATT
Organism: Dallia pectoralis; assembly: GCA_029465975.1. Taxonomy (NCBI): domain Eukaryota; kingdom Metazoa; phylum Chordata; class Actinopteri; order Esociformes; family Umbridae; genus Dallia; species Dallia pectoralis. Next base: position 2,156,922 of record CM055729.1, read on the forward strand.
TTACTGTCTTTAACTTAGATCACACCTGAGTTAATTTCTTATACACTGGCTTCCTCTAGTTGCTATGTTCTTAAATTAATTGCTCCATTAGTCTAGTTCAGCTTGGTGAGTGTAAAAACCAAATCTATTACATGGCTACGGCAGCACACCTACATTTAACCCCTTTCTTATTCTGCTGTTATTCTGTTCTACTCTGTCTCTGAAAACCTATTTGATGTTCTTATCCTCTCTAAAACATTACTATTTGACTGTTCAGGTGGTAAACAGTTTCTTTTTTACTATGGTTATGTTAGAAAGACTATCTGCATGCATGTAGTTATTATTTTAAAACCAATTCAGTTACTTCCGTGTATAATAATCTTTCTACTGAGAATAATTTTATATTCTGACAGGAATTGTTAAAGTCTCTTCTAATGTTAATCCAATTAAACCAATTGATACTCTATGATTGAATACCAAATACATGACACAGAATGTTGTCTCAACGCTCAAAACTATAGATAGTAGTACGGAAAACAATTCTCTATATATTAACCTAGTCACGCAATTGTAGAAAGTAAACTGAAAAGAACCACGTGGCACACACTAAACCCACGTTGGAATCAATACTTTAACTTAATCAACAGGCTCTGTTCTTTAAAACACAAGCAGCACCTTCTGTAAACACAGCGCTATCTTATAAGATGAAATAATCAACCAAATCCGAGACAACCTGGAAATATATAGTTATATTAACACAACTCAATCAACGACAACCACAACTCCTCCTCTAATCACAATCATTACTGCACACACAAAGCCAGAACTAAATAACCACATCCCGGGCATCATCGAAATATATCTATATATGTACAAAGTACAAACCCATGTATGTGATGGCGACAGTAAAACACATGAAGGTTTTAAATCAATCAAGCATCTCAACTGTTTGTTATTTACCTTATAATTTATTAACGATTCTTCCTCACTGTCTACTGCCAACAACGCACACTGACCCTAAGCAGGACCCTCCTCAACCTCCTAGTATTGACCTTCGGTATCTGACCACGGGTTAGTTGGACAGTTCCTACGGACGTGTCCTTCTAAGTTGCAACCCCAACAAGTCAAGCCCGCGCAATTTCCCTTGAACCCTGCCCCTCGTTTACCTCTCGTCCGTGGTCTACTTCTAGTTCTATCGCAGTCTGTCTGTCTAGGCCCCTCCATCAATTGTACAACTGCTGGTGCTGAACTAGCCTTTTCGGACAGGGCCATGGCTTCTGGCCTCATCACTGTCTTCAGGACCGGACTTCACCACACCCATCCCTTTTAGCTTCTTGAGCTGGTCAA
>CM055729.1:2158747-2186694 GCA_029465975.1 Dallia pectoralis
GCCTACACAATGTGGAGAGAGAGTGAGTGACTATGTGTGTGTGTGCCTGTGTGTGTGAGAGACTGTGAGTGCGTGTGTGTTAAAAGTTAACTTTACTGGAATTGGCACTAACACATAGTCTAGACCTATCAATATTATATCCAAAGTTATCAAATAGTTGAACAAAAATGCTTCTTTACTCTTAACTGTAGGTGTGTAATTACAGACAATACACGCAGCAAACGTATATTACAATTTGTGCTAAATTCTAAGTATTAAACCACTGTTTTAGTCAACTCTTCTTTCTCAAAAACTATGACGTAACTAAAAAACCCACCGGGTAGGGAGGAGGGTGTAGCCTTTCGTCTCCGCCGCTAGATATACCCTTACTGCTCTCTGACCCAACTTCCTGTTTCACCACAGTAGCGCAACACACCAGACCATCTCATTGTAGCGAATTAGACACACGGCTCTACCAAGTTAACACACGCACATGGAATCGTCAAATCAAGTTCTCTACTCGGTGGCGGGAGGTCTTACACAATTAAATACCAAAATTCGGTCGCTTTAATTAATTTCAAACGGCACCATAACTTCAAACGCAACAACGTCTTGCAGCTTGCTGGATTGTAATAAACCGGGGTCGTCACTATACAATGCCACAAAGTTAGCCAACATACAACACAACAACGCGATCAGCCAATAAGGCTGGCCAACATACTAACATGCACAATACAACAATTAGCCAATAAGGCTGGCCACCATACTAACATGCACAATACAACACAATTAGCCAATAAGGCTGGCCACCATACTAACATGCACAATACAACAATTAGCCATTAATCGAATCTATTTTATAATAGAATATGCGCCCGCTTCTCTCTTGCGTAAACTACGCCTGAGAATATGTGCCTCGCACCAACAACTAATTTGAGAATATGCGCCTCGCTCTAGCGTAAGCTGCGCACCAACAACTAATTTGAGAATATGCGCCTCGCTCTAGCGTAAGCTGCGCACCAACAACTAATTTGAGAATATGCGCCTCGCTCTAGCGTAAGCTACGCACCAAGAGATACTTTGCCGAATATGCGCCTCGCCCTAGCGTAAGCTACGCACCAAGAGATACTTTGCCGAATATGCGCCTCGCTCCAGCGTAAGCTACGCACCAAGAGATACTTTGCCGAATATGCGCCTCGCTCCAGCGTAAGCTACGCACCAAGAGATACTTTGCCGAATATGCGCCTCGCTCCAACGTAAGCTACGAATAAAAAGTTACTCTTAAACTATTTTGCTAACCTCACTATAACATACAAAGCCAGACCCTAGCATTCTATACAGTAAACAATAGCGTTAACTAGCATGCTATACAGTAAATATTAGCATTAGCCAACATGTAATACAGTAAACATTAACTAGCACGCTATACAGTAAGACACACAATAACATTAGACTAGATGGCAGAGTTTAGCAAACACACAGAGCTGTTAACATATAGTGACATCCAGGCTGGCCAGATAGCACGAAGCTGGCGGGCCACGGGCGGACCAGCGGCGGCAGAGTTGGCGGCCCACCGGCGGTTAAAGCCGGCGGTACGCTAGCGTTTTGCTCATCGTTTAACGAGCGGTCCACCAGCGGCTGAGCAGCGTTTTCGACAGAGTTCCGCTGGTTATCCGACGACTGCCGCTGCTGTTATAGTCGGTCCAGCAGGAAATATCCTAGACCTATATATAGGCCTAGGCTTATGTTCTGGATTTTTATTACGGACTAAAGTAACTTTAAACTAATTAGGACATTTTTTTATAATGACCTTTAAATATAATACAATTTTAATTTATAATATAATTCCACATTTTAGTTTATTTTGAAATTAAACATTTCATTGAGTTATAAAATATATATGCTTAAAGAAATGACTCAAAACATTTTTAAAGTAAAATAAATGTTTTTATTGTTCTGTTTTGAACTTCAATGTTCTGCTCTGGGCTCCGCCTGCCTCTGGCGCTGTCTTCTACCTCCCTCTGGCGCTGTCTTCTACCTCCCTCTGGCGCTGTCTTCTACCTCCCTCTGGCGCTGTCTTCTACCTCTCTCTGGCGCTGTCTTCTACCTCCCTCTGGCGCTGTCTTCTACCTCCCTCTGGCGCTGTCTTCTACCTCTCTCTCGGTCGGATGCCCCCTTCAGGAACCGGCTCACATCTCTTTGAAGAGCCTCTTCGGTTGCCTCCTTGGTTGCAGGGTTCTTCCTCACAGCTCCTAAGAAAGAAGATTATCGAAGTAAGCTCTTGGACAGTAGTGTCAAGTGGCTTAGAGTGCAAATTAGTGCTGATAATTTGTAAAAATGTAGTCCTACTTTTAAATGTAGTCCCACTTTTTAAGATATTTAGTAAATGTCTCACTTTTATACTTCCAGATACACTAGTTAGAAGCTGCCAGTAGCGACGGGCTGCTCACCCCCCCTTCATTTATATGATTGGTTTCACAGATTGAGATCAGAGTGAACTTTAACTCACTGTGGATGACTCTCTTCAGGTGGAGGTTGTTAAAGGACACCTTCTGTCCCGACTCTGTCCAGTTCATCTGGATGGAGTGGTGGGTTGTGAAGAGGCTCTGAAATATTATTTTAACCGAGTCCTTTAAGTTTTTGCCTCCTCTTGAGGCTAAGTAAGTAACCTGTAGAATAAAAAACAACATCTGTTAATTCTGTCATTTGCTATTTAATTAGGCTTTTATGATGCATAAGCTAATGACAAAGGGCTTCTTCAAAGTGAAGGAACCATTGATTTCGCAAACAGCATTAAGTATAAGGGTATATACATTTTTTTTTTTTACCAATTTCTCGGTTAAATCTGTATTTTGCCCAAGCCCTCTCTCAATGTCCTGCAGCATGTTTCTGTCCTCCAGTGGAAGGACGAGGTCTGGTGGGATGGACATGTCCATGTTTGTTCCGGCTGTCAGGCTCTGTAAGAGGGCTGTGTTTAAAGAAACTTGCTGTTTCACATCCTTAAGTTCCTCGGCCAGTTCCCTCAAATGCTGGAGTATTAATCTGTTGAAGTCTAAAAAAAAACAAAGAAACACTTTTTGCTGTGTAACAGCTGAGTGCCGGGTCTGTGGGGAACCTATATCCTCCATGTCCTGTTAATTATTATAGAGAGATGTGCATTAGATTTAAATATCGTTGATGCTGAATGTTAATAATTGAATGTTAAAAACATAAGACAGAACACAGTTACCTCTAGGTTGGTGACCCAAAGTGGTCATGGGTGTTTGTGGAGAGGCATGGAACTGGACAGAATCTGTATCAGTGAAAGGAAAAGGTTTTGATTTGCTTGCCTTTTATGGAGACAGGTGACCATGCATTCTTCCAGGAGTGAGTTCAAGTTGTTTTAGTGTTTTTATATGCAGGGTAATTTCTATTTGAAATTGATATCTGGCAGTGGTCTTCAGATTGGTCAGTAGCTTTCTTATAGTTCAAGCCAGTGTTTGGGCATAAGGAAGTTGTTTGTTTGATTCTGTTAAATCATTAAAGTAAATGGCTGATTAGTTGCTGGATAAAATGCACTATGTAACATAGAGCAGTAGTACAGTCATACATTTAAAAAAAACCCGAACTTGCTCTTTTTTGGGGGGCCTTTAAATCTCGGTGCTTTTGGAGCACTGGGAAACCGCCCCACCTCTTCTTCGTCGTCGCTCTTGTCCTCTGATTTATATTTTAAATTATTTCTATAAATAATATTGGAATTAAATTATTATAAGACAAACAACTGATTACCAGAAAGAGATAGGGTAACATTCGTATATTTTTTGACGAATGAAAAAATATATAGTACATGTAATTTCCAGGATATAATGTGGTGATCTTATTTTTTATAAATATATCCGGCTCTTCTGATATGCGAGCCGGCTCTTAACCGTCACCAACTAGGCTCGACGCGAACGATTCATCATTGATTTTTAGGGGTGTTTTTTCACCATGGCTCTCCCTACCGGATGTTGAGCATTATTCAAGTTTGAAGTAGCTGCGAACATCCAGCCGATTTTATACGGTGTTTCTGCCCAGTCTAAAAGGAATCTGCTTGTTTTTTTCATATTCAAAGGTAAGTTCTGCAAGATTATAATTTGGCGAAGCATTGTAGATGGGTGTTTGGTGGCTAACACAAACCTGCCTTTCTGATAGTGCTGACGTTAGGAATGAGCTCTTTGGCGTTAGCTAGCACTGTATTATACAACTAGCTAGCCGGTTTACCTGACTAGATATTACAATGGGTTAGTTTTGTTAACACTGTACATTTTTCTGAAAACATTCTCAATAAATAATTGTATACTTACGTGTTGTAATTTATAGTAGAAACAGGAAAAACGGAGGGAAATTCAAATTGGTAAAAAAGACTGCAAAAACAAGCAGGCACTGTAGTTAGCAAAAACGATTGATTATAAAATCTACAAGATATCTAGAACCATGAACTAATTCACTATATACAGGTATTAACAGAATGATTAATTAAATTAATCAATTTAAATAAATGTTCTATATGTCTTAGACTAGATAGTACTCTCGATCTGAGGATGCTTCACCGGTTGTCGGTAGTAAAAGGCAAACGGTTTATCAGTTGGATATCCTGCTCGAGCTGGCACTATATGCTCGAGACACTATATGCAAGAAGACACTATACTGTGCTCGAGACATATGCTGATCTCTTAAAGAAGCCATTCATTCAGTCCTTAAATAAACTGTTTATTTAGTAAGTTGCCATACAGATGTGTTTTTAATGCTATTAGGCTGTTACGCAATGGTGTGACTCATACTGTTAATATAAATAATTCATAATTAACAATATTCACTGTGTGTCAGACAGATTGTGTATGCTTACCTGCCAGAGATCCGCTCTTCTGGTGGTCTCATCTTCGCAGAAGACCAATTTGAGGTAAGAACTATTCGTCCTCTGTTGTAAAGATCAGATTTTTTTTGTCCACATCATATTAATCTTCTGTTGTGTGTCTAATTTTAAGCCAACCAAAAGACTTGCTGATTTTACATCAAAATAAGGCTAAAATAGCAGAGGCATATTCATCCACACAAAATGATAATCTTGTGTCTTTACATTGTACACACTTCTGTTGAAACCCAGGACATCATACATACAGAACATGCACTCTACCACTGAGATACCAACTCCTCCAATAGGAACCCAGGACATCATACATACAGAACATGCACTCTACCACTGAGATACCAACTCCTCCAATAGGAACCCAGGACATCATACATACAGAGCATGCACTCTACCACTGAGATACCAACTCCTCCAATAGGAACCCAGGACATCATACATACAGAGCATGCACTCTACCACTGAGATACATCAACATGCACTCTACCACTGAGATACCTCCAATAGGAACCCAGGACATCATACATACAGAGCATGCACTCTACCACTGAGATACTCAACTCCTCCAATAGGAACCCAGGACATCATACATACAGAGCATGCACTCTACCACTGAGATACCAACTCCTCCAATAGGAACCCAGGACATCATGCATACAGAGCATGCACTCTACCACTGAGATACCAACTCCTCCAATAGGAACCCAGGACATCATACATACAGAGCATGCACTCTACCACTGAGATACCAACTCCTCTGACAGGGGCACCAAAATACTGTAAAAGTTGTGTAATTACTGTATACAGAAAAAGAACATGGTGCAACATCTCACAACTAATTAGGGTATTTGGCAACATTGCAGTTACATGAGACGAGACTGCCAGAGCAGTATTATCCCCAAAATATTTTGTTGACTTTCAGAGTGGATTTGAGCAGTGCTGAGTGCTGACCTGTAGAATGTTGATGTATAAGCATCAATATCTTTTTTTGACTGCATTGCTGGTGTGTTGGCTATACCCTGTGTATACGGAATGTTTACTTGCAAGCATTTTCCAGACTTATAGAATTGATGTTGTAGATGATGGATGCACAATAAGCGGTTATGGTAGGATGAGTTATGGTCACATTTTCAAAATATGTCTTCTAACATTATTATTTTTTTCTCCCTTTCTTTAGGTGCTCCTACCAGGACCTGGTAGATGTTCGTGAGGTGTGGGACCTCTGCTAGGTCTGCAAGGATCTACTTATAAAAACACGGAACAAAAGGAAAGAGTATTATGAGACAAGAGGAAAGGACAGGAGAGGAATCTCCTGAAGTTGTTAGATTTGGGGATCATCTTTAGTTGTCACAGAAAGTACTCGATTGGGAAGCAAAATGTTGTCCAGAACGCTAAATGCTCGAGGATCATTAGAGGTAGAGTAGGTCATGTATGTTATATGTAATGTACTCTCTAAACATCATTAGAGGTGGAGTAGGTCATGTATGTTATATGTAATGTACTCTCTGATCATCATTAGAGGTAGAGTAGGTCATGTATGATATATGTAATGTACTCTCTAAACATCATTAGAGGTAGAGTAGGTCATGTATGATATATGTAATGTAGTCTCTAAACATCATTAGAGGTGGAGTAGGTCATGTATGTTATATGTAATGTACTCTCTAAACATCATTAGAGGTGGAGTAGGTCATGTATGTTATATGTAATGTACTCTCTGATCATCATTAGAGGTAGAGTAGGTCATGTATGTTATATGTAATGTACTCTCTGATCATCATTAGAGGTGGAGTAGGTCATGTATGTTATATGTAATGTACTCTCTGATCATCATTAGAGGTAGAGTAGGTCATGTATGTTATATGTAATGTACTCTCTAAACATCATTAGAGGTAGAGTAGGTCATGTATGTTATATGTAATGTACTCTCTAAACATCATTAGAGGTAGAGTAGGTCATGTATGTTATATGTAATGTATTCTCTGCCATACAATTTCCTAAAGTGGTACACAAATAAACCTATTAGGCTGTAAGGGTAGTGAATGTTCACAGAGGAAAAACTCTGCACACTTCGAATTGGTACCTTACCCAGTTGGTAAGGATTGTAATTGGTTACACATGTGTTTTTATACATTGTTTCTGCATATTTCACTGCATACTCTGCCTGGCAAATATTTCTTTTTACATAAGCTGATGTCTGTTGGAATTTTATTAAAGTTATAAATAACAATATGTATAAAAATAACTGAATAGCAATCATGGATGGCTTTATACTTTTCCTTTTTAGTACAGCTACATACAATTGTCTTTTGACTAACTGAAGTTGAGCACTTAAGAGAATTTGGGCTGTAGTAAGTGTGTGAATATAGCTGTGTGAATTGCATAATATATAGCCTACAAATGCATTCTGTTCAATATAAAAACAAATCTGAACTTTAAATTAATTCATTATAAAAAACTGATGGGACTAAAGATTTAATCCTCAGGGAGACTAAATATTTTACAAGTAACAATTGTCACATATTAATTTGATTAAATAGCACAGGAAAATAATTATAATATTTATAAAATTAGAGGAATTGAAATAGTCGGTGTTCCTTGTGCGAAATGACCTTACATTTTTTCTGTACGTATGTTTGTTTTGAATCACCGTTGGCAACACTACCGGCGATGTGCCAATCAGGCCTCAGACAAACTGCGGGGCTGGGTGGTCAGTCGATCAGCCTCGTTTAGATCCGTTGCCCTTAAGCCGTTTAGGAGCGTTCAGCTCGCAGTCCGCCGCTGGACCGCCAGCTGAAACATGAGGGTGGTTTTGCCGCCGGTGGACCGCTTGTAACAAAACGACTGGCGGCATGCCGCTCTTATATAGCTGGCGGACCGATAACAGTATGCTATCTGGGTGTAGACGGTTAGTCAACGTCGCCCTAATCGTGTATATTAAAGTTAATGGACCAGTTTTTGTCTACACAATACGACATACAATCTAGTCAACGTAGTGGTGCAGTTTAACCTCGCAGCAGTCTCAGAGTTTCACTCTATCCAGGTTTGAATTTATCAAATATAAAGATCCTGGGGCAAAGCAATTTCTGGTTGTTTTAACTTCGTCTGCGGTCGGACGAAATGTTGCCATACCCCCGTACGTACACAAAATCCATCTTAACTTAACGGGAACAAATTCCTTTGTCTTACCGTAAGTTCAGGGTTCGTGTGCTCGTGGGCTAGCTTCATAACGCCGGCCACAGGCGGATTCGCTCAGAATTTCTTGCTTTTTTCCTTCAGGATCCTGCCGCCAATTATGTCGTGGTTTTAGAGTGAACAAGAATCGAACGGATAACGTTTTTAATATGTTTAATAACGTTACAATATTGTTACAGCCAAATTGAAACTTTTGCAATTCTTGAGTTCTGTTAGCGCTAAGAGAAGGCCTGAGAAGAGAAAGATCCCCTGGGAGCTTGCCCCTTTATGGAGTTCTGGAGCCCCTCCCAGACAGGATAAATGACCTATGACCTATGTTCTACTCAGAAGAAATGCATCAGCCCATTGTTCCAATCAGTCAATGTTGATTCTTAACACAGTGATTGAACACAACATGCCTACTCATCCATTAGTTACATGCCCAAGCAACTTGCTGCTTGAAACACACAGACATGAAATTGAAGAACTTATACTTAGAATCGGAAATTACAGGTAATATAGAATATGAACAAATGATGTAAACAAACTGAAATTCTACCACACTTAGTGTCTTTTTATTGTGGTTTCACGGGCCCAGAGATGTTTGAAAATCACAGGGATGCATGCAGATCCAAGGTGTCAGCCTTAGCATCTCTGTAACGTTGGTGAGTGAAAATCAGCTGTAGTTTTTTTAGCCAATGCCATATCGTATTGGCCTTGTTTTGCTAGACGTAGAATTTGCATCAACTGGTCCATAGACGACTGTTTTGTTTTGGGTCATGCAGTGGACCTGCTTGACTAAGTGGATCCATCTCCACGTATGGAGGTGCTCTCTTTACCCTCATCACCAGCAAGCCGGCTAGTTTCACGAGCTCCATTACGGCAAACTTTGCCGTTGGGTGCACAGTTTGCATATGCAGTGTGTGTGTAGTTTGTATGTAGTTGGCTCCGCCCTCCCTCACGTATCTTTGGTTCATTGGTTGACACTGTGTGTCTGATTGACAGAAATACCTGGCAAGGCAGTTAGTCTGAGTATACGGTCAGAACGAATGTGTGCGCTTGAGCATTTAGGCCTATACTATTTTATTTATTATATATATATATATATAGATCTAGCTCTTCTGATATGCGAGACGGCTCTCAACGATCGGGTTCTGGTACTGTTTTTACTAAAATAGATTTTTTGAACACTAAGAACATATTATCCCTCAAATAAACCATATTGTCCCACCTGAAGCATGAATGCATTTTTATTATGTTACACTTTGCACCATGTTGAGCTCAGATGAACTATATTGGAATTTCTCTAGGCACTATTCTCCACCATCAACCTCTTATTGATGAACCTTTCTATAACCAAGAAATGGCTACTCAAACCAAACTATAACTGTATCTATGCATGTCTGTGTGTCATTGTCGACCCGTAACTAAAACACCTAAAAAAAAGTTTACCTCTTCATATTAATTTAATTTAGTGGTATGGTCTTAAACTATTTTAATCGTGATCATATAAAAATCTCTGCACAGCATTAACGCCATTTGACATTCAATTATTATTATCAGTTATATACACTGACTGGCTGTGATGCACCTTTATTGATCATGGTTTTTCGTGTATTGCTCAAAGCAGCTTTTAGGCATTATGGTGAAATATTAGCAAGAATAGCCTTATTGTGAAACCTCTTTTATCTATACAAAAGCCCAGTATTTAAATGAATACCTCTTTAGTTTAGCTGTTCATACACCCCACCAAACGATTACACTGTGAAAATTGTTGCACAAACTGACCCTGATCAAATGTAACTCATCGAGTATAAAGAATGAAAAAACTATAACCAGACATCAGAATACCTTTTCAGGTTTTTTATCTGTTTCTAATGATACGTATGGACCCTGTCTCTTTTCCCCCCTGCCTCTCTTTTATCTCCAGCAGTGAAAGTAGGGGAAGCAGCATGTGGTGGGCACATCTTCATTCTGGTGCCGTCCGACCACAGCGGGGCTCCTCTTCCTCTTGCAGAATCTCTGCAGCCGCTTCCAGAGGGACGTGGGTGGTTGGTCCTCTACATCCCTGGACAGTTCCTTGCTCATCTCTTCCAGAGTCTCTTCCAGAGTCTCCTCAGGGATGCTGGGGAGTCTCTTCTCTGAGGCACGTTGGGCTCTTGATTTGGCCCAGCTGTTACTGATGACGAATCGCTCATCTCTAAACCTCCTGTCACCAGTATTCTGAAAGGTACCGGCACAGTGGCTTACGAAGATTAAGCGAGGGAGTTCAGAGTCGGTCCAGACGCTTCTCGCCCAGGGGTTCTCAGCGGCCAAGGTGGGGGGGATCCACGATGGCTGGTGGGGGATCCACCCTGTTGTCCCTAATGAAGAAGCTTCTCAGCCTCTTGCACAGGGACGTCTGCTGCTGGAGGGACTTCTCTTGTCGGATGGTCTCCTCCAGAAGGCGGGCGAGAACTTCTTCGGTGCACCTATGAATGTACACAGGCTCGTCCAATCGGGTTCGGGGATACATACAGGTGTCTTCAGCAGTGCTGGATGCTCCGCCGGTCAGGCAGTCCTCTGCTTTGTCCCCAGAAGACATAGACAATTCGAAGGCACGCAGGATGGCCCGGCAACGAGCCCTCAAGGTTGAGGGCCGAGCTGATCGGCCACTCTCATCCATAATCTCAATAAAATGGCAAACTATGTTATTCGCTGTAAGGTTGAGTAATAATGACTGACAAGAGAGCCGTCGGGCCCTTTTATACTCCAGCTCCCAGCAAATGGGGAGTTCTGATTGGTGCAGAATGTAAAGGCATTATGACATCATAATGGAGAAAGCAGCATCAGTAAATATGCAAATGCTTGTTTGCACGTTATAGAATACATAGTAACCATAGTAACCAGTAGGAGTTAACATCTCAGTGGCTACAATGTATCAACTAATGTAATGGCTGAATAGCTTCTCTCTGGTGCAGTGTTCAATAGAAAATGGCTGCACAAATGTAAGTTTGAATGCTTCAGCTCCCAGTGGGAAGGAATAAATACAAATATATTGCTTTGTGTCAAATTGAGGAAATTAATGTATTTATTTTATTTGATCTCCGAATATCTTTAACGTGCGTTCTCACTAAGGGCTGTCCCTCTCTCAAATCGTCAGCCCGAGGGCTCTTTGGCAGACATTTTGAGCCTTTTATGCGCCCTTTCCGTAAGTCCCCATTTTAACAGACTTTGCTTGATGGAATTGCCCAGAGTTTACTGCGTTCACTGCCCATAGTTCACTATCTCTTCTACTGGGTTTTAAATGCGTGGCTGTGAGTGAGTTGGCTCCGCCCTCCCTCACGCATTTGTGGTTCATTGGTTGACACTGTGTGTCTGATTGACAGGAATACATGGCAAGGTGGTTATTCTGAGTAGACAGTCAAAACAAATGTGTGTGCTCGAGCATTTATGCCAATATAATTGTATTAATTGTTTAGTTCTTTGAGTTATTTAATTCTATTCACTTAATACTTTTCATATCTCATTTTGTATAAATAGATCCGGCTCTTTTGATATGCGATCTGACTCTCAACGTTCACCTTCACCTCAGGGCAGTATCTTACTCTCGGAAGTCGGAAAAAATAAATGTACGCACCTCAATTCGACAAAAGGCATGATGAGTAAAACACTTTCTGTAGTGCTTGTCTGATGCCCTGCCAAGCATGGCTGCCCCATTGGTTAAGATAATTGGTTGTTTAACTGGCTAATTGACTGGCAACTCTAGTGATCACCATGAGATCTTTATCCAATCAGAACCAGTGCTTTTGTCTCACGGGTGACAAGGTGTTGCCGATGCTGTCATAGAACTGGACATTAGGAAAAGCCATTAAGAAAATAATTTAATTCACGTGACTGTAGCCAAAATCCAAAGCATATAAGTCTAGGGATGTTGTGAATAATGAATGCTTGGTTCATCATTTTTACTCAAATATCCCTGTTGTCACGAATACACTCAAACACAGAGATGTAGGACCAATCGCGGTAATGAGAGAGGACAAACCTCTGTTCCTTAAACCTGTGCACGGCTAAACACAAAAACACAGCTGCACCCGCCCCCTCAACCTACACAGTAGAAAAAAACATTAAAGTGGCAGTGCAGTTGAAAACATGATCTTCCTGTTTTTATTTGATTATACACTATGAGTTTGAAATAACTCTGAAATTGTGAAAATTATGATATTGCATTTTTGTTTAAAAACTGTCTAAAACAAATGCCAAGAATTTAAACCTGTTCAGATGTGGTGGAACTTTTGGGCCACATGACATCACATTCTGAAAGTCTACTGTAAATGTTGCTAAATAGTAAGCTAAATTAGCTGGCCCTTAATGTCTGTTCACATTCTGAAAGCACTAAGACATTCACACTAGAAGCACTGAGACATTCACACTAGAAGCACTGAGACATTTGACACTAGAAGCACTGAGACATTCACACTAGAAGCACTGAGACATTTACACTAGAAGCACTGAGACATTCACACTAGAAGCACTGAGGCATTCACACCTACTAGAAGCACTGAGACATTCACACCCACTAGAAGCACTGAGACATTCACACCCACTAGAAGCACTGAGACATTCACACCCACTTAAGAAGCACTGAGACATTCACACCTACTAGAAGCACTGAGACATTCACACCCACACTGAGACAGAAGCACTGAGACATTCACACCTACTAGAAGCACTGAGACATCCACACCCACTAGAAGCACTGAGACATTCACACCCACTAGAAGCACTGAGACATTCACACCCACTAGAAGCACTGAGACATTCACACCCACTAGAAGCACTGAGACATTCACACCTACTAGAAGCACCAGAATGGGTAATTTTGGCTAATGCATGTTTTGAATTGGAGAATGTTGCTGACATATAATGACCAGTAGATGGCGCATCTTGTCCTTATTTGCAACACCAATGAAACAATTAGGGTCTGAAGGACCAGGCTGTGAGCTAAAACTACTTAGAAATTCATGAAACTTTTTGACCTTTTAATTTACCACCTGGTGACAGACAAGAAGAATTACAGATGGATTTTTTTACATTTTCCAGTGGTTATTATGTCAGCTGTTTTTCCCACTTTCAATTGATGTCCAATTTAGACCTATATAACCAGGTAAGTGGAGTTCATAACAAAATAGAGATGTAAAAGACTAGTACACTAGTAGGTGTGAAACCCAGCAGATATTCAAACTATGAAAAGCGTTTTTGAAACCTGTGTTCTAGGAGAAATACCTCTATGCCACTACACAGAAAAGACTCCCTCTCTTTTAGATTTAGACCGTTCTGTTTTCTTTTCTTTTTGACACACTTTGACATATCACAGGTGTAAAAATTACCTGGTAAACAATGCTTTGCGACAAATTTAATGAATGATGCTAGTGTGTTTGATACCATTAGATTTATTGTTGGAATTAATTCTATTGAATGGAACAGACAGTTATGAGCTCTGAATATCCTGCCATACAGCCAGTAGAGTTGGAATCAATTCTATTGAATGGAACAGACAGTTATGAGCTCTGAATATCCTGCCATACAGCCAGTAGAGTTGGAATCAATTCTATTGAATGGAACAGACAGTTATGAGCTCTGAATATCCTGCCATACAGCCAGTAGAGTTGGAATCAGTTCTATTGAATGGAACAGACAGGTATGAGTTCTGAATATCCTCTGCCAATTGGAATCAATTCTGAATGGAACCAGTATGAGCAGCCAGTAGAGCCCTTGGAATCAATTCTTCATTGAATGGAACAGACAGCCTGTATGAGCTCTGCCTCGGCCTCTGTGAGGACCATATCCTGCCAGCTACAGCAAGTAGAGCCATTTTTTTCAGTTTCTCAAAGAAATCATAGCCACCTCCTGTTTCAGCTTTCCAGCCCTGCCGACCTCTGTGACCACTCCCTGTTTCTTCAGCCCTTCCACCCGGTGGTGTATTTCTCCTTCTTCCAGCCTGTATTATAATGTAGACATACCGGCTCCCCTGCCTGCCTTTAGTCCGCAGTCCCCCTGGCCCTGCCTCGACCTCTGTGAGGACCACCTCGCCTGTTTCTTCAGCTCCTTCCAGCCCTGCCTCACATTGTGAGGACCACCTCATGTTTCTTCAGCTCCTTCCAGCCCTGCCTCTACCTCTGTGAGGACCACTGTCCTTCCAGCCCTGCTCTGTGAGGTTTCTTCAGCTCCTTCCAGCCCTGCCTTCCAGCCCTGTTTCCACCTCTGTGAGGACCACCTCGCCTGTTTCTTCAGCTCCTTCCAGCCCTGCCTCTCTGTGAGGACCACCTCACCTGTTTCTTCAGCTCCTTCCAACCCTGCCCTTCCAGCCTGTCTCCACCTGTTTCTTCAGCTCCTTCCAGGACCACCTCTTCTCTGTTTCTTGTCAGCTCCTTCCAGCCCTGCCCCTGCCTCTGTGAGGACCACCGCCGCTTGTGCCTTCTCCCAGGCCATTTTAAGTGCTCTGCAATAAGGGTGTCAGGAACTCCCTGTAATATAGTGGTTGAGATGTAAAATAGTATAGTTGTAATATAATGTGTAATTAGGGTTCCTCCTTCAGGATCCTCCTCCGTCAGGATATTGTTATTGTTAGTATTCTTATTATTATTCTTATTAGGGTTCCTCCGTCAGGATTAAACCTATTGTTATTGTTAGTATTCTTATTATTATTTTTATTAGGGTTCCTCCGTCAGGATTAAACCTATTGTTATTGTTAGTATTCTTATTATTATTCTTATTAGGGTTCCTCCGTCAGGATTAAACCTATTGTTATTGTTAGTATTCTTATTATTATTCTTATTAGGGTTCCTCCGTCAGGATAACCTATTGTTATTGTTAGTATTCTTATTATTATTATTCCTCCGTCACTTATCTTATTATTATTATACCTCCCTAAATGGTTCAATAACTCGGTTGCCCTTGGATAATTTTTTCAAAAAATTTGCACATTGATAAAACAGGTGTC
The DNA here is from genome assembly GCA_029465975.1 of Dallia pectoralis. NCBI lineage: Eukaryota > Metazoa > Chordata > Actinopteri > Esociformes > Umbridae > Dallia > Dallia pectoralis. Next base: position 2,173,771 of record CM055729.1, read on the forward strand.
GAGTAACTCACACAACTCAAATGACCTACATACACCCATAGGTGGCGCTATAAATCACGGCCAAAGTCCCACCACACCGTTTGTCCGATATGGCTGAAACGTGGTGTCTATGCCTTAATTGACCTGATGAACAAAAAAGCCTATTGGACCCATTAAGTCCGCCATGATGGATTTTTCTGTACAGTCCAAATTTGGGACAATGTATAAAACGCGACTCCTCTTGAACCGCTGCTCTGATTCATTTGGTTGTTGGCTTGACATGTGTAGAATTACTGTCATTCAATTTGATATTTAAGGGAATGAAATTGAATACAAAATGGCGGAAAGGGGCGTGTCTATGTACATTTTCATATTTCCTTAATTTCTGTATGTTCGGGGTCAGCCCCGCTGCCCAATATGTTAAAAATGGATGCCCTTTGGCATACTTGCCTTACTATTCATGATGAACAAAAAAGCCTCTGGGACGCATAAGGTTTGCAATGATGGAATGCCTTGTACAGTCCAGATTTGGGAAAACCTTCATAAATTGTTTTCTCTTGAACCGCTGCTCCAAATGACTTGAATCTTGCTTTAGTCATGTGTGGAAGTAATGTCTTTCATTGTTAAATTTAGCAAAAAAACATTATAATACATATTGAGGTGCGTGTTTATGTAACTTTCTATATTGCCATCACCTATTTGTGTCAGAGAATAGCCCCGCTGCTCCATATGTCCAAAATGGATGCATATTGTTGTACATGACTTGTTTCTCATGGTGAACAAAAAAGCCTCATGGACCATGAGGTTTGCCATGATGGATTGTCTTGTACAGTGACATTTAGGGAAAAACTTTATGTATTGTTTTCTCTTGTATTGCTGCTCCAAATGACTTCAAACTTGCGTTTATATGTGTGGAATTCGTGTGTTATGATGTTACATTTAGCACAAAGCAATAGAATGATTAATGGCTGAATAGGGCGTACTTATTTAAAATTTCACACGAATCAAATGTTTTTTTTGTGTTATGACACATTATTTTTCACACATGCGCCACTAGTTTGCACGCAGCGTCTGCGTCCCTGTGATCTCCTAAGACGTCGACCCCATTATTAGAGATTCTTTTTTTTCTCCATTATAAGAGATCGGTAGAGGTACATTTTAAAGAGTATGCATAGTTTAGTTACCAAATGTTCTGCCTATAAACTTTATTATATATTGTGCAATATTTTACATGTGATGGATACGTTTTTTACTTTCCCCCACGGACTGAAAACGAAAACAACACATTATTTTCCCAGAGATGTAAGGACATAGTCGTTCATTTGAACCGTAAGTTATAAACTTTCCAAACATTTATTAATGTGTTATCGTTGTTATAATATCTTGAGTTTAGTAGTTATATGCGTACTAAGTGTATTTGCATCCAGATAATAGCAGTTGAACTAATGGTATCTCTGTGATACAATTAACCAGTTTCAGAATTGTAACCTGCTAGTTTGATCAATCAATCAATCAAATTTATTTATAAAGCCCTTTTTACAACAAAAGGTGTCACAAAGTGCTTTTACAATCACCAGCCTGAATCCGACAGAGCAAACATCAACAAGTTGAACAAGTTGACACACGGCGGCTAGGAAAAACTCCCTGAAAGTCAGATTTAGGAAGAAACCTAGAGAGGAGCCAGGCTCTGAGGGATCACCAGTCCTCTTCTGGCTGGGCTGGGTCAGTTTATGACTGTACAACAAGCGAGGTGTGAAAAACTGAGAAAGCAAAATAGTCCGGGATGTCCGGGAGGGATGTTGGATTTGATAGGACTTGGAGGAAGAAGCTCCGGTTGCACCAGCTGTTCTGTCAGCCGCACAGTCAGGGGCCCCAGGGAGGATCCAGCATATGCTCCAAGCTGGAGCGGTCCCCCTGACAGAAGTGGACACAAACACAGGGAAAGGTTGGACACTAGTTCCCGGCACAATAGTATACCGAACATAATACTTTAAAAGGAGACAGGGGGGTTAGTGAGACAATGGCCATGAACGGGTAAACCCAGGACAAGTCCAGACAGATGTTAGTAGAGACAGGACACAGGAAAGGTTAGACACCCTGGTTCCCTACGTCCCCGGCACCATAATATAGCAGCATAGATCTTAGAATGAGACAGGGGGGTCCAGTGAAGCTGGGGCCCTGAACAGGGTAAACCCCGAAACAGGGCCCAATAGGCCGGAAAACACCCACCCACTATGCCGAGCATCAACCCAGGGACGCCAATCGACCATGACCACTCGGGCAGGTTTAGTTTTTGCTCACAAAGTTACTCGAGCTGGTGGAACAAACAAGAGCTATAGCGAGCCAGTGACATCCACACTCCGAGGAGCATATGGGAGGTTTAGTTTTTGCTCACAAAGCTACTCGAATTGAGGCTGCAACGGAGCACTATAGCGAACCAGTGACTCCTCCCCACAGTTAACTGGGATAATCAGAGTTTAATTCACCAGCTACTCGGATTGAGCGAACAAAGGAGAGCTATAGCGAACCAGTGACTCCTCCCCACAGTTAACTGGGATAATCAGAGTTTGTTCACTAGCTACTCGGATTGAGCGAACAAAGGAGAGCTATAGCGAGCCAGTGACTCCACCCCCCAGGCAGCAGCCTGGAGGTATCGTTTTGCTCAAAAAGCTACTCGAGAGGCAACAACAGGGAACCATAGCGAGCCAGTGACTCCACCCCCCAGGCAGCAATCGAGAGGACACCCCAGGGGAGATGTGAACCCGCAAGGCAAAGACAGCAGGGCAGAATGAGATCCGAGCCTTCCTTTCACCTTCGTACCCTGGGCCATATTACACTCAACCATAGACCTTACTGAAAAGATATGTTTTTAATTGTGATTTAAAGGTTTGAACAGAATCTACATTTCTAACCCAGATTGGCAACTCATTCCATAATAGAGGAGCTCTATAGGAGAAGGCTCTACCTCCAGCTGTTTGTTTAGAAATTTTAGGTACAATTAGGAGACCAGCATCCTTTGATCTAAGGTTACGCGTGGGTATGTATGCCTGGACTAATTCAGCGAGGTAGGTGGGAGCAAGTTGATGTAAAGCTTTATATGTTAACAGTAGTACTTTAAAGTCTGCCCTAGCCTTAACAGGCAGCCAATGTAAAGAGGCTAAAACTGGGGTAATATTGTCAAACTTCTTAGTTCTAGTTAAGATTCTAGCAGCCGTATTAAGTACTAATTGAAGTTTGTTTATTGATTTATCAGGGTAACCAGAGAATAGAACATTGCAATAATCTAATCTTGAGGTAACAAAAGCATGGATTAGTTTTTCTGCATCAATTTTTGATAAATAGTTTCTGATTTTTGCAATATTCCGAAGATGAAAAAATGCTGTCCTTGAAATATATTTTATGTGATCGTCAAATGAGAGATCAGGGTCAAGGGTCACTCCAAGGTTTTTGACAGTTTTTTGTGAAATGACTATACATCCGTTTAGGTTCAGCGTAATGTCTGTCAATAAATCTCTCTGTTTCTTAGGTCCTAAAACTAGCATTTCAGTTTTATCTGAATTTAGGAAAGTGTCATCCACTTTCGTATATCTGAAACACAAGCTTCCATAGTGGCTAATTTAGGGGCTTCTCCATGTTTCATAGCAATATACAGCTGCGTGTCATTGGCATAGCAGTGAAAATTGACATTATGTTTTCGGATTACATCACCCAAAGGTAACATATAGAGTGAGAACAGAAGTGGTCCTAAGACTGAGCCTTGTGGAACACCAAAGCATACCTTTACACATCTACACAAACAAACTGAAGTCTATCTGATAAATAAGATCTAAACCAATCGAGAACATGTCCTCTTAGCCCAACAAGGGTCTCCAATCTCTCCAAGAGAAGGGAGTGATCAATAGTGTCAAAGGCAGCACTAAGATCAAGAAGCAATAGGAGAGATGCAGAACCTTTGTCAGAAGCCAATAAAAGGTTGTTTACCACCTTAACAAGTGCAGTCTCAGTGCTATGATGGGGTCTAAAACCGGACTGAAGTTTTTCATATATATTATTTGTCTTCAGAAAGGCTGTAAGTTTTTTCTAGGATTTTTGAAAGAAACGGGAGGTTTGATATTGGTCGGTAGTTTTTTAGGATGTCTGTATCTAAGTTACATTTTTTTAGCAGAGGCTTAATTTCTGCAATTTTTTGTGAGGTTGGCACTGATCCGGAGGATAGGGAGCAATTTATTATGTTCAACATTGATGGGCTAAGCACAGGAAGTAACTCCTTAAGTAATTTAGTTGGAATTGGGTCTAGTTGACAGTTGGTTGATTTTGAACTATTTATTAATTTTGTAAATGTTTCAAGAGACACAGGTACAAAAGATTCAAGAGTCGCCATTGAAACTAAATCAGGGCAGCTCTGCGGGCTCTTAGGACAACAAAGTTTTTGAGAACTGAGGCAGTTAAGGGTACAATTTGCAATTTCTTTTCTAATGTTGATTATTTTTTCATCGAAGTAGTTCATGAATTCATCACAACTAAAGTGAAGACCCACTTCATTGGTTAAATATTGCTTTTTAGTGAGTTTTGCAATTGTGTCAAAAATAAATTTAGGATTATTTTTGTTTGTGTCGATTAGATTAGATAAGTAGGCTGATCGAGCACTTATAAGTGATTTCCGGTATAGCACAGTACTATCAATCCAGGCTAGTCTAAATACTTCTAACTTTGTGGAGCGCCACTTTCGCTCCAATTTTCTGGAGGCTTGCTTAAGTGTTCTAGTAGTGTCAGTGTACCAGGGAGCAAGTTTCTTATTTCGTATTGGTTTTGTTTTTAGGGGTGCCACAGCATCTAAAGTCTTACGCAGTATATCGTTTAGATCCTCTATTTGATTGTGTGTAGATGATGTAGCTCTACCATCATTTAGCAGGCCGAACGAGCCTGGAAGTGCGTCAATAAATTTATTAGTAGTCGTAGAATTTATGCAACGCGTTTTAAAGATCCCTACCTGGGGGGCAAAAGTGTCACTTGTTTTAATGCTAAATGTTATAAGATTATGGTCAGATAAACCAGGATTTTGAGGAAAAATTGTTAGATCAATTACATTTATTCCCTTTGATAACACTAAATCTAAAGTATGATTGTGACAGTGCGTAGGTCCTGAGACGTGCTGGAGAAAACCTACCGAGTCAATTATGGCACTAAATGCCTTTTGAAGAGGGTCATTGGTATTTTCCATATGGATGTTAAAATCACCAGCGATTAAAATTGAATCTGCCATGACTACAATGTTGGACAAGAATTCTGGAAACTCACTTAGGAACAATGTGTACGGCCCAGGAGGCCTGTAGATAGTAGCTATCAAAAACGAGGTATTGCCCTGATTTGTTCTCATAAGTAATACTTCAAAAGACACAAACACAGTGATTTGTTTTAATGAAAGATTATATTGTGTAGCATAAATATTGGCAACACCCCCCTTTACGGGATGCACGGGAATCTGATCACTGGTGTAACCTGGAGGGGAAGCTTCATTTAAAGGTATAAATTCATCAGGCTTAAGCCAGGTTTCACACAGGGCAATTAGGTCTAATTTATGATCAGTAATTAATTAATTTACTGTAATTGCTTTTGAGGTAAGTGATCTAATATTTAGGAGACCTATTTTTAGATATGAGATGTTAATGTCAGTTTTATTTATGACTGGACTAATTGAGGGCCTTATATTAATAAGGTTGCTTTTATTAACACTACCTTTTTTATTTTATTGAGCCTAGTTTTAATGACGTGTCGATGGTGCAGGGTTTGCTGACTGCTCTGGCTATGCTATCAGCAGATCCCACTAGACTAGCAGGTTGGCTAACAGCCTGCTGCCTGACCTGCACCCTATCTCATGTTAACGCTATAGGAGTGAGTCTCCTAGCTATATTCCTAGACAAAAGAAGAGCACCTCTCCAGCTAGGATAGAGTCCGTCGCTCTTCAGCAGATCAGGCTTGACCCTGTTCCTGGTCGAGTCCCAAAAACCTGGCCAATTATCCACGTAACCTATCGATTGCGACGGGCAGAACTCCGTCTTCAGCCAGCGATTGAGCTGTGAGAGTCTGCTGTAGATCTCATCACTGCCCCTAGCTGGCAGGGGGCCAGAGACTATTACTCGATGCCAGAGTATATATGATAGACAGAGTGTCTGATGAAGCATTACAGCATGATAAAATATTAGGCTACATCCATGGGTATTGTAGACTAATTGGTTCATGCTCCACGCTAATTGATGACAATAAATCTCAGTATCTTGTATCTTTCATGATTTACTGTAAACGTGGAATATCGTTTGTCAGTTTCCATAAAACTATGCATTAAGAGTAATGCAGCAAATACTTATCATTTTGACTAGTTGTATCAATTGATAGTTAGATCTGTCAAATGAAATGAACAGACTATAATCTCAAATGTAATGTAGGAATCGCATTTTGAAATAGTAGTACTTTGATGTTACATTGTATCATATTGAACCGGTGATAAAAGTTAAATGAACAAATGATCTTCAATTTAGGTGTATTGTATCCAAGCAATTGAAAGTTTTGAGAAAAGTGCATTTTGATCTTCGGTTGTGAGTTTTGTGTCTAGAGTTGTGGAAAATGACATTAAGGTTCTGAGATAATGGTCAAAGGGATCGCTAAAAACTGTAATAGTGAATACACTGTATGCTGGCACCATCCTAATGGTGAATACACCGTATGCTGGCACCATCCTAATATTGAATACACTGTATGCTGGCACCATCCTAATGGTGAATACACCGTATGCTGGTGTAACGAGGTAAACATTGTAAGTTGAGGGCTCTTTAAATAAATCCTGCAATAATGGGATTGCGTTCCCTATTGATTGTGCTGTTAGCGCTAGGAGCCACTGTGTTCACGTGATCTGCAGCAAAAGGGAAGCTAAAGGGAACTGCTGTGGGTGAGTCGTTTCGCTTTTAGCTCCACACTAAAAGTTGAAAATATAAACTTTCCCATAAAATGTTTGACAATGTTTGCAAGGATTGCTCACAGTAGATACTGATTGATCTTTAGAGAGTGTTTTCTGTCTATATTTCTCGTTTCATGACAGTTTAGATGCAGTCGACAATCTTTCTAACTGTGTCATCCTGCACGTGCGTTTTAATGAGGTGAAATGTATTTTGAATAGGTGGAGCTTTACAAATGAAACAATTCACCATCTTCTCTTTATCATCCATCTGTTCTGTGTGCAGGTAAATGTTTTGATTTACTTTTGTAAACATTTGGTATAAAAGGTGCTTTATAAAGTACTTAATTTATTTTTGTATTAGGAATATCAGATGTAACAGTTGTTTATTGTGATTTCATATGTTTAATAGACGCACAGAGTGAATGAAGGAATACTGAACATTTACAGATTGGTTTTATTTTTGTTTACTGTGTCAAGTATAATATTGTGTGAAGGAGTGTTTATTGTTACATTAAGATGAGCAGAGCTAAAGAGAACTGCTGTGGGTGGAGCTTTACAAATGAAACAATTCACCATCTTCTCTTTATCATCCATCTGCTCTGTGTGCAGGAAAATAAAGAATTCTGTGATCCACATTCGAGTGTGTGTGTGCGGATGAAGGGTGAGACAAACCGGGTCAGAGGGGGAAAAAAAAAACAAAAGGTCACATTGATGCCGTGACTCAGGACTTTAGTCAAGGTGGTTGAAGATCACCTGAACATCGGACCGGCGGACTTGTCTTCATTCTTCTCTGCACTGGACTTTCAGCTAAGCTTTAAAGTTATCACGGGACAATCTTTTGTCCTCTCATTAATTATGGAGAACGCAAGGTCAACTGGACCTCGGTACACGGGCACTCCAGGTGTAATTGGTCGAGGGAGAGGTCTGTTAGCAACACCAATTCCCTTCCCAGACATTAGCAATGGTATCGGGTTAGAAGCTAATGCTAATTTAGGTGCTAATGAGAACCCTATTTGTGTAAATTCTGAAACCACGCAGCCAATTAGCACATCAACTCCAGTCCTTACCAGTGATGTGATGAGTCAGATGGGTGTCATAGTACAACAAGTAGGCCTGCAACTGGCAGACAGTATCATTGAACGCTTGAATTTGCACAATCAAACAGATGATACATCTAAGCACTATCAAAATAGCCGGAAAAGTAGACACATGCCTGAAATGAGCTCAACGCCAAATACTTCGCATATTCAAGTAGTGCGTCAGAGGGAAGTTAAAGACCCTCCAATTTTCAGAGGCAATGCATCAGACACTGTTACACTTGATGAGTGGGTGGAGCTCATGAAAAACTTCATAAAAAAGGGGCTTCTGCCTACTGAAGAGCAGGGTGAAGAGATTTTAATCCACTTGAGAGGCAAAGCCAAAGATGTTGTTAAAGTGGGGATGCTATCTAGCGGATTGAATACCAGAACACAACCTGATGCAATCTACACCATATTACGCAAACATTTCAGTTGCCAGCAGTATTCTCCTATCCCATTGCAAGATTTCTACACTACTCTCCCAGAACCTCAGGAGGATCCCTTTGATTACTGGTTGTGCCTGAACCGTACAGCTGACATCACAGCTGAGTGTCTAAAACAGCAGGGCAAAGTACTAGACAACCAACTGATTGAAGTCACACACATGTTTATTAGAAACTGCCCAGATTCAGATCTAGCGCTGACATTTCGTTCAAAAACAATTGACAAGTGGACAGCTTATGAAGTGCAATAGATACTGAACGAGTATCATTCTGAGAAAACTCTCAAAGTCACGGGACAAGGAAATAAGTCGAATGAACGTGAAAAGAAAATTTCTATGAATGAGCTGCATGTAAACTCTGGTCCATGCCCATTGAAAGCTAACCCAGATTCTCTCGAGTCAAAACAGTCAGAAAATATGGCGTTGGAAAAGGTGATGGATATGCTAGAAAGAGTTCTGATGAACAATTATGGCCATGCACAGGCAAGCAAGGATTACAGGAAGAGAAGCAGCATGCCTAGAATTCCAGGTTTGAATGAAGCGCCAGGCTTGGTATGCAAGGATACCTCACATTCTGCTTTTACTCACTGTAGAGACAACAGGTTATGTTTCTAGTGTTTTTCACCTGACCATCCCAGAAACCCCTCCCGGGAATCATCACCTTAACGTGGTGGAGAGGTTTGTGTGCCCCTATGAACCTGAGGGCTGGGTTGTCTGGAGCTTCATGCTCCTGGTAGGGTTTCCCAAGGCAAAGTGGTCTCAGGCGAGGGGCCAGACTAAGAATGGTTCACCAAGACCCCATGAAAGATAGAGGGAAAAGGAGCGAGACCCTGCCTGGAGGAAGCCCAGGGCCCTCGTCTGGAGCCAGGCCCAGACGGCGGGCTCGAAAGCGAGCGTCTGGTGGCCGGGTTTGCCACGGAGCCCGGCCGGGCACAGCCGGCATCTCTCTCCTCTCCATCCTGTGGGCCCACCACTCACAGGAACAACCGCAGGGGTCGGGTGCGCTGTCATATGGGTGGCAGTGAAGGTGGGGGGTCTCGACGGATCAGACCCGGGCGGCAGAAGCTTGCTTTGGGGACGTGGAACGTCACCTCACTGGGGGGGAAGGAGCCAGAACTTGTGCGTGAGGTGGAGCGATACCAGTTGGATCTGGTGGGACTTACCTCTACGCACAACCGTGGCTCTGGAACCTTACTCCTGGATAGGGATTGGACTCTGTTCTTCTCTGGAGTTGCCCAGGGTGAGAGGCGGCGGGCTGGTGTGGGGATACTCACGAGCCCACGTCTGAGCACGGCGGTGTTGGAGTTTACCCCGGTGGATGAGAGGTTTGCCTCCCTACGCCTAAGGGTGGTGGGGGGGAAACTCTGACTGTTGTTTGTGCTTATGCACCAAACAGCAGTTCGGAGTATTCAGCCTTCATGGAGACCCTGAAGGGAGTCCTATATAGGGCTCCAGTAGGGGACTCCATCATTCTGCTGGGAGACTTCAACGCACATGTGGGCAACAATGGAGACACCTGGAGAGGCGTGATTGGGAGGAACGGCCTCCCTGATCTAAACCCGAGCGGTCGTTTGTTATTGGACTTCTGTGCTAGTCATGGATTGTCTATAACAAACACCATGTTCGAACATAAGGAGGCGCATAAGTGTACATGGTACCAGAGCACCCTAGGCCGAAGGTCAATGATCGATTTTGTGATCGTATCGGCTGATCTAAGGCCGCATGTTTTGGACACTCGGGTGAAGAGAGGGGCAGAGCTGTCAACTGATCACCATCTGGTAGTGAGTTGGATCAGAGGGTGGGGAAAGACTTTGGACAGACCAGGTAAGCCCAAACGGGTAGTGCGGGTGAACTGGGAACGTCTGGAGGAGGCCCCTGTCCGAAAGATCTTCAACTCACACCTCCGGCGGAGCTTTTCAGGCATCCCTGTGGAGGTTGGGGGCATTGAACCTGAGTGGGCAATGTTCAAAGCTTCTATTGCTGAAGCTGCGGCGGTGAGCTGTGGTCTCAAGGTCCTAGGTGCCTCAAGGGGTGGTAACCCTAGAACACCGTGGTGGACCACGGTGGTCAGGGAAGCTGTCCGACTGAAGAAGGAGGCCTTCAGGGATATGCTAGCCCTGGGGACTCCGGAGGCAGTTGCAGGGTACCGACAGGCCCGAAGGGCTGCAGCCGCTGCCGTGTCAGAGGCAAAGCAGCGGGTGTGGGAGAAGTTTGGAGAAGCTATGGAGAAGGACTTTCGGTCGGCACCAAAATGCTTCTGGAAAACCGTTCGGCACCTCAGAAGGGGAAAACGGGGAACCATCCAAGCTGTGTACAGTAAGGATGGGACACTGTTGACCTCAACTGATGATGTGATCGGGCGCTGGAAAGAGCATTTTGAGGAGCTCCTGAATCCGACCTGCACGCCCTCTAGTACAGAGGCAGAGCTGGAGGCTGATGGAGGGTCATCGTCAGTTTCCCTGGGGGAAGTCGCTGAGGTAGTCAAACAACTCCACAGTGGCAAAGCCCCAGGGACTGATGAGATTCGTCCAGAAATGCTAAAAGCTTTGGGTGGGGAAGGGCTGTCTTGGTTGACACGCCTCTTCAACATTGCATGGAAGTCTGGGACAGTGCCAGAGGAGTGGCAGACCGGGGTGGTGGTTCCCCTCTTTAAAAGGGGGACCAGAGAGTGTGTGCCAATTACAGAGGTATCACACTCCTCAGCCTCCCTGGTAAAGTGTACTCCAAAGTGCTGGAAAGGAGGGTTCGGCCAATAGTCGAACCTCAGATTGAAGAGGAACAATGCGGTTTTCGTCCTGGCCGGGAACCACGGACCAGCTCTTTACTCTCGCAAGGATCCTGGAGGGGCCTGGGAGTATGCCCATCCAGTCTACATGTGTTTTGTGGATCTGGAGAAGGCGTATGACCGGGTACCCCGGGATCTTTTGTGGGAGGTGCTGCGGGAGTATGGGGTGAGGGGGTCTCTTCTCAGGGCCATCCAATCTCTGTACGCTCAAAGCATGAGCTGTGTCCGTGTCCTCGGCAGTAAGTCGGATTCGTTCCAGGTGGGGGTTGGCCTCCGCCAGGGCTGCGCTTTGTCACCAATCCTGTTTGTAATATTCATGGAAAGGATATCAAGGCGTAGTCATGGGGGGGAGGGGTTCCCGTTCGGTGGGCTGATGGTCACATCACTGCTTTTTGCGGATTATGTGGTCCTGATGGCCTCATCGGTCGGTGACCTTCAGCACTCACTGGATCGGTTCGCAGCCGAGTGTGAAGCGGCTGGGATGAGGGTTAGCACCTCTAAATCTGAGGCCATGACTCTCAGCAGGAAACCGGTGGAGTGCCTACTCCGGGTAGGGAATGAGTCCTTACTCCAAGTGAAGGAGTTCAAGTACCTCGGGGTCTTGTTCGCGAGTGAGGGAACAATGGAGCGGGAGATTGGTCGGAGGATCGGAGCACCGTTGTGACGAAAAGAGAGCTGAGCCGAAAGGCAAAGCTCTCGATCTACCGGTCAATCTTTGTTCCTACCCTCACCTATGGTCATGAAAGCTGGGTCATGACCGAAAGAACGAGATCGCGGGTACAAGCGGCCGAAATGGGTTTTCTCAGAAAGGTGGCTGGCCTCTCCCTTAGGGATAGGGTGAGAAGCTCAGTCATCCGAGAGGAACTCGGAGTTGAGCCGCTGCTCCTTTGCATAGAAAGGAGCCAGTTGAGGTGGTTCGGGCATCTTGTACGAATGCCACCTGGGCGCCTCCCTAGAGAGGTGTTCCAGGCACGTCCAGCTGGGAGGAGACCTCGGGGAAGACCCAGGACTAGGTGGAGAGATTATATCTCCACACTGGCCTGGGAAAGCCTCGGGATTCCCCAGTCAGAGCTGGCTAATGTTGCCCGGGAAAGGGAAGTTTGGGGTCCCCTGCTAGAGCTGCTACCCCCGCGACCCGACCCCGGATAAGCGGTTGAAGATGAGATGAGATGAGATCCCAGAAACCGGTGTCCGAAGGAAAGGAAAAATGCTCTCTCAGGCAACCAGCAGTCAAACTAATTGATCTGCGTGTGAGGGAGGACCACGTAGATCTTGAGAGTAAAGCTCCTATATCCAGTTTCGACGATGTGAAAGATTATGAGTCCTTATGTGAAATGTTCAGTGATGTATCCTCAGACAAAACAGTCATCTTTCAAGGTGTACAGAGAGTCCCAAAAGCTGATAGCTTGTTTTACACATCCGTTTCAGTTGAGCCAGATCTCATTCTTAAAGCTTTAATTGATAGTGGATCAATGGCATGTACTCTTAGTGAGTCTGCTGAAGAATGATTGATTAAAAGCAACCCAGATATAACCAGCCAGTCAGCACACGATATTGTCATTGTTGGTTGTGGTGGCCATCATGTGTCCCCTACCGCAATATATGATCTTAAAGCTACAGTGTACGGCTGCTCCATGTCAATTCCTGTGTTGGTTGTGCCTGTGCAGACTGAAGAGATGATTTTAGG
>CM055729.1:2187194-2354434 GCA_029465975.1 Dallia pectoralis
AGTAATCAGCAGGTGGTGCATAAGGGCGGTGAAGGTTCTTGTGACCCAAACAGTGATGAACTATTGTCTCCAGGTTCCACTGGGAGTCAGGAAGTGTCCGCGGTGCTGGCAGCTCACTCTACTGGCGGCCTGAGTGAAGTAATGGGCATGATACCAGTCATCTCACAACCACAGCAGTTAAGCCCTCCATTACAGCACAGTAACATAGTCGATGAGCAGGAGAAGGACAGCACTTTGTGTCGGATTCGGTATTATATTGAAAGATGTCGGAAACCATCTAAGAAAGAACAAGCAAGAGAATCCAAGAGTATGTGGAGATTGTTGAAACAACAAGAAAAACTTGTCATCCGTGATGGTGTGCTATACATGGTAAAAAAGGATCCGAAACTGAACAAGAAATTGTACCTGGTTGTTGTACCTGCTTCTTTAAAAGCACAAGTTCTCCATGGCATCCATGACGCAGCGGGTCATCAAGGACGTAGTAGAACACTGTCACTAGCGAGACAACGGTTCTTCTGGATTGGAATGAGGAAATATATTGATGATTACGTCAGAAACTGCTGTCGCTGTGTGGTCGGTAAAACCTCAGAACCCAATGCTTGTTCTCCCTTGGGAAGTATTCGAACATCAGAGCCATTGGAGTTGGTATGCATCGACTTCTGGTCGGCGGAGCTCAGGAGAAGGAAAGTCTGTGGATGTGTTGACTGTGACAGATCATTTTACAAAAATGGCCCATGCTTTTCCATGCCAGAATCAGTAAGCGAAACAGGTTGCAAAGAGGCTCTGGAATGACTTCTTCTTAGTGTATGGATTTCCTAAGCGAATCCATTCCTACCAGGGGGCTAATTTTGAAAGTAAGCTAATCAAGGAGCTGTTAACCATGGCGGGGGTGGACAAGTCACACACAACACCATACCACCCTATGGGTAATGGTGTTGTTGAAAGATTCAATAGGACTCATGGAAGCATGATCAGAACATTGCCTCCAAAAGAAAAATCTAAATGGCCACAGATGCTACAGCAACTTACCTTCTGTTACAACTGTACGGAACATGAGACAACAGGCTTTGCGCCATTCTTTCTTATGTTTGGCAGAGTTCCTCGTCTACCAATTGATGTCCTGTTTTAGAATGTGCTCTTAAATGAGGATGTGGTGGATGTAAAGGATTTTGTGTCCAAGTTGAGGAGCGACTTGCGTGAAGCAGCACGTATAGCGCAGGTGCACACTTTGAAAGAACAGGAACGACATGGAAGACTTTACCACAGAAAGGTGAAGGGATGTCCACTGGCTGTTGGTGATCGAGTGCTGGTTGCGAACAGAGGTGAAAGAGGGAGAAGTGAAGTTGCTGACAGATGGGAGTCATCTCCATATGAAGTCATGATTGTGTACCCTGACATCAATGTTTACAGGATCAAGTCAATCAACTCAGACAAAGTGAGAGTAGTCCATAGAAACCTTTTGTTACCTGTGAGTTTTCTGCCGATTGATGAACCTCAGGAACAGGATCAAAGGAACGGGGATGTGAATGACGAAATTGCTGAAAGAGATCAAGTTGAACATGGTGATGGTATTGTTCTTGAGGACTGTGACCATGATGACAGAACTGCAAACTGGATATTAAGTAATTCAGACAGTTTCGTTGAGAAAGATGGTCATATACCCTCTCCTGAATTGCCTGAAGTATCAGATTGTGTGTCAGAGATCCTGGACTCCGTGAGTGTTGATGCTGGGGACCTGGATGAAGGAAGTGATGCCAAAGTGCAAAGTGATGTTGAAGGGAGTAATGGAAGTGTAACAAGTGCTGCTGATTTACCTAAAGTGGAAGGTCATGACTCTGATTTGAGTCAAGGAGGTCATTACAGGCATGAGGTCACAGAGGGATCTGTGGTGTGCACACAGCCAAGACATGTTGATGCTGTAGTGACTCAAACAAGACGTGGCAGAGTTATTAAGCCTCCTAAAAGACTGATTTATGAGATGAATGATCAATTCATACACAGTTCAGACACAACAGTTAGTTCTTTTGTTCATTTAGTTAAAAGCATTTTCACATTAACAGTGACATTTGATTTCATGCGTAGCTGAGAACACGAGAAGGGAACATATTGACATAGAGATTTGGAGTCAAATTGGGAGTTAATGTATATAATGAACTTTGAGGTGTAACAGGCATCTCTTTAGTCTACTGTAAGATCGGGAATAGGCGCCTTCCTTGTCTTTATGTACTCCTCATGGGAGAATCAGGTGATTGACAGTTAAGAATACTCCATGTGCATTTTCTTCTCTTTGTCATTGTTGAAACATGAGGTTGGAGTTCAATACCTTGTTATTATTTTTTTTATTATTATTGGATGTCCCCGTTAAGCAGGGTTTAGGGGGGTGTATGTAACGAGGTAAAAATAGTAACTTGAGGGCTCTTTAAATAAATCCTGCAATAATGGGATTGCGTTCCCTATTGGTTGTGCTGTTAGCGCTAGGAGCCACTGTGTTCACGTGATCTGCAGCAGAGCTAAAGAGAACTGCTGTGGGTGAGTCGTTTCGCTTTTAGCTCCACACTAAAAGTTGAAAATATAAACTTTCCCATAAAATGTTTGACAATGTTTGCAAGGATTGCTCACAGTAAATACTGATTGACCATCCTAATATTGAATACACTGTATGCTGGCACCATCCTAATATCGAATACACCGTATGCTGGCACCATCCTAATATTGAATACACTGTATGCTGGCACCATCCTAATGGTGAATACACTGTATGCTGGCACCATCCTAATATTGAATACACCGTATGCTGGCACCATCCTAATAGTGAATACACCGTATGCTGGCACCATCCTAATGGTGAATACACTGTATGCTGGCACCATCCTAATAGTGAATACACTGTATGCTGGCACCATCCTAATATTGAATACACCGTATGCTGGCACCATCCTAATAGTGAATACACCGTATGCTGGCACCATCCTAATAGTGAATACACTGTATGCTGGCACCATCCTAATAGTGAATACACCGTATGCTGGCACCATCCTAATGGTGAATACACTGTATGCTGGCACCATCCTAATGGTGAATACACTGTATGCTGGCACCATCCTAATAGTGAATACACTGTATGCTGGCACCATCCTAATATTGAATACACCGTATGCTGGCACCATCCTAATAGTGAATACACCGTATGCTGGCACCATCCTAATAGTGAATACACTGTATGCTGGCACCATCCTAATAGTGAATACACCGTATGCTGGCACCATCCTAATGGTGAATACACTGTATGCTGGCACCATCCTAATGGTGAATACTCTGTTTGCTGGCACCATCCTAATATTGAATACACTGTATGCTGGCACCATCCTAATGTGTTGATACGTTGTACACTGTTGATCTTTTAAATCTTCCTCTTCCTCAACAATAAAGAGCTCTTGATTGGCCGCTGCTTCAGCGCAATGAAACATGTTGAATGTTGTTTTCCAGAAACTGCTACAGACTACTCTGGTGCTTCATGACATAATCACTGTGGACGATATCACAGAGATGAATGAATAGGAATACGGAATATATTATATACTCAACTGAAATGTGACCTCTGCATTACCTGAGCTCAAGGACAGAACGACGAAGGTTTTTTCACCTTGATTCCAGGCCTTCTATTCCCTAACCAGTAGGCCACCTTGCTGGTGGGGGGATTAGGACCAGGGACCTTCCAGACCCAAGCCCTATTCCCTAACCAGTAGGCCACCTTGATAGAGGGGGGATTAGAACCAGGGACCTTCCAGACCCAAGCCCTATTCCCTAACCAGTAGGCCACCTTGTGAGATGCCCTGTTGCTCCTTTTCATTTCTATTCCTGCCAGTAAATACCTTGAAAGGAGTGATGTCACATACCATGATGTGATGCACATGATGTGATGCACACATCCCACACTCAAAGAAACACGCTACTGAAACGTGCCACTGAAACGTGCTACTGAAACTTGCTACTGAAACGTACTACTGAAACGTGCTACTGAAACTTGCTACTGAAACGTAGTACTGAAACGTGCCACTGAAACGTGCTACTGAAACATGTTACTTAAAAGTGCTACTGAAACGTGCTACTAAAACGTGTTACTGAAACGTGTTACTTAAACGTTCTGCTGAAACGTGTTAATTATACGTGCTACTGAAACATAATACTGAAACGTGCTACTGAAACGTGCTACTGAAACGTGCTACTGAAACGTGCTACTGAAACTTGCTACTGAAACGTGTTACTTAAAAGTGCTACTGAAACATAATACTGAAACGTGCTACTGAAACGTGCTACTGAAACATGCGACTGAAATGTGCTACTGAAACGTGCCACTGAAACGTACTACTGAAACGTGCTACTTAAAAGTGCTACTGAAACGTGCTACTAAAACGTGTTACTGAAACGTGTTACTTAAACGTTCTGCTGAAACGTGTTAATTATACGTGCTACTGAAACATAATACTGAAACGTGCTACTGAAACGTGCTACTGAAACGTGCTACTGAAACGTGCTACTGAAACGTGCTACTGAAACGGCGAGACATTAATAAGCAACACAACTAGCGATTAAATCGATAATGTTTATATGGAAATATATAGGGACAAAAAAATAAGGCTTTATAGATTAGTTGTGTCAACATAACACGCAGCTAAAACAGTTTAGCATTCAGGAGACTGCAAGTGTCTTTTTTCTGTTATTCTCTCCTCCAAACACAGCCCTGTGCTCAGCTGTCAAACAGTTCAATTACTTTTATGTGTCAATAGGTCATTCTTTCAGTAGTTTGTGGAACATCCATCTGGGATTTTGGCATTTCTGAAACAAGCAACAATGTTTTTTTCTGGGCAAGCAGTGGCATCTTCCCATGAATCTGACTTGTGCTTAGTGTCTTTTTATTGTGGTTTCACGGGCCCAGAGATGTTTGAAAATCACAGGGATGCATGCAGATCCAAGGTGTCAGCCTTAGCATCTCTGTAACTTTGGTGAGTGAAAATCAGCTGTAGTTTTTTTAGCCAATGCCATATCGTATTGGCCTTGTTTTGCTACAGACGTAGACTTTGCATCAACTGGTCCATAGACGACTGTGTAGTTTTGGGTCATGGAGTGGACCTGCTTGACTAAGTGGATCCATCTCCACGTATGGAGGTGCTCTCTTTACCCTCATCACCAGCAAGCCGGCTAGTTTCACGAGCTCCATTACGGCAAACTTCGCCGTTGGGTGCACAGTTTGCATATGCAGTGTGTGTGTAGTTTGTATGTAGTTGGCTCCGCCCTCCCTCACGTATCTTTGGTTCATTGGTTGACACTGTGTGTCTGATTGACAGAAATACCTGGCAAGGCAGTTAGTCTGAGTATACGGTCAGAACGAATGTGTGCGCTTGAGCATTTAGGCCTATACTATTTTATTTATTTTATATATATATAGATCTAGCTCTTCTGATATGCGAGACGGCTCTCTGTTACTAGAGAGAGGCTACCTGGTTCTGGTACTGTTTTTACTAAAATAGATTTTTTGAACACTAAGAACATATTATCCCTCAAATAAACCATATTGTCCCATCTGAAGCATGAATGCATTTTTATTATGTTACACTTTGCACCATGTTGAGCTCAGATGAACTATATTGGAATTTCTCTAGGCACTATTCTCCACCATCAACCTCTTATTGATGAACCTTTCTATAACCAAGAAATGGCTACTCAAACCAAACTATAACTGTATCTATGCATGTCTGTGTGTCATTGTCGACCCGTAACTAAAACACCTAAAAAAAGTTTACCTCTTCATATTAATTTAATTTAGTGGTATGGTCTTAAACTATATTAATCGTGATCATATAAAAATCTCTGCACAGCATTAACGCCATTTGACATTCAATTATTATTATCAGTTATATACACTGACTGGCTGTGATGCACCTGTATTGATCATGGTTTTTCGTGTATTGCTCAAAGCAGCTTTTAGGCATTATGGTGAAATATTAGCAAGAATAGCCTTATTGTGAAACCTCTTTTATCTATACAAAAGCCCAGTATTTCAATGAATACCTCTTTAGTTTAGCTGTTCATACACCCCACCAAACGATTACACTGTGAAAATTGTTGCACAAACTGACCCTGATCAAATGTAACTCATCGAGTATAAAGAATGAAAAAACTATAACCAGACATCAGAATACCTTTTCAGGTTTTTTATCTGTTTCTAATGATACGTATGGACCCTGTCTCTTTTCCCCCCTGCCTCTCTTTTATCTCCAGCAGTGAAAGTAGGGGAAGCAGCATGTGGTGGGCACATCTTCATTCTGGTGCCGTCCGACCACAGCGGGGCTCCTCTTCCTCTTGCAGAATCTCTGCAGCCGCTTCCAGAGGGACGTGGGTGGTTGGTCCTCTACATCCCTGGACAGTTCCTTGCTCATCTCTTCCAGAGTCTCTTCCAGAGTCTCCTCAGGGATGCTGGGGAGTCTCTTCTCTGAGGCACGTTGGGCTCTTGATTTGGCCCAGCTGTTACTGATGACGAATCGCTCATCTCTAAACCTCCTGTCACCAGTATTCTGAAAGGTACCGGCACAGTGGCTTACGAAGATTAAGCGAGGGAGTTCAGAGTCGGTCCAGACGCTCGCCCAGGGGTTCTCAGCGGCCGGTGGGGGATCCACGATGGCTGGTGGGGGATCCACCCTGTTGTCCCTAATGAAGAAGCTTCTCAGCCTCTTGCACAGGGACGTCTGCTGCTGGAGGGACTTCTCTTGTCGGATGGTCTCCTCCAGAAGGCGGGCGAGAACTTCTTCGGTGCACCTATGAATGTACACAGGCTCGTCCAATCGGGTTCGGGGATACATACAGGTGTCTTCAGCAGTGCTGGATGCTCCGCCGGTCAGGCAGTCCTCTGTTTTGTCCCCAGAAGACATAGACAATTCGTAGGCACGCAGGATGGCCCGGCAACGAGCCCTCAAGGTTGAGGGCCGAGCTGATCGGCCATTCTCATCCATTATCTCAATAAAATGGCAAACTATGTTATTCGCTGTAAGGTTGAGTAATAATGACTGACAAGAGAGCCGTCCGGCCCTTTTATAATCCAGCTCCCAGCAAATGGGGAGTTCTGATTGGTGCAGAATGTAAAGGCATTATGACATCATAATGGAGAAAGAACCATCAGTAAATATGCAAATGCTTGTTTGCACGTTATAGAACACATAGTAACCATAGTAACCAGTAGGAGTTAACATCTTAGTGTCTACAATGTATCAACTAATGTAATGGCTGAATAGCTTCTCTCTGGTGCAGTTTTCAATAGAAAATGGCTGCACAAATGTAAGTTTGAATGCTTCAGCTCCCGGTGGGAAGGAATAAATACAAATATATTGCTTTGTGTCAAATTGAGGAAATTAATGTATTTATTTTATTTGATCTCCGAATATCTCTAACGTGCGTTCTCGCTAAGGGCTGTCCCTCTCTCAAATCGTCAGCCCGAGGGCTCTTTGGCAGAAATTTTGAGCCTTTTATGCGCCCTTTCCGTAAGTCCCCATTTTAACAGACTTTGCTTGATGGAATTGCCCAGAGTTTACTGCGTTCACCTCCCATAGTTCACTATCTCTTTTACTGGGTTTTTAAATGCGTGGCTGTGAGTGAGTTGGCTCCGCCCTCCCTCACGCATTTGTGGTTCATTGGTTGACACTGTGTGTCTGATTGACAGCAATACATGGCAAGGTGGTTATTCTGAGTAGACAGTCAAAACAAATGTATGTGCTCGAGCATTTATGCCAATATAATTGTATTAATTGTTTAGTTCTTTGAGTTATTTAATTCTATTCACTTAATACTTTTCATATCTCATTTTGTATAAATAGATCCGGCTCTTTTGATATGCGATCTGACTCTCAACGTTCACCTTCACCTCAGGGCAGTATCTTACTCTCGGAAGTCGGAAAAAATAAATGTACGCACCTCAATTCGACAAAAGGCATGATCAGTAAAACACTTTCTGTAGTGCTTGTCTGATGCCCTGCCAAGCATGGCTGCCCCATTGGTTAAGATAATTGGTTGTTTAACTGGCTAATTGACTGGCAACTCTAGTGATCACCATGAGATCTTTATCCAATCAGAACCAGTGCTTTTGTCTCACGGGTGACAAGGTGTTGCCGATGCTGTCATAGAACTGGACATTAGGAAAAGCCATTAAGAAAATAATTTCATTCACGTGACTGTAGCCAAAATCCAAAGCATATAAGTCTAGGGATGTTGTGAATAATGAATGCTTGGTTCACTTCTATCTTTTTTACTCAAATATCCCTGTTGTCACGAATACACTCAAACACAGAGATGTAGGTCCAATCGCGGTAATGAGAGAGGACAAACCTCTGTTCCTTACACATGTGCACGGCTAAACACAAAAACACAGCTGCACCCGCCCCCTCAACCTACACAGTAGAAAAAAACATTAAAGTGGCAGTGCAGTAGAAAACATGATCTTCCTGTTTTTGTTTGATAATACACTATGAGTTTGAAATAACTCTGAAATTGTGAAAATTATGATATTGCATTTTTGTTTAAAAACTGTCTAAAACAAATGCCAAGAATTTAAACCTGTTCTGAGTGTGTTCTGATATTAGACCAATAAACAAGAATCTTTTGGGCCAACATGAATCATCACACCCTGTCTAAAGTAATTCCAACTAGGCTACGGGAGGGTAATGTCACAGTTTCATAGCTGTTTTTTTTTAATGATCTTAACCACCACATTATAGCACACACATTCCAGTATATTCATGGTATCTTTTGTTCTTAGCAAAAACAAACAGTTGTAACAGTCTTTCAAAAACACTGAAATTGTTTTAAATTGGTAAGGAACCAGCTACTAACAGACATACCAATTTCTGTAGCTGCCTTGGCAAAACCGTCTATAGATGATGTAGCTTTTAACCAACTTTTCCAAAAAACGATGGCAGATGGAAGACAGAGTAAAATTAGCATTGTTCTGTTGAACAGGACATGTAAAACATTTTGCAGTACCCTAATACATGTATGTTCAACATTGGCGTATTCAAGCAAAAAACACCCGTGTAAACACATAACCCTTGAAATAAATAAATAAAAAATAAACAAAAAGATATGCCAAAATATATGCTTTAGCAAGTAAGATGGGAAGGGGACTATGTCCTCTGGAATGTTGTTTAAATGCTCGTTTATTTCACTGATCTGTTCTATAGCATTAGAACGGTACAGCAGGTAAGTGCCAGTCGCTCCAGAGTTACAGTCTTTTTATTGTCATTGTCTTGCGCCAGATAGTGTGAGATTTGTTTACACCAGCCAAAGGGCTAGTGTAACTGTGTAACTTCGAAACCCCTCTCTTAGCTCCAATCTGGGGTACAGCCAGGGACCCTCTGCACACATCACCCACATTACCCACAATGCATCATTACCTTTTCGCTCTGCAATGGAAACAAATACTTCAAGGTCTTAGAGTTACTGACGTCACCGGGAAAACTTTGCTAGCGCACAATGCTAACTGGCCATTTCACACTAGCATAACGTAAAATGTATGCTACCTGTTGGAAACTCACAGCCGAGATTATATCCAATGTTGTTGTAGAGCAGCGCACTACAAAGCCCACAATGCACTTTTACGAGTAATTTGCCCTTAATTTGCAGCATTTGCCATATATGCAATGTCAGCAAATGCTGGGTAAACTGCAGTCATATGGCACACTGTTGGCTGATTAGTGTCCCTCTAATTTAATCCTGGCTAATGCTTCATCACATTGTGCTTCAGTCCCCCAGGCCATTGTGAGAGCCCTTCAGATACAGTTCATCCTGGGACAGGTGCCCGTCGTAAGCATCTATGTAAAGGCTGCTGGTGCTGCTCCCACTACTGCCCAGGAAGGTGCCCACAGCCCGGCCCTGGCGCGCATGACCCACCGCGTCGCTGAACACTTTATTGATCTGCTCCTCAGAAGGCATCCACCAGTCTGGGTTGGAAGCACAGTGCATTCGGATAAACTCTGAGGAGTAATAGGGAGACAATTTAGTTAGAATTAGAAAAGTGTCACGTAATAATTATCACTGCACACACTGTTTCTTAAATGTCTGTTCACATTCTGAAAGTGTACTGTTAATGTTGCTACAGACCAATTATCACCCTACGTCACATCCACGTCACGCATGTTCTACCTCGCATGTCAGTTGCAAAAGACGACCAGAAACATTCAAAACGCTATGTTGAAAAATGATGGATTATTGTAAATGTCGATCCTTATGAAGTCCCAAAAGACCAGTAGATCCGCGACCCCGACGCCTTTCACATTTCCTGATATATTTTCTTATTTTGTTTGTGGTGTCAGTGTCTATACCGCTGAGCAATTTCGCAATTATACATTTCTGGAAGCCCACGTTCAGTTTAATGGTTGGGTACATGACCTGGAGAGTTTTAGGCCTGTCAACGGTGAAAACACAATCGTCCGAACGAAGGTAAGTTACCAGCTTTCTTTCTTTCAGCATGTTTTTATAACCGGCAATGTTACAATGGTATTACAATGGCCTACAAGGTTGTTTATTTGTCATTATAAAAGACAGGATTGTATACCGAGAATAAAAAATAAATAAATCAACGATTAAAACACTGTCGTCCGAACGAAAGTAACTTTACCGGCTTTCATTCTTTTAGCACAGTTGTAGACTACGACACCGGCAACAAGGTTTTTTATTTCTCATTGTACAGCACAAGCTTGTATAACGATAAAAATAAATAAAGCCTTAAACAACAGACAAAGTGTAACGTTAGCGACGTTTGAGCGTTTGCTGCTTCTATAAGTGCCTCCGGTTGCAATAGTAAACAAAGCAGGTTCACGTAGAAAATACATTAACATTATAATATTCACTTTTTTTTTCTTAAGGTCATGCACACTCAGCGACTAATATTCCACCTTGTTTTAAACTATTTTTTAACATACTCAAATAAATAATTCATACAAACAACATGTGTTTCTCTCTAGTTGTATGTCTTGGACATGACCACACAGAACCAAGTTGTACACATCCAGAGATTTGTACGCTTTTAACTTCTCCCGGGTATAAACGCTTGGAGTGTCAATCAGGTAATTATATATTTCTGGCCACTGAATGCTAGGCAATTTCATTTCGTTGTTTAACCATTTACAGGGCGCTATGGCATAAGGATCTGTAAGACGTATTCCACACATTAATGTCAATTTAGTTAAATAACAGTGCTTATCGCTGGGTGACAGGTTGTTGTAGTAAGCAGAGTACATTTTGAAAACATAGTTAGCTTAACGATTCTTCTTTTGAGTTATTTCAATATAGCTAGATACTCTCTATCAGGTTTTCTGCAACCGAGATGCGCGCGCAACCCGCATGTTTACAAACATATAATTGGTCAATAGTAAGCTAAATTAGCTGGGCCTTAATGTCTGTTCACATTCTGAAAGCACTGAGACATTCACACTAGAAGCACTGAGACATTCACACTAGAAGCACTGAGACATTCACACTAGAAGCACTGAGGCATTCACACTAGAAGCACTGAGGCATTCACACCCACTAGAAGCACTGAGACATTCACACCTACTAGAAGCACTGAGACATTCACACTAGAAGCACTGAGACATTCACACCTACTTGAAGCACTGAGACATTCACTCTAGAAGCACTGAGATATTCACACCTACTAGAAGCACTGAGACATTCACACTAGAAGCACTAAGACATTCACACCCACTAGAAGCACTGAGACATTCACACAAGAAGCACTGAGACATTCACACCCACTAGAAGCGCTGAGACATTCACACCCACAATACATTGGCATCTTGTCCATCTTTGCAACACCAATGAAACAATTAGGGTCTGAAGGACCAGGCTGTGAGCTAAAACTACTTCGAAATTCACTCAAACTTTTTGGTCTCACCTTTTAATTTACCACCTGGTGACAGACAAGAAGAATTACAGATGGATTTTTTTTACATTTTCCAGTGGTTATTATGTCAGCTGTTTTTCCCACTTTCAATTGATGTCCAATTTAGACCTATATAACCAGGTAAGTGGAGTTCATAACAAAATAGAGATGTAAAAGACTAGTACACAGTAGGTGTGAAACCCAGCAGATATTCAAACTATGAAAAGCGTTTTTGAAACCTGTGTTCTAGGAGAAATACCTCTATGCCACTACACAGAAAAGACTCCCTTAAACTATTTACAAATAAATTCCTCTTTTAGATTTAGACCGTTCTGTTTTCTTTTATTTTTGACACACTTTGACATATCACAGGTGTAATAAATTACCTGGTAAACAATGACCCCTGCTTTGCGACATATTTAATTATCTCCAGAAGATTCCCAATCATTTTGTCCATGCATGCTATTTATTTAGGTAAATCAAATTTAGGGATCAAATTATGGATTAATTTCCAACAAACTCTTCCCTCAGACAAAAACAAGCCAGGTGCTAAATCTATTTGCCTACCCCACTTTAGTAGGACCCATGTTGCCATAGTAACACATGTTAAGTAGAAATACCTCTGAGACAGGTGACTTTGACAGGATTGAGGGGCCGTCTTTCTGGGCCTGGCTCTCCTGAGTGAACTGAGCGCTTCCTTTTGCCCAAACCACAGGAATACTTGAGCTCATCTGTGGTGAACACGAAGCGGATCAGATAACGCAGCAGGCGCCTGCCGTCCTTCTTGGATGAGTTGACAGCCTCGTCCCACTGTTTATTAGTGATGAAGAGGGGGTAGTTCCCCAGAAGCTGTTTACTGCCCTAAAGAGAGGCAAGAAGAACAGTAAGATGTGGGGAGGAAAGCCAAAAAATAATGATGCTAGTGTCTTTGATATCATTAGATTTATTTGGTTTGGACAACATCAACCACCAGCAACAACTGGCGGGAATGGAACAGACAGTTATGAGCTCTGAATATCCTGCCATACAGTCAGTAGAGTTGGAATCAATTCTATTGAATGGAACAGACAGTTATGAGCTCTGAATATCCTGCCATACAGCCAGTAGAGTTGGAATCAATTCTATTGAATGGAACAGACAGTTATGAGCTCTGAATATCCTGCCATACAGCCAGTAGAGTTGGAATCAATTCTATTGAATGGAACAGACAGTTATGAGCTCTGAATATCCTGCCATACAGCCAGTAGAGTTGGAATCAATTCTATTGAATGGAACAGACAGTTATGAGCTCTGAATATCCTGCCATACAGCCAGTAGAGTTGGAATCAATTCTATTGAATGGAACAGACAGTTATGAGCTCTGAATATCCTGCCATACAGCCAGTAGAGTTGGAATCAATTCTATTGAATGGAACAGAC
Source organism: Dallia pectoralis (assembly GCA_029465975.1). Classification (NCBI taxonomy): domain Eukaryota; kingdom Metazoa; phylum Chordata; class Actinopteri; order Esociformes; family Umbridae; genus Dallia; species Dallia pectoralis. Next base: position 2,200,540 of record CM055729.1, read on the forward strand.
AGTTATGAGCTCTGAATATCCTGCCATACAGCCAGTAGAGTTGGAATCAATTCTATTGAATGGAACAGACAGTTATGAGCTCTGAATATCCTGCCATACAGCCAGTAGAGTTGGAATCAATTCTATTGAATGGAACAGACAGTTATGAGCTCTGAATATCCTGCCATACAGCCAGTAGAGTTGGAATCAATTCTATTGAATGGAACAGACAGGTATGAGCTCTGAATATCCTGCCATACAGCCAGTAGAGTTGGAATCAATTCTATTGAATGGAACAGACAGTTATGAGCTCTGAATATCCTGCCATACAGCCAGTAGAGTTGGAATCAATTCTATTGAATGGAACAGACAGTTATGAGCTCTGAATATCCTACCATACAGCCAGTAGAGTTGGAATCAATTCTATTTCATTTATTTCTGTTAGTTAACTCAACATCCCTATTAAGGTTTTTCCTAAACAATATAAAAACAGAAGTGGAACTAAAGCTGACTACATTTATATGGAATAGACTCTAAGGGGAACAACAAAGGTATTACAAAACTACTTAATGCTTTAAAGTGTTCAGAAATATGGCAGAATATAGTCATTACATCATGTTCAATATGTAATAACCACTGTGCCATTTTTCAGTTCTTCAAAGAAATCAAAGCCGTTGTGTTTGTTTTATAATAACCTATATATACCCATATATTTTTGTAAAGGCACTTTGACCAAAACTTGTTTTGTACTTTTACAGCAGAGTGATTGAGGAGCAGGTTCGTTTCCTTGAACTTTTTCTTGGTTAACACATCATTAGTTTAACTTCTTATGCAACACTGTGTTTCCTGATGATATATTTATAACCTTTATAGATGTGCTGATTTGAATGGCAGTTTCACATCTTGTGATGCTAGTTTCAGTTTGAATCTATAAAGCTCCAGTAAAACAGAGTTGACGTTTTAAGTGAATCATGGGATGGATCTCAGAGAACCCAACCAAGGACAGTGGGTTCTATATGGGATCTCAGAGAACCCAACCAAGGACAGTGGGTTCTACATGGGATCTCAGAGAACACAACCAAGGACAGTGGGTTCTACATGGGATCTCAGAGAACACAACCAAGGCCAGTGGGTTCTCTTATTGATGGTGTCCCTCATCTGTACACAAAGAAGTCACTCCATTACATAACAGAAACACCAGGGGAACACAAACCTCAAATAACGCTTTCCGTTCTTCTTCCTGTAGAGATAAAATATGTCTTTAGATGTGAAAGTTTACCCAGGTGTCTTACTTTGTATGACATATATATATATATATATATAATGTAGGGCCCCCTACATATTTACAGACAGGGTCCTGCATGGAGGGCCCCCTACATATTTACAGACAGGGTCCTGCATAGAGGGCCCCCTACATATATGCAGAGAGGGTCCTGTATGGAGGGCTCCCTACATATATGCAGACAGGGTCCTGCATAGAGGGCCCCCTACATATATGCAGACAGGGTCCTGCATAGAGGGCCCCCTACGTATATGCAGACAGGGTCCTGTATGGAGGGCCCCCTACATATTTACAGACAAGGTCCTGTATGGAGGGCCCCCAACATATATGCAGACAGGGTCCTATATGGAGGGCCCCCTACATATTTACAGACAGGGTCCTGTATGGAGGACCCCCTACATATATGCAGGCAGGGTCCTGCATAGAGGCCCCCCTACATATTTACAGACAGGGTCCTGTATGGAGGGCCCCCTACATATTTGCAGACAGGGTCCTGTATGGAGGGCCCCCTACATATTTACAGACAGGGTCCTGCATGGAGGGCCCCCTACATATTTACAGACAGGGTCCTGCATAGAGGGCCCCCTACATATATGCAGACAGGGTCCTGTATGGAGGGCCCCCTACATATATGCAGACAGGGTCCTGCATAGAGGGCCCCCTACATATATGCAGACAGGGTCCTGCATAGAGGGCCCCCTACATATATGCAGACAGGGTCCTGTATGGAGGGCCCCCTACATATTTACAGACAGGGTCCTGTATGGAGGGCCCCCTACATATTTACAGACATGGTCCTGTATGGAGGGCCCCCTACATATATGCAGACAGGGTCCTGCATGGAGGGCCCCCTACATATATGCAGACAAGGTCCTGTATGGAGGGCCCCCTACATATTTACAGACAGGGTCCTGTATGGAAGGCCCCCTACATATTTATAGACAGGGTCCTGTATGGAGGGCCCCCTACATATATGCAGACAGGGTCCTGCATGGAGGGCCCCCTACATATATGCAGACAGGGTCCTGTATGGAGGGCCCCCTACATATATGCAGACAGGGTCCTGTATGGAGGGCCCCCTACATATTTACAGACAGGGTCCTGTATGGAAGGCCCCCTACATATTTACAGACAGGGTCCTGTATGGAGGGCCCCCTACATATATGCAGACAGGGTCCTGCATAGAGGCCCCCTACATATTTACAGACAGGGTCCTGTATGGAGGGCCCCCTACATATATGCAGACAGGGTCCTGTATGGAGGGTCCCCTACATATATGCAGACAGGGTCCTGAATGGAGGGCCCCCTACATATTTGCAGACAGGGTCCTGTATGGAGGGCCCCCTACATATTTACAGACAGGGTCCTGCATGGAGGGCCCCCTACATATTTACAGACAGGGTCCTGCATAGAGGGCCCCCTACATATATGCAGACAGGGTCCTGCATGGAGGGCCCCCTACATATATGCAGACAGGGTCCTGCATAGAGGGCCCCCTACATATATGCAGACAGGGTCCTGCATAGAGGGCCCCCTACATATATGCAGACAGGGTCCTGTATGGAGGGCCCCCTACATATTTACAGACAGGGTCCTGTATGGAGGGCCCCCTACATATATGCAGACAGGGTCCTGTATGGAGGGCCCCCTACATATATGCAGACAGGGTCCTGCATAGAGGGCCCCCTACATATATGCAGACAGGGTCCTGTATGGAGGGCCCCCTACATATATGCAGACAGGGTCCTGTATGGAGGGCCCCCTACATATTTACAGACTTTATGCTAGAAACAAGATGTCAAATGCATGACATGCCTGTAGAGAAAAGGGGAAATTCCAGACCTATTCTTTTCAAAACAAATCAGATATTTTAGGCAAATAACAGTTTCTATAAATATATATTTGAGGCTCTGGTCACAACTACGACTGTGGGTAAACAGTAACCATGTTCTTCTCTATCATTATCATATTTTATTTTGAGTATGGGAAAGGGTATTGTCCTCATTATACACAAAAAGAAAAAATATTTTCTTTTTAGCTACTGGTGGACTTCTTCGTGTATGCAGGGTTTTATTTCTCCCTGACCTTTAAGTCTGTGGCAGTACAAAACAATCCTAATACAATCCAAACTAATCACTGGGTATTTGGAATCTGAAAACGGTCAAAGACTGCTTTGTTCTGATGTTGCAAGAACTCAATATACTGAATGTAAAAATGTTTTTAAATGACCCGTTAACAAAACAATGACATCCATTTCCATTGAAAACTATTCATGTTTCTCATGCCGAAAACACAACCAAGCTTGAGAGTAGATTGAATTATTAACATCAATTTATGACATCAACATCCTCTAGAGATAGAAAAGAACAAGCAATTAAATGAAATTAGAGAACACGTCTTAAACACAAACCTCAAATAATGTTTTCCGTTCTTCTTCCTGTAAAGATAGATTAATCTTTAGACCTGAATGTTCACACTGTTGTCTTATTTTGGAAAGCTTCGTTCCTAGAAAGCTCTATATAAATATAATGTATAATTATCTATAATATACATAGTATGAACAGAAAACAGCACTGTATTTCATCAATCTGAAGAAGACGAAGAGTATTCCTTTAAATAAAGACTATGATCGATTCCCTATTGAAATCCTGTTACGTTCTGGTAGAATTTAATGTACTGTATAACAGTTGGTTACACGTGGGAATTCTTATGCAAGGAACATATATATATATATATATACTAGGGTACTTTTGAAATCTTCAAATATCTTGTGAGCACAGAGTTCAATTCCTCCTGTAGTCTGTTACTGTATAGTACATTGGCTCAATCGGCTTTAATACATTGGCTCTATTGGTTTAATATATTGGCTCTATTGGTTTAATATATTGGCTCTATTGGTTTAATACATTGGCTCTATTGGTTTAATATATTGGCTCTATTGGTTTAATACATTGGCTCTATTGGTTTAATACATTGGCTCTATTGGTTTAATACATTGGCTCTATTGGTTTAATATATTGGCTCTATTGGTTTAATACATTGGCTCTATTGGTTTAATATATTGGCTCTATTGGTTTAATACATTGGCTCTATTGGTTTAATACATTGGCTCTATTGGTTTAATATATTGGCTCTATTGGTTTAATACATTGGCTCTATTGGTTTAATATATTGGCTCTATTGGTTTAATACATTGGCTCTATTGGTTTAATACATTGGCTCTATTGGTTTAATATATTGGCTCTATTGGTTTAATATATTGGCTCTATTGGTTTAATACATTGGCTCTATTGGTTTAATATATTGGCTCTATTGGTTTAATATATTGGCTCTATTGGTTTAATATATTGGCTCTATTGGTTTAATATATTGGCTCTATTGGTTTAATATATTGGCTCTATTGGTTTAATACATTGGCTCTATTGGTTTAATATATTGGCTCTATTGGTTTAATATATTGGCTCTATTGGTTTAATATATTGGCTCTATTGGTTTAATACATTGGCTCTATTGGTTTAATACATTGGCTCTATTGGTTTAATATATTGGCTCTATTGGTTTAATACATTGGCTCTATTGGTTTAATATATTGGCTCTATTGGTTTAATACATTGGCTCTATTGGTTTAATATATTGGCTCTATTGGTTTAATACATTGGCTCTATTGGTTTAATACATTGGCTCTATTGGTTTAATACATTGGCTCTATTGGTTTAATATATTGGCTCTATTGGTTTAATACATTGGCTCTATTGGTTTAATATATTGGCTCTATTGGTTTAATATATTGGCTCTATTGGTTTAATATATTGGCTCTATTGGTTTAATACATTGGCTCAATTGGTTTAATATATTGGCTCTATTGGTTTAATATATTGGCTCTATTGGTTTAATATATTGGCTCTATTGGTTTAATACATTGGCTCTATTGGTTTAATACATTGGCTCTATTGGTTTAATATATTGGCTCTATTGGTTTAATATATTGGCTCTATTGGTTTAATACATTGGCTCTATTGGTTTAATATATTGGCTCTATTGGTTTAATACATTGGCTCTATTGGTTTAATATATTGGCTCTATTGGTTTAATATATTGGCTCTATTGGTTTAATATATTGGCTCTATTGGTTTAATATATTGGCTCTATTGGTTTAATATATTGGCTCTATTGGTTTAATATATTGGCTCTATTGGTTTAATACATTGGCTCAATTGGTTTAATATATTGGCTCTATTGGTTTAATATATTGGCTCTATTGGTTTAATATATTGGCTCTATTGGTTTAATATATTGGCTCTATTGGTTTAATACATTGGCTCTATTGGTTTAATATATTGGCTCTATTGGTTTAATACATTGGCTCTATTGGTTTAATGTATTGGCTCTATTGGTTTAATACATTGGCTCTATTGGTTTAATACATTGGCTCTATTGGTTTAATATATTGGCTCTATTGGTTTAATATATTGGCTCTATTGGTTTAATACATTGGCTCTATTGGTTTAATATATTGGCTCTATTGGTTTAATACATTGGCTCTATTGGTTTAATACATTGGCTCTATTGGTTTAATGTATTGGCTCTATTGGTTTAATACATTGGCTCTATTGGTTTAATACATTGGCTCTATTGGTTTAATATATTGGCTCTATTGGTTTAATATATTGGCTCTATTGGTTTAATACATTGGCTCTATTGGTTTAATATATTGGCTCACTTTTTGCAAACAAAAACGAAAAAATTTATCAAGGAATTCACTGCAAACATGTAAATGTTGTAAATGACTATTGTATACATAAACAGACAATTTTAAATATTACATCTACAAAGGCGTACAGGCTTATTATCAGCAGTCATCATTCGTGTGATTAGACACTCTAATGTATTTGTCCTCTTCCTCAGTTTTGCACTGAATTTGCACTTATTCCCCAGGTTCTGAACTGGTCTTAATAAGGTTAAAACAAAGCCAAGTGCCCAAACCTTTAAAGGGTATATACTGTATATATATATATATTTGCATTCCATGCATCCAAAATGAAAAACATGTTAAGACCCACACGATAAAAAAGTGGTTATTCGCTAACAAGCTGTAAGAAAGCACAAACCTCAAATAATGTTTTCTGTTCTTCTTCCTGCAGACAGAGATTTATGTTTAGATCTATAATGTCACCCTTGTATCATGTTTTGCATCTGTCTATACTGTATATACCAGGGTTCTGGGTTTGGACCACGGTCTGGACCACGGTCTGGACCACGGTCTGGTTCTGGAGCACGGTCTGGGTCTGGAGCACGGTCTGGGTTTGGACCACGGTCTGGGTCTGGACCACAGTCTGGGTTCGGACCACGGTCTGGGTCTGGACCACGGTCTGGTTCTGGACCACGGTCTGGTTCTGGACCACGGTCTGGGTTTGGACCACGGTCTGGGTTTGGACCACGGTCTGGGTCTGGACCACGGTCTGGACCACGGTCTGGACCACGGTCTGGGTTTGGACCACGGTCTGGTTCTGGACCACGGTCTGGGTTTGGACCACGGTCTGGGTTTGGACCACGGTCTGGTTCTGGACCACGGTCTGGTTCTGGACCACGGTCTGGTTCTGGACCACGGTCTGGTTCTGGACCACGGTCTGGGTCTGGACCACGGTCTGGTTCTGGACCACGGTCTGGGTTTGGACCACGGTCTGGGTTTGGACCACGGTCTGGGTTTGGACCACGGTCTGGGTCTGGACCACGGTCTGGGTTTGGACCACGGTCTGGTTCTGGACCACGGTCTGGGTTTGGACCACGGTCTGGGTCTGGACCACGGTCTGGGTTTGGACCACGGTCTGGGTCTGGACCACGGTCTGGGTTTGGACCACGGTCTGGGTTTGGACCACGGTCTGGGTTTGGACCACGGTCTGGTTCTGGACCACGGTCTGGTTCTGGACCACGGTCTGGTTCTGGACCACGGTCTGGGTTTGGACCACGGTCTGGGTTTGGACCACGGTCTGGGTTTGGACCACGGTCTGGGTTAGCAATGTTAACTTGTTTCACATCTCTTATATGTGTTTCAAATAACGATATCTGCCTGTCTGCCTCTAAAACAATTAGCTCCCTGGCATGTAGCCTAGGTTAAATCCTACATTGGAGGATCAGCTTCCCATTTCTTTAACCATTATTTTTTCCAGACAATCTGGAACATATGAATGTCAACTTATTTACAAAATACATTCTTGCAAGTTATGAAACAATGTACTTAATCTGTTTTACACAGGAGCTAATAATCCACTCCGTAAAGATATACATAATTACCTAATTTGACACTTTTATATAATATTTCAGAACCCAAAAATGCTATTTGGAGGACAGCTAAAATGTGCAAAAATGTACTCGAGATTTTATCGCCCTAACTTCTTTGGCTTTACTTAAACACATGTACAATGACTCACCAATAAGAATGGATCTGACAAGTCTTAAATGCTTAACCGCTTTCAATTGCATTGTCAATTATCTCTTAAGATAAAAACAACTATCATAAAAACAAACCTCAAATAATGTTTTCCGTTCTTCTTCCTGTAGAGAGAAAATCAATTTTAGATTTAAGACTTAATATGGATGAAATATGTACATTTGATTTGACTACTGACAACAAAGTGCAGTATTGGAAAGAAGTACTTCCACAGGTTTTAGAGCAACTGCCTGCTTACCTCTGTAAGTCGCTCCTCTGGCATGGGTGGTATAAACTGATTATGATACTGCAGAACCGTTTTGAAGAAGTCCAGAACATTCTGGCAAGGAGCTGTAATGAGATAAAGGGCCTCATGTATAAAATCGATCAAAAATGATCAATTATATATCATTGCTATATGTTATTTTCATGACCTTAAGTTTAGTCATTATTGTATTGTTTTTATAAGAGTGACCTTATAACATGATTACTGTGAGTCACATATTAACATGATTACTGTGAGTCACATATTAACATGATTACTGTGAGTCACATATTAACATGATTACTGTGAGTCACATATTAACATGATTACTGTGAGTCACATATTAACATGATTACTGTGAGTCACAAATTAACATGATTACTGTGAGTCACATATTAACATGATTACTGTGAGTCACATATTAACATGATTACTGTGAGTCACATATTTACATGATTACTGTGAGTCACAAATTAACATGATTACTGTGAGTCACATATTAACATGATTACTGTGAGTCACATATTAACATGATTACTGTGAGTCACATATTAACATGATTACTGTGAGTCACAAATTAACATGATTACTGTGAGTCACATATTAACATGATTACTGTGAGTCACATATTAACATGATTACTGTGAGTCACATATTAACATGATTACTGTGAGTCACATATTAACATGATTACTGTGAGTCACATATGAACATGATTACTGTGAGTCACATATTAACATGATTACTGTGAGTCACATATTAACATGATTACTGTGAGTCACATATTAACATGATTACTGTGAGTCACATATTAACATGATTACTGTGAGTCACATATTAACATGATTACTGTGAGTCACATATTAACATGATTACTGTGAGCATGATTACTGTGAGTCACATATTAACATGATTACTGTGAGTCACATATTAACATGATTACTGTGAGTTAAATATTAACATGATTACTGTGAGTCACATATTAACATGATTACTGTGAGTCACATATTAACATGATTACTGTGAGTCACATATTAACATGATTACTGTGAGTCACATATTAACATGATTACTGTGAGTCACAAATTAACATGATTACTGTGAGTCACATATTAACATGATTACTGTGAGTCACATATTAACATGATTACTGTGAGTCACATATTAACATGATTACTGTGAGTCACATATTAACATGATTATTGTGAGTCACATATGAACATGATTACTGTGAGTCACATATTAACATGATTACTGTGAGTCACATATTAACATGATTACTGTGAGTCACATATTAACATGATTACTGTGAGTCACATATTAACATGATTACTGTGAGTCACATATTAACATGATTACTGTGAGTCACATATTAACATGATTACTGTGAGTCACAAATTAACATGATTACTGTGAGTCACAAATTAACATGATTACTGTAAGTCACAAATTAACATGATTACTGTGAGTCACATATTAACATGATTACTGTGAGTCACAAATTAACATGATTACTGTGAGTCACATATTAACATGATTACTGTGAGTCACAAATTAACATGATTACTGTGAGTCACATATTAACATGATTACTGTGAGTCACATATTAACATGATTACTGTGAGTCAATTAACATGATTACTGTGAGTCACATATTAACATGATTACTGTGAGTCACATATTAACATGATTACTGTGAGTCACATATTAACATGATTACTGTGAGTCACAATATTAACATGATTACTGTGAGTCACATATTAACATGATTACTGTGAGTCACATATTAACATGATTACTGTGAGTCACATATTAACATGATTACTGTGAGTCACATATTAACATGATTACTGTGAGTCACATATTAACATGATTACTGTGAGTCACATACTTGAGTCACATATTAACATGATTACTGTGAGTCACATATTAACATGATTACTGTGAGTCACATATTAACATGATTACTGTGAGTCACATATTAACAGTCACATATTAACATGATTACTGTGAGTCACATATTAACATGATTACTGAGTCACATATTAACATGATTACAGTCAAATTAACATGATTACTGTGAGTCACATATTAACATGATTACTGTGAGTCACATATTAACATGATTACTGTGAGTCACATATTAACATGATTACTGTGAGTCACAAATAACATGATTACTGTGAGTCACATATTACATGATTACTGTGAGTCACATATTAACATGATTACTGTGAGAGTCACATATTAACATGATTACTGTGAGTCACATATTAACATGATTACTGTGAGTCACAAATTAACATGATTACTGTGAGTCACATATTAACATGATTACTGTGAGTCACATATTAACATGATTACTGTGAGTCACATATTAACATGATTACTGTGAGTCACATATTAACATGATTACTGTGAGTCACAGTCACATATTAACATGATTACTGTGAGTCACATATTAACATGATTACTGTGAGTCACATATTAACATGATTACTGTGAGTCACATATTAACAGAGTCACATATTAACATGAGTCACATATTAACATGATTACTGTGAGTCACATATTAACATGATTACTGTGAGTCACATATTAACATGATTACTGTGAGTCACATATTAACATGATTACTGTGAGTCACATATTAACATGATTACTGTGAGTCACATATTAACATGATTACTGTGAGTCACATATTAACATGATTACTGTGAGAGTCACATATTAACATGATTAACATGATTACTGTGAGTCACATATTAACATGATTACTGTGAGTCACATATTAACATGATTACTGTGACATGATTACTGTGTCACATATTAACATGATTACTGTGAGTCACATATTAACATGATTACTGTGAGTCACATATTAACATGATTACTGAGTCACATATTAACATGATTACTGTGAGTCACATATTAACATGATTACTGTGAGTCACATATTAACATGATTACTGTGAGTCACATATTAACATGATTACTGTGAGTCACATATTAACATGATTACTGTGAGTCACACATGATTATACATGATTATGATTACTGTGAGTCACATATAACATGATTACTGTGAGTCACATATAACATGATTACTGTGAGTCACATATGATTAACATGATTACTGTGAGTCACATTATAATGATTACTGTGAGTCACATGATTACTGTGAGTCACATATTAACATGATTACTGTGAGTCACTTTATAACATGATTACTGTGAGTCACATATTAACATGATTACTGTGAGTCACATATTAACATGATTACTGTGAGTCACATATTAACATGATTACTGTGAGTCACATATTAACATGATTACTGTGAGATTACATGATTACTGTGAGTCACATGATATTAACATGATTACTGTGAGTCATGATTACAGTATTAACATGATTACTGTGAGTCACATATTAACATGATTACTGTGAGTCACACATATTAGTCACATGATTACTGTGAGTCACATATTAACATGATTACTGTGAGTCACATATTAACATGATTACAGTCACATATTAACATGATTACTGTGAGTCACATATTAACATGATTATGAGTCACATATTTGACTGTGAGTCACAAATTAACATGATTACTGTGAGTCACATATTAACATGATTACTGTGAGTCACATATTAACATGATTACTGTGAGTCACATATTAACATCATGATTACAGTATTAACATGATTACTGTGAGTCACATGATTACTGTGAGTATTAACATGATTACTGTGAGATTACATGATTACTGTGAGTCACATGATTCATGATTACAGTCACAAATTAACATGATTACTGTGAGTCACAGTATTAACATGATTACTGTGAGTCACAAATTAACATGATTACTGTGAGTCACATATTAACATGATTACTGTGAGTCACATATTAACATGATTACTGTGAGTCACAAATTAACATGATTACTGTGAGTCACATATTAACATGATTACTGTGAGTCACATATTAACATGATTACTGTGAGTCACATATTACATGATTACTGTGAGTCACATATTAACATGATTACTGTGAGTCACATATTAACATATGATTACTGTGAGTCACAAATTAACATGATTACTGTGAGTCACATATTACATGATTACTGAGTCACATATTAACATGATTACTGTGAGTCACATATTAACATGATTACTGTGAGTCATATTAACATGATTATGTGAGTCACATATTAACATGATTATGAGTCACATATTAACATGATTACTGTGAGTCACATATTAACATGATTACTGTGAGTCACATATTAACATGATTACTTGAGTCACATATTAACATGATTACTGTGAGAGTCACTGTGAGTCACATATTAACATGATTACTGTGAGTCACATATTAACATGATTACTGTGAGTCACAAATTAACATGATTACTGTGAGTCACATATTTACATGATTACTGTGAGTCACAAATTAACATGATTACTGTGAGTCACATATTAACATGATTACTGTGAGTCACATATTAACATGATTACTGTGAGTCACATATTAACATGATTACTGTGAGTCACAAATTAACATGATTACTGTGAGTCACATATTAACATGATTACTGTGAGTCACATATTAACATGATTACTGTGAGTTAAATATTAACATGATTACTGTGAGTCACATATTAACATGATTACTGTGAGTCACATATTAACATGATTGCTGTGAGTCACATATTAACATGATTACTGTGAGTCACATATTAACAAGCTATTACAAGCTGTTTTTGTTGGGCTGCAAATTGAGTTATTTTGGGGTTGCATGTTTTTCTGTGATTTTAACATTCTGTTTTTATTGTGCCATCACTACAGCTCTATGACCATAATAAGCTATGTCCTGTACCCGGTATATTATGTACCATCACTACAGCTCTATGACCATAATAAGCTATGTCCTGTACCCGGTATATTATGTACCATCACTACAGCTCTATGACCATAATAAGCTATGTCCTGTACCCGGTATATTATGTACCATCACTACAGCTCTATGACCATAATAAGCTATGTCCTGTACCCGGTATATTATGTACCATCACTACAGCTCTATGACCATAATAAGCTATGTCCTGTACCCGGTATATTATGTACCATCACTACAGCTCTATGACCATAATAAGCTATGTCCTGTACCCGGTATATTATGTACCATCACTACAGCTCTATGACCATAATAAGCTATGTCCTGTACCCGGTATATTATGTACCATCACTACAGCTCTATGACCATAATAAGCTATGTCCTGTACCCGGTATATTATGTACCATCACTACAGCTCTATGACCATAATAAGCTATGTCCTGTACCCGGTATATTATGTACCATCACTACAGCTCTATGACCATAATAAGCTATGTCCTGTACCCGGTATATTATGTACCATCACTACAGCTCTATGACCATAATAAGCTATGTCCTGTACCCGGTATATTATGTACCATCACTACAGCTCTATGACCATAATAAGCTATGTCCTGTACCCGGTATATTATGTACCATCACTACAGCTCTATGACCATAATAAGCTATGTCCTGTACCCGGTATATTATGTACCATCACTACAGCTCTATGACCATAATAAGCTATGTCCTGTACCCGGTATATTATGTACCATCACTACAGCTCTATGACCATAATAAGCTATGTCCTGTACCCGGTATATTATGTGCCATCACTACAGCTCTATGACCATAATAAGCTATGTCCTGTACCCGGTATATTATGTGCCATCACTACAGCTCTATGACCATAATAAGCTATGTCCTGTACCCGGTATATTATGTGCCATCACTACAGCTCTATGACCATAATAAGCTATGTCCTGTACCCGGTATATTATGTACCATCACTACAGCTCTATGACCATAATAAGCTATGTCCTGTACCCGGTATATTATGTGCCATCACTACAGCTCTATGACCATAATAAGCTATGTCCTGTACCCGGTATATTATGTGCCATCACTACAGCTCTATGACCATAATAAGCTATGTCCTGTACCCGGTATATTATGTACCATCACTACAGCTCTATGACCATAATAAGCTATGTCCTGTACCCGGTATATTATGTACCATCACTACAGCTCTATGACCATAATAAGCTATGTCCTGTACCCGGTATATTATGTACCATCACTACAGCTCTATGACCATAATAAGCTATGTCCTGTACCCGGTATATTATGTACCATCACTACAGCTCTATGACCATAATAAGCTATGTCCTGTACCCGGTATATTATGTACCATCACTACAGCTCTATGACCATAATAAGCTATGTCCTGTACCCGGTATATTATGTACCATCACTACAGCTCTATGACCATAATAAGCTATGTCCTGTACCCGGTATATTATGTACCATCACTACAGCTCTATGACCATTATAAGCTATGTCCTGTACCCGGTATATTATGTACCATCACTACAGCTCTATGACCATAATAAGTTATGTCCTGTACCCGGTATATTATGTACCATCACTACAGCTCTATGACCATAATAAGTTATGTCCTGTACCCGGTATATTATCTAGCTTGTTACGCAGCTCTTCGTTCTCTTGCTGCAAACACAGCACCTCCTGTTCAAGCTCCACACAGCGAGGGCAACAGCTTTCCTCCTCCTCCTCCTCTTCCTCCTCCTCCTCCGGTAAAGTGGACGATGGGTGGCCGTATGACTCTGATGGGGTGGGGGAGCTCCAGCCCCCCGGGTTGTGGCCCGGCGACACCCCAGACTCAGGCTCAGCCGGCGGGCTCTGTTCTCCCTCAACGCCCAAACTAGGTTGGGGCTGATGAGGCCCGGTGAGCAAATAGCTCTGGAGGGACTCTGTAAAGATTCGCAGGAAGGCAGATGTTTGTTGCTGGCTCCAGTGACTGCGCTGAGTTTCAGGATCGACTGATGCACTATCCTCTGGCCTGGGGAGGTGACCACTCTGACTCAGAACTGGTGGGCAGCCGTCTTCCTGCTTGATGTTGGAGGTAAGAGAGGAGAGAGGAGGCGCCTGTGGCTCCACAAACCGGTCGTTGTTGTTTAGGAGAGTGAGGACCCGGCTACACTGCTGCGCAAAGGCATCCAAGATGAGACGGTTTTCTAGAAACAAAGGAATTACAAGGTTAACAGACAATTTATCTCTTCAAACCATAAGATAATGATATTCCAGTCAAGCAGTATATTTCAAACATGTTGATGTATTTAATCAATTTGCTTTTAATTACTTTAATTACTTAATTGATAGGATTGAACAGCACTGTTCAGTATCTGGATTCGCTATTAATCCCACCATTTTCTTAGTCCCCTCAGATTGACTCAAATCCTGTACCAAGCTGTGTCAGAGTAACATCCTGTTGAAGCATATCTGTTTCCGTTTGTGGGGAACATTACCAACTAATTGTTATGTCATCTATTTGAGTTGTACGAAACTGTGGTTTCTCCTTTTCTGCACTTTGTTTTTGCTCACGAACCCAATTCTCCCCTTATCAATCTCTTTAGATTTTCTTTCATATGTTAATTTATTCAAACTTATTTTAGTCAGCAACATTTTCACACATACCCATTTTGTTATGTCTAATTTGCATTATGGTCATACTTCATTTAAAAAAATGATAAATAATTGGCAAATCTAATGCACATCTTGCCACGCGGTACAACAATCTTATCACAATACTGCTCCCTCGACCAGAAAGTACTTATCCATACTTCAGAAATTCTATTTGAGATTTGAACTAGGCTATTAGTAATAGCGTATGAAGTAACATGCATGGTAATTAGAGTACACAAAGTTTATATTAATGCTTTTGTTGATGCTAAATGCTTTTAGCAAACCTGCATTAGTTTCTGTTTATCTTTATTAGTTTCTGTCTGAGCCTGAAACATCTACAGTTTGAGGACAAGTGAAACTGATAACGAGATTTCATAGTTGCAGTGGAAGCTAATCTGGGCCCAAAAAAAATTACATCGATCGCTTGGTTCGGGTTTATGGGGTCTGTTTGTAGTTTGTAGAACTTTTGATAATCTGGCATTTGATTTCAAGTCAACTGATGTCCTTTGCTCCGCCTCCTTGGGTTCTGTAATTAAGTAATCAACCAGGTAAAACAAATGGGCTAATGATGATACAGAAATCTACCATCAACAACAGCAGATACCGTCAGATCTACCAGGGTCCTCCTACTACCAGGTTCCTCCTACTACCAGGGTCCTCCTACTACCAGGGTCCTCCTACTACCAGGGTCCTCCTACTACCAGGGTCCTCCTCCTACCAGGGTCCTCCTCCTACCAGGGTCCTCCTCCTACCAGGGTCCTCCTCCTACCAGGGTCCTCCTACTAGGGTCCTCCTCCTACCAGGGACCTCCTCCTACCAGGGTCCTCCTCCTACCAGGGTCCTCCTCCTACCAGGGTCCTCCTCCTACCAGGGTCCTCCTCCTACCAGGGTCCTCCTACTACCAGGGTCCTCCTACTACCAGGGTCCTCCTACCAGGGTCCTCCTACCAGGGTCCTCCTACCAGCAGTCTAAACACATTGGGATAAGATGATCTTGCACATCTCCCCTGTAATGATCACCATTGTGTTTCCCTCACACACAAAGAGACAAGGCAGGTAATTATGATCCCAGACAGCTTCCTGCGGAGTCCTCGCTACAACTGGACGGGAGGCGCGACACTCTGGCACCAGACGAGACGTGTCTATCGGCCCGGCGCAGATGTGTCGCATTTATTAATATGCGCTTTCTCTATTTACCCAATGAGATGTATAATCCCCCACCCCCTCCTGTCTTTATTCTCTCGCTCTCTGCTGCTGTGCCCGGAGACAAAGACTAATAAAATTCCATTAAGCACAACATGCACGACCGAGACATATTTATGAGCTCCATTTATTTTAATCACAGTTCTTTGGGAAAGCATTTAAATGCAATTTGCTTTATTGCGTGGATCTCACGACTGTCGTCCTCCTCATTGTGGAATACATATATGGGAAAGAGACACTGTGTGACCGTCACCTCAGGTTTAATATGAGACAGAGACATGTACACTGTGTGACCGTCACCTCAGGTTATATATGAGATAGAGACATGTACACTATGTGACCGTCACCTCAGGTTTAATATGAGATAGAGACATGTACACTGTCTGACCGTCACCTCAGGTTGTATATGAGATAGAGACATGTACACTGTATGACCGTCACCTCAGGTTTAATATGAGATAGAGACATGTACACTGTGTGACCGTCACCTCAGGTTTAATATGAGATAGAGACATGTACACTGTGTGACCGTCACCTCAGGTTTAATATGAGATAGAGACATGTACACTGTGTGACCGTCACCTCAGGTTATATATGAGATAGAGACATGTACACTGTGTGACCGTCACCTCAGGTTATATATGAGATAGAGACATGTACACTGTGTGACCGTCACCTCAGGTTTAATATGAGATAGAGACATGTACACTGTGAGACCGTCACCTCAGATTTAATATGAGATAGAGACATGTACACTGTGTGACCGTCACCTCAGGTTTAATATGAGATAGAGACATGTACACTGTGTGACCGTCACCTCAGGTTTAATATGAGATAGAGACATGTACACTGTGTGACCGTCACCTCAGGTTTAATATGAGATAGAGACATGTACACTGTGTGACCGTCACCTCAGGTTTAATATGAGATAGAGACATGTACACTGTGTGACCGTCACCTCAGGTTATATATGAGATAGAGACATGTACACTGTGTGACCGTCACCTCAGGTTTAATATGAGATAGAGACATGTACACTGTGTGACCGTGACCTCAGGTTTAATATGAGATAGAGACATGTACACTGTGTGACCGTCACGTCAGGTTTAATATGAGATAGAGACATGTACACTCTGTGACCGTCACCTCAGGTTATATATGAGATAGAGACATGTACACTGTGTGACCGTCACCTCAGGTTTAATATGAGATAGAGACATGTACACTGTGTGACCGTCACCTCAGGTTTAATATGAGATAGAGACATGTACACTGTGTGACCGTCACCTCAGGTTTAATATGAGATAGAGACATGTACACTGTGTGACCGTCACCTCAGGTTTAATATGAGATAGAGACATGTACACTGTGTGACCGTCACCTCAGGTTTAATATGAGATAGAGACATGTACACTGTGTGACCGTCACCTCAGGTTATATATGAGATAGAGACATGTACACTGTGTGACCGTCACCTCAGGTTATATATGAGATAGAGACATGTACACTGTGTGACCGTCACCTCAGGTTTAATATGAGATAGAGACATGTACACTGTGTGACCGTCACCTCAGGTTATATATGAGATAGAGACATGTACACTGTGTGACCGTCACCTCAGGTTTAATATGAGATAGAGACATGTACACTGTGTGACCGTCACCTCAGGTTGTATATGAGATAGAGACATGTACACTGTATGACCGTTACCTCAGGTTATATACGAGATAGAGACATGTACACTGTGTGACCGTCACCTCAGGTTATATATGAGATAGAGACATGTACACTGTGTGACCGTCACCTCAGGTTTAATATGAGATAGAGACATGTACACTGTGTGACCGTCACCTCAGGTTATATATGAGATAGAGACATGTACACTGTGTGACCGTCACCTCAGGTTTAATATGAGATAGAGACATGTACACTGTGTGACCGTCACCTCAGGTTTAATATGAGATAGAGACATGTACACTGTGTGACCGTCACCTCAGGTTTAATATGAGATAGAGACATGTACACTGTGTGACCGTCACCTCAGGTTTAATATGAGATAGAGACATGTACACTGTGTGACCGTCACCTCAGGTTTAATATGAGATAGAGACATGTACACTGTGTGACCGTCACCTCAGGTTTAATATGAGATAGAGACATGTACACTCTGTGACCGTCACCTCAGGTTATATATGAGATAGAGACATGTACACTGTGTGACCGTCACCTCAGGTTTTATATGAGATAGAGACATGTACACTGTGTGACCGTCACCTCGGGTTTAATATGAGATAGAGACATGTACACTGTGTGACCGTCACCTCGGGTTTAATATGAGATAGAGACATGTACACTGTGTGACCGTCACCTCGGGTTTAATATGAGATAGAGACATGTACACTGTGTGACCGTCACCTCGGGTTTAATATGAGATAGAGACATGTACACTGTGTGACCGTCACCTCAGGTTTAATATGAGATAGAGACATGTACACTGTCTGACCGTCACCTCAGGTTATATACGAGATAGAGACATGAACACTGTGTGACCGTCACCTCAGGTTATATACGAGATAGAGACATGTACACTGTGTGACCGTCACCTCAGGTTATATATGAGATAGAGACCTGTACACTGTGTGACCGTCACCTCAGGTTTAATATGAGATAGAGACATGTACACTGTGTGACCGTCACCTCAGGTTATATATGAGATAGAGACATGTACACTGTGTGACCGTCACCTCAGGTTTAATATAGGATAGAGACATGTACACTGTGTGACCGTCACCTCAGGTTATATATGAGATAGAGACATGTACACTGTGTGACCGTCACCTCAGGTTATATATGAGATAGAGACATGTACACTGTGTGACCGTCACCTCAGGTTATATATGAGATAGAGACATGTACACTGTGTGACCGTCACCTCAGGTTATATATGAGATAGAGACATGTACACTGTGTGACCGTCACCTCAGGTTATATATGAGATAGAGACATGTACACTGTGTGACCGTCAACTCAGGTTTTATCAGTGTTAAATCACACAAATACTTGCACTGGGTAACATTTGGTTCTTTTTACATTTTTAGTACCCATCTGACCCAAAGGTGGCGTTGCATCTCTAGCTCGACGTTGTTCGACTGGTAGTGTAAAAAGCCGCAATAATTTAACTTGAGAGTTGGGGTAAATTATGTGTTATTAAGATTCGGGTTAATTTAAATTCAATCCCATTTCATCCCAAAATGTATCATAATAATTTTTTGGGCTATATCATACACATGTTATTGCTGTTTTATTCTACTTCCTGTATAAAATATCATTCAAATGTACCTCCATCCTAAATAACCCAGGAAGTCCTTATCTGTCTCCACTAGTGCAAAAGGCCTTTATTTTTTCACAACACTGACTACCACAGACAATTGCATGTGGTGACATTATCCATGTTAGACTCAATGACTCTATTACACTGTAGTGACATTCCAGTAGACATTATAGGATTCTGCAGAATACTGAAGCTTGGCTCCCCATGTCAGCAGAGAGATGAGGAGATTTGTATCTGTGAGCGGTAAATGGGGTATGTTTAAATTAGTACTATGGCTGCTGCTAGCCAGTTTATTCCTACTGTCTTAATGGTTCAATCCAATCAAAGCTTTGTTGCTGTATTGACAAAAAAGCGTTATTCCTTATGGTCAGATTCCTCTGATAATGGGTACAGTATAAAACACAGCAACCAGGGCGTTCCATTTCCTTTTCATAATTAGAGGTATGTAAGAACAGTATTAATATAGTAACTACACATACACCACCATTTCACATTTTTAGGCCACCTCAAAATGTCTGTGTTTTTTAAAGGAAAACAATATCTACATGGTATTTCTGATCAATAGGATGTTAGTTTATTGGACACAATTGTGCTTTTCTCCTTCAAAAACAAGAAAATTTCTAAGTGACCCAAACATTTGAACGATATGGCAGATGGTACTCAATTGCCTTTATTTAACCAGGTAGGCCGATTGAGAACAATTTCTCATTTGCAACGGCGACCTGGGGAGCAGCTGGGATTTGAACCCTGAACGTCATACACACAAATCATGCACTCTACCACTGAGCTATCAAACTTCTCCGGATCTGGACATTATGGTCAAAAGTAGTCAAATATAAGGTATTTCTATACTGTTATTTTGACGAATGTGTTTGCTTTCACATGTTAGAAATGTGGGCACTCTAGCTGTTGTCCACTCAGCTCTGACACAATCTCACACATTACCTAGCTGAAAGAACAGCGTGGGGAAAAGCTTGGTGTGCGTGTCTATGGTGAAACGCTTGGTGTGCATGTCTATGGGGAAAAGCTTGGTGTGCATGTAATATGGGGAAGGTTTGGTGTGCGTGTCTATGGTGAAAAGCTTGGTGTGCGTGTCTATGGTGAAAAGCTTGGTGGGCGTGTCTATGGTGAAAAGCTTGGTGTGTGTGTCTATGGTGAAAAGCTTGGTGTGCGTGTCTATGGGGAAAAGCTTGGTGTGTGTGTCTATGGTGAAAAGCTTGGTGTGCATGTCTATGGGAAAAGCTTGGTGTGCATGTATATATATATATATATATATCTATATATATAACTAATGTATGTCATAACAATGCAGATTGAATCAAAACATGTTAAACTAATGTATGTCATAACAATGCGAATGAACCAAAACATGTTGAACTAATGTATGTCATAACAATGCAGATTGAATCAAAACATGTTGAACTAATGTATGTCATAACAATGCAGATTGAATCAAAACATGTTGAACTAATGTATGTCATAACAATGCAAATTGAACCAAAACATGTTGAACTAATGTATGTCATAACAATGCAGATTGAATCAAAACATGTTGAACTAATGTATGTCATAACAATGCAGATTGAACCAAAACATGTTGAACTAATGTATGTCATAACAATGCAAAATGAACCAAAACATGTTGTACTAATGTATGTCATAACAATGCAAATTCAATTAAAACATGTTGAACTAATGTATGTCATAACAATGCAGATTGAATCAAAACATGTTGAACTAATGTATGTCATAACAATGGAGATTGAACCAAAACATGTTGAACTAATGTATGTCATAACAATGCAGATTGAATCAAAACATGTTGAACTAATGTATGTCATAACAATGCAGATTGAATCAAAACATGTTGAACTAATGTATGTCATAACAATGCAAATTCAATTAAAACATGTTGAACTAATGTATGTCATAACAATGCAGATTGAATCAAAACATGTTGAATTAATGTATGTCATAACAATGCAAATTGAACCAAAACATGTTGAACTAATGTATGTCATAACAATGCAGATTGAACCAAAACATGTTGAACTAATGTATGTCATAACAATGCGAATGAACCAAAACATGTTGAATTAATGTATGTCATAACAATGCGAATGAACCAAAACATGTTGAACTAATGTATGTCATATCAATGCAGATTGAATCAAAACATGTTGAACTAATGTATGTCATAACAATGCAGATTGAATCAAAACATGTTGAACTAATGTATGTCATAACAATGCAAATTGAACCAAAACATGTTGAACTAATGTATGTCATATCAATGCAGATTGAATCAAAACATGTTGAACTAATGTATGTCATAACAATGCAAATTGAATCAAAACATGTTGAACTAATGTATGTCATAACAATGCAAATGAACCAAAACATGTTGAACTAATGTATGTCATAACAATGCAGATTGAATCAAAACATGTTGAACTAATGTATGTCATAAAAATGCAGATTGAACCAAAACATGTTGAACTAATGTATGTCATAACAATGCAGATTGAACCAAAACATGTTGTACTAATGTATGTCATAACAATGCAGATTGAATCAAAACATGTTGAACTAATGTATGTCATAACAATGCAGATTGAATCAAAACATGTTCAACTAATGTATGTCATAACAATGCAGATTGAACCAAAACATGTTGAACTAATGTATGTCATAACAATGCAGATTGAACCAAAACATGTTGAACTAATGTATGTCATAACAATGGAGATTGAACCAAAACATGTTGTACTAATGTATGTCATAACAATGCAGATTGAATCAAAACATGTTGAACTAATGTATGTCATAACAAGTCAAATTCAATTGTACGGTCCAGATATGGCTAAATACTTGTGACATATTTCTAATCTAATGTTTTAAGATACAATATCAAATAATGATAATATAAAAATACTACTAATTAAATACTACCCTGAAAATGTATTTTTAGCATTGACATGTATTGCATTATTGTCTACTTTACACCCAGAGGCAACACAGGCCTTTGAAGACCACCTAGTCGTTACTAATTACAATTAATAATATTAAAATACTAACTTTTTCTGAAAACACAATCTAAAAATGTGTGATGCTTACCGGAGCTTATTCCATTACTGCCATCTGGAGACTCGTGGTTAAGCGCGGCTCGTCCAGGCCTGAACATGGGGTCCTGGCGCCCCGCTGTGTGGTCCTGGCGCCCCGCTGTGAGGTCCTGGCGCCCCGCTGTGTGGTCCTGGCGCCCCGCTGTGCTGTTTCCGACCGTCCGCTGAAAGCCAAGTGATGCTGTCGCGACTCTGTTCCTGGCCCTGTTGTCGCACGGGAAACGCAGATGCAGCTGCGGTGTCTGGTGATGCTGGCTGCTGCTGCTTATGGAGACGGAGGTTTGGTGGAGCTGCTGGTGTCGCTGATACGGGTGGGGATTATGAGTGCATTGATATCCCCCCCGGTCTCCGAGCAGAGGGATATCAACCATTGTAGGTCTTTCGAGCCGCGCCTTTCCTGAGCGCTTATTCGGTGAGATCTTCAGGTTGCTATAAGGACCTCGGTCCACTCGGCACATGTTGGTCCCGCAGAGACCCTCATCTGCAGGTTGCATTTCCCCCTCCATCACTGCAAGATGACGCTCCTACCGCGTCCTTGTATAGCCGGGTTATCCTTTTCGTCACTGTCTCGTTGTCTGGCTCAGTTCCCCCCCAGTAGCCTATTGCTCACTATAATATATATATAATTATAATATTCAGAGGGTGGGATTATTTACTGACAAGCCACAGCTCCAATCCCCAGACGGGGAAATGCAGGCGGGACCTGCTGTCTGGTTCTCTAATAGCCATATATGAAAATACTAAGGTTACTGCACAATACAGCTGCTGTCTGGTTCTCTAATAGACATATGAAAATACTAAGCTTTGAAGCAAAAATTTTCCATTAAATGTTACTCATACCTAATGCAGCCCATAACAATTTCACTTAAAACCAAAAAACCGTTTAATCTACTAATGAGATATAACATGAAATTAAAACAGGCAATAAAAATACCATGTAAACTGTTTTTTAATGTAATACACAGCTAATCTATAGAGTAGATATATACTGTCAATAACAGCCTTTCAGTGTCTATAAATGGAGCAGTACTCGTTTTAATAAATCACTCCACACTACAAACGTGTAGATATAATATATAAATTAATACAAATATAGTTAATTGAAAATAATGGTCAGCTTCTGCTATGTAAGATCAACTATATAAATAGTACATTGCAGATGCTTTTTCACTATGATAAACGAAATGGCCGATGATCATTATTAGGAAAACGCATAAATGGAAGTCCCTCCATCACTTTGCCATCCTGTCCGCATGGGGGCGCCAAAGCGTCATCTCCAGCACGAATGCGCATGTCTGGTGGTCTAATGGTGTGCGTGTGCGCATACAAGGTCCGTGACTAGTAGATAGACATTTCAAATGAGTTTGGACACGGACGGAACATCATCTACACGGTGTCTTCGCGGATCTGGATTTATACAGGATTAATAGCCTACATCTTGTTGTTTTAGAAGGTTTGGGTAAAGTTCAGATAGACTTGGTTTTGATGTCATTTGCGACGTAATAAGATTTTAAGATGGGAATAAATCGGTCCTAAATGTAGACAACCGTGAGAGTTCAATTGAAGCTTCGTTTACACCTGTGACCTCACACTGGACCGTGTTTTACACCTGTGACCTCACACTGGACCGTGTTTTACACCTGTGACCTCACACTGGACTGTGTTTACCCCTGTGACCTCACACTGGACCGTTTTTTTTACACGTGACCTCACACTGGGCCTTGTTTTACACCTGTGACGTCACCCTGGACCTTGTTTTACACCGGTGACCTCACCCTGGACCGTGTTTTACACCTGGGATCTCACACTGGACCGTGTTTTACACCCGTGACCTCACACTGGACCGTTTTTTACACCCGTGACCTCACACTGGACTGTGTTTTACACCTGTGACCTCACACTGGACCGTGTTTTATACCTGTGACCTCACACTGGACCGTGTTTTATACCTGTGACCGCACACCTCTGCTATAATGGACCGGAATGCAAATATGCCATAATTATTCCCATGGTTGAATTACACTCCACTCAAGCATGCCAATTAGACTGTGGATTTATTCTCCAACCGCGTTAATCATGCGAGTGTATTACATGTGAATGACGACCCAATATAGGTACCACTGGGCTTTACAAGTAGGTACTGTCGGGATGGGTCGCCTGCTGAACTGCCTCCTGCTGTGGTACCTGACCTGGTACCTATCAGACGCCCAGGGGGAGTACTGCCATGGGTGGCTGGATACTCATGGAAATGACCATGAGGGCTTTCAGTGTCCGGAGGATTTCGACACCATGGACGCTACTGTGTGCTGTGGGTCGTGCTCCCTCCGGTACTGTTGTGCTGCAGTGGATGTCCGACTGGACCAGGGGACCTGTACCAACCACAGAGAACTGGAGAACACGGAGTTTACAGCACGTAAGTTCTAATGGGTACTGATATTTGCATAATTATATATAATATATATTATACTTTTGTGTCTTTAATTTTGTTTTTTTTGGTTTACCAAGATAGATATATAACATATAATGGAAAATGCTATTTTAATCCACATGATAACTCTTTCATATTCTCCAAAGCCGCTCATTTAAATGTAGCCAATGCATGTGCTTTAATACACACGTACCAATAGTTATTTATAATGATCTATCTAATACAAGACGCAGGAATCACATATTTATGCAGATTTAAAACTTAAAGTAATCATAGTAATCAAGCATCTTTTATCAAGTATGGCACCTGCATGTCTTTATAGATTGTAATCCCCCAAGAGATAAAAGATGAAACAAAAAGTGGGCAAAACGAGACACCAGAAAGAAGCAAAGACCTGGAAAGTGTCAGACCACATTACATATAGACAAGGAAAAGGAGTGAAAAGGTGCGCAGCCTAAACCCAATCTGCAGGGTTAGAGTTGCGCAATAAATGAATAAAAAGCAGCCTGTAGTGGGTTGGGGTCATTATGCAACGGATTCATATCTGCACTCCTATCTCTATTGATATTATGACCTTATTACTAAATCCAGTTAACTCTTATTCTATTGCTTTTGTCCTGTCATTTGTTGAATGTCTCTGGTTATCTGAATCATTCTTTACCAATTACAGTTGATATTGCATTAATTTAATAAACACAAACAGTTCACTTAATTAACTAACCTTATTTCAACCAACCTGCTACATGTATTAAATCCACTGAATTGCCTAACTAACCCCAGCTTGAGCGGTTAATACAGTATCTATAGGGAACATCAATGGGGAATATTTACAGGGTTTACAGGTATAACACGTCCTCCGGTTTACCAATTGGCATTTTGATTGAAGGCTAATCTGATTTACATAAAAAATTTGACATTATACAAGGCTATTATAACTATTATACAAGGATATTATAACTATTATACAAGGCTATTACAAATATTATACAAGGCTATTATAACTATTATACAAGGCTATTACAAATATTATACAAGGCTATTTTAACTATTATACAAGGCAATTATAACTATTATAAAAGGCAATTATAACTATTATACAAGGCTATTACAACTATTATACAAGGCTATTATAACTATTATACAAATATTACAACTATTATACAAGGCTATAATAACTATTATACAAGGCTATAATAACTATTATACAAGGCTAAAATAACTATTATACAAGGCAATTATAACTATTATAAAAGGCAATTATAACTATTATACAAGGCTATTATAACTAATATACAAGGCAATTATAACTATTATAAAAGGCAATTATAACTATTATACAAGGCTATTATAACTATTATGCAAGGCAATTATAACTATTATACAAGGCAATTATAACTATTATACAAGGCAATTATAACTATTATACAACGCTATTATAAATATTATGCAAGGCAATAATAACTATTATACAGGCAATTATAACTATTATGCAAGGGAATTATAACTAGTATACAAGGCAATTATAACTATTATACAAAGCTATTATAACTATTATACAAGGCAATTATAACTATTATACAAGGCAATTATAACCATTATACAAAGCTATTATAACTATTATACAAGGCAATTATAACTATTATACAAGGCAATTATAACTATTATACAAGGCTAAAATAACTATTATACAAGGCAATTATAACTATTATACAAGGCTATTATGCTACAACATTTTATTAAAAACATAATAATAACACTATTTGTAACATTGAGTTTGTCATGTTAAGGCCCACAAGGACAGGAAAAAAATCCCCACTTTTTAAATGATATTTACGCACAAAATAACTGCAATAGTTAATATCGTAATAATGTGTTTTTGGTAATAGCTCTCTGATGTTGGGATGTTACTGTTAGTCCACTGCATGATGTCTTAATTGATTATCTATTACTCTCTCCTCAAAAATTGTATTTGTTATACATAGCTGTGCTTTTAATTGTGCTTCCAAATAGTAACACTGTAATCTCCACAATGAACGATTCATTCAAAGGATTAAAAAGTATTCATAATAGAAATGCATTTATTTTGAAATGTTTGCAAAAAGTGTATTTGGGAAAAGCTGTTCTACTTGACAGAGAATCCTGAGGACGATTCATGTGGTCTGATATCCATGAGAGATCAGTAAATCAATAATGTAAAGAGAAATCATTTTAAATTGTTAACCCTTCTATGTTATACAGTAATAAAAAGACTTCAAAACTACTGAATTCTGGACAAATATAACTAGCACCAAAAAACTACAATGAATCAATGTATTGTGGGTTAATGTGAGTAGATTGAGTTGATTTAAGGTAGGATACTGTTGGGATTAGAGATTCTGTAGAAAACAGAACAGTTGACCAAACGTGCAACAATAAAATAGGATCCCATATATTTGTACACATTTGCGATATAATTATTTCTATAAGTCTTGTCACTGATTCCAAATAGAGAACGGTGTTTACTCTTGTTATTTCTGTTTGTTCATTTTTCCTAGTATTCTTCAGGTCAACACAAGCGATGTCCTATATATTAAATGTTACCAGCCTGTAACCAGCCTGTAACTTCACCCATCCGCTAAGATGAGTGCTTGCTTAATACTAGATGCGCGGACGCATGCGCAGTAGAGCCGTATATCGGCCGACGTTTCACTTGACTGACTCTCACAAATTAGAAGACATTATCCAGCTAGCAAAAGTTGGTTCTCAGAACGTTTGTTGAACGTTTTTTTTTGGTTGTGGAAACGCTCCCTGAACATTGCACCTATGTTCCAAAAAGGTTAGTATGGATGGTTTTCTACATGTTCTTAGAACGTTTTTTGGGGGTTGTATAAACGTTCTGGGAACATTCCTGGCATGTTCCCTGAAGGTTTCATAATTTTTAACGTTCTGGGAACCTTTTAAGAATGTTCATATGGACGTTCCAAGAACGTTCTAAACTATGATACCTTCAGGGAGCATGCCTAGAACTAACCGTTATTAACCATATTATACCATATTAACCTTTAGGGAACATGTGCTACGTTTGGTTGGAATGTTTTGAAACGTTCTTTGAATGTCTGCAAAGTTCTTGCAATGAATGTTATTGTAATTAGGGTAGAAGAACACATCAGATGTATATTTTGAAATATTTTATTTACTAATGTAATATAACTGACGACTAGACAAGTTCAAGTATTTGAGGAAAAATTCTAGTACATTACCTCAGACAGCTGCGCGTGATTCACTTTGGTACCTCGGACAGCTGCGCATGAGTTACTGCGCGCGCGCGCGCGCACTTGTTGTTCGGGTTTTCGCGCGTCACTGTCCATGCTCGCGACTTGGGACAGTCTGACATACAGTATATGAATGGGCATTTATTCTTTGGCAAAAGGAGGCCCACCTAGATGAATCCTCTGTCGTTCTGCCTGTAAATAATATTGTTTAGCAATGCGAATGTAGGTTGAATGGGGATCCAATATATACAGTTGCATTGCTAAAAAATAAGGAGTGGTTTAATTTATTTAACTTTTTTTAACTTGCATCGTAGAACGCAGAACATTTATTTACAGACAACCACATGTAAACCACAAGGAAACGTTATGTAAAAGCTCTACAAATCATCTAAAAAAACATTATTTTCATAGGTTATTAGAACGTTCTCAAAACATGTGATTCTACCTGACTCAAAATTGAACCGTTCCCTAAAGGTTATTTTTTGGTTCACAAAGAAATACTTTCCCACAACATTCTTTGAACGTTTTGTAAAAGTTATATTTCTAAGAACCAAATGAGAACCTTTAGGGAATGTTACCGGAACGTTCTGTGCTATGTGGGCTATAGCCAATGGCAGTGGGCGATTTATAACAGTTGTGTCTCATAGATTTGCGTTGAGTATGATTAAATTGAATGCGTGATGAACGTGTAATGGGCTGAATTACTTTAAAAAAGTTCAGTTATTTTGATAATGAATATTCATGTGTGTTCTAAACACAGAACAACAACAACAAAATCTAAATAATAATAACTGAGCCTAGAATCACTGCATCCCTAAATAAAACATGGTTAAAAAACACAATAAAGAGCCTTCAAACATGCCAGTGGTCAGTACTAACATATACACGCCAGTGGTCAGTACTAACATATACACGCCAGTGGTCAGTACTAACATATACACGCCAGTGGTCAGTACTAACATATACACACCAGTGGTCAGTACTAACATATACACGCCAGTGGTCAGTACTGACATATACACGCCAGTGGTCAGTACTGACATATACACGCCAGTGGTCAGTACTGACATATACACGCCAGTGGTCAGTACTAACGTATACACGCCAGTGGTCAGTATTGATATACACGCCAGTGGTCAGTACTGACATATACACGCCAGTGGTCAGTACTGACATATACACGCCAGTGGTCAGTACTGACATATACACGCCAGTGGTCAGTACTGACATATACACGCCAGTGGTCAGTACTGACATATACACGCCAGTGGTCAGTACTAACGTATACACGCCAGTGGTCAGTACTAACATATACACGCCAGTGGTCAGTACTAACGTATACACGCCAGTGGTCAGTACTAACGTATACACGCCAGTGGTCAGTACTAACGTATACACGCCAGTGGTCAGTACTATACACAGTGGTCAGTACACGCCAGTGGTCAGTACTAACGTATACACGCCAGTGGTCAGTACTAACGTATACACGCCAGTGGTCAGTACTAACATATACACGCCAGTGGTCAGTACTAACAGTGGTATACACGCCAGTGGTCAGTACTACGCCAGTGGTCAGTACTAACGTATACACGCCAGTGGTCAGTACTAACGTATACACGCCAGTGGTCAGTACTAACGTATACACGCCAGTGGTCAGTACTAACGTATACACGCCAGTGGTCAGTACTAACATATACACGCCAGTGGTCAGTACTAACATATACACGCCAGTGGTCAGTACTAACATATACACGCCAGTGGTCAGTACTAACATATACACGCCAGTGGTCAGTACTAACATATACACGCCAGTGGTCAGTACTAACATATACACGCCAGTGGTCAGTACTAACGTATACACGCCAGTGGTCAGTAACTAACAGTATACACGCCAGTGGTCAGTAACTAAGTGGTCAGTACTAATACACGCCAGTGGTCAGTACTAACGTATACACGCCAGTGGTCAGTACGTATACACGCCAGTGGTCAGTACTAACGTATACACGCCGTATACACGCCAGTGGTCAGTACTAACGTATACACGCCAGTGGTCAGTAACTACACGCCAGTGGTCAGTACTAACATATACACGCCAGTGGTCAGTACTAACGTATACACGCCAGTGGTCAGTACTAACATATACACGCCAGTGGTCAGTACTAACGTATACACGCCAGTGGTCAGTAACTAACAGTGGTCAGTACTAAAATATACACGCCAGTGGTCAGTACTAACGTATACACGCCAGTGGTCAGTACTAACGTATAAGTACACGCCAGTGGTCAGTACTAACGTATACACGCCAGTGGTCAGTACTAACGTATACACGCCAGTGGTCAGTACTAACGTATACACGCCAGTGGTCGCCATACACGCCAGTGGTCAGTACTAACGTATACACGCCAGTGGTCAGTACTAACGTATACACGCCAGTGGTCAGTACTAACGTGCCAGTGGTCAGTAACTAACAGTACTAACGTATACACGCCAGTGGTCAGTACTAACGTATACACGCCAGTGGTCAGTAACTAACATGTACACGCCAGTGGTCAGTACTAACATGTACACGCCAGTGGTCAGTACTAACATATACACGCCAGTGGTCAGTACTAACATATACACGCCAGTGGTCAGTACTAACGTATACACGCCAGTGGTCAGTACTAACGTATACACGCCAGTGGTCAGTACTAACGTATACACGCCAGTGGTCAGTACTAACGTATACACGCCAGTGGTCAGTACTAACGTATACACGCCAGTGGTCAGTACTAACGTATACACGCCAGTGGTCAGTACTAACGTATACACGCCAGTGGTCAGTACTAACGTATACACGCCAGTGGTCAGTACTAACGTATACACGCCAGTGGTCAGTACTAACATATACACGCCAGTGGTCAGTACTAACGTATACACGCCAGTGGTCAGTACTAACGTATACACGCCAGTGGTCAGTACTAACATATACACGCCAGTGGTCAGTACTAACGTATACACGCCAGTGGTCAGTACTAACCTATACACGCCAGTGGTCAGTACTAACGTATACACGCCAGTGGTCAGTACTAACGTATACACGCCAGTGGTCAGTACTAACATATACACGCCAGTGGTCAGTACTAACATATACACGCCAGTGGTCAGTACTAACATATACACGCCAGTGGTCAGTACTAACATATACATTTTATTAACCAGAAGGACTTTGGGCCATTGGATGTAAAGTGTTTTGACCAACAACTGATTTCTTCACCTTGTCGACTTTGGGAAACAAACCGTGATCCAACTAACTTCATCTGTTCCCCTTTCACAGAGCCCATCTACGTTCCCTTCCTGATGGTGGGTTCCATCTTTGTGGCCTTCGTGGTGGTGGGTTCCCTAGTGGCAGTCTACTGCTGTACCTGTCTGAGGCCTAAGCAACCCACCCCACAGCCAATACGCTTCTCCCTGCGCAGCTGTCAGGGAGAGACCATCCCTATGATCCTAACCAGCGCTCCACCCAGCCTACGCACCCCATCACGCCAGTCCAGCACGGCCACCACCAGCTCCAGCTCCGCTGGCGGGAGCAGCTCAGTGCGCCGCTTCTCCCTTGGAGGTCAGGGACAGCAGCACGGGGGTTTGGGGGCGTCCTCATCTGTGCCACAGCCCCTGTTGCCCCCACCTACCCCCCCCTTCAGATCTCCGGCATCCTGCACAGCAGGTGGTCGCCAGCACTCCTCTGGTCACACTCATGGTCAGCTCCATCAGCACCCCCATCTGGTCCAGGGGACGGGTTTCCTGCTGCCTCAACAGTACTTTATCCCTTTGCAGCCAGAGCCGTTCCCCGGGGCCAAGAGCTTTGCCGACTTTGGACAAAGCTGATGGGTCTCTGACTGGCTACAAGGAGGGTGACTACAGGAGCATGTTCTGGGACACGGGTGGAGTCTGGTTCATCAGGAAGCAACTAGTGACAACCTGGAGATTGTTGGGAAAAACTAAAAAAGGACTGGCCTTGTGCAGCGTGCATAAGTAGATCTGTTGAAGAGAGACTGGGAAAACAGGATGTTGAAACGCGGATCAAGATAAGCCAGTGACACATCCTAGTTGAGTCTTTATGAGTATTGCCTGCTGCCTTACTGACAGTAATGGACACCTGCTCCAACCAGACAGGACCTGCTCCTTAGTTGTTATTGTTTTCAATGCTATGCACTTTTTATATTCATTTCTACTAAACACGATTCTCTGCATTCCCTTCTCTGTTGTTGTACACTACCAATTTATTTGTCATCTTTTAATTGTCGACAAAAACCTTTGTGTCAATAACACGACTACATAGTGTTCTGCTAATTTCATTGCAAGCTTCTGGACATTTAATACAAGGCAATCAAAGGATCATTCTGACAATCGCAAGCCCCTCCTATAAAAGGGGAACTGACCAATCCTGTGCAGTGTTTGTAACATGGTGGGGTAACACAGGGAAGATCAGGTCACATGTAGGCTTTTGCGTTTCATGGATTAATATAATGAGGATACATACAGTATATCTCAGCAAACAACCAATTCAACAGAAAGTAGCAGCAGCAACTGTTCAAACTAATCTGATTATTGTAATAGGCTTCTGGATTAAATGCAACATAGACTTGATCCAAATAAGTAATTTAAACACTATCTACATTGAAAGTAAAGTGCCAACAATAAGTGTTTGAACACTAGCAGAAGTGCTGTTTTGGCTCTGTATGTTTGAAATGACTGGGGTTAATTCATACCGTTTGTGTTTATTTGACATCCATAAACTTCGACCTGTGTATCATTTACAGCAATTTCTATAATTTTTTAAAACAAATTAATTATTTATGATGAGTATTACAAGGTTACATATTCTTTGTATTTGATGACTGCCTCAGGTCTGTGACACGTAGACATAATCACACTCTGTTTCCTCACTGGTGATATGTCAAGACTGTCCTATAACCATCTTTACTTTCGGTCTACAGACCTGCCCTCAGCATGTGAAATCCCCGCTCTATTTAGGTCAGTTGATTGACTCGGCCAAAAGTGTAATCACAAAACATAATGCCTTCCATCTTATTATTCGGATAACTTGGTATTCCATTTACTCTTTCCATCACTCTGGTACATGTTAATATTAAGCTAGAATAGTATTTTTCGAGAACTCTTCAGGGTCTTTTGTGATTTTTTTGTAAGCCATACTGTTTTTATGGCCATATTAGCAAAGCCAGTAATACCAGGTAACCTACATATAAAGTCTACACACCCCATATTTTTGTGATGTGGAAAAATTTGAGAAAGATAAATCACTTCAGAACTTTTTCCACCTTTAATGTGAACAATTCAATTGGAAAACAAACTGAAATCTTTGAGGGGAAAAATAAAAAACGTATAATAACCTGGTTGCATAAGTGTGCACACCCTCTTATAACTGGTAATATGATTTGTTCAGATAAATCACTTTCAAACTCATGTCAAATAGAAGTCATTACACACCTGCCATAATTTTAATCACAAATAAAGGTCAGCTGTTCAAGTAGGATTTTCCACACATATATATATATATATATAGTTGCATCTCAGAGCAACTTTCAGTTCACCTTTCAGCATTACAACAACCCAAAGCACACATCCAAAACCAGAATGTTTTGGAATGGCCCAGCCAGAGCCCATACCTGAATCCAATTGTGGTCTGATCTGTAGAGGGCTGTGCACAGGAGATGTCCTCACAATCTGACAGATTTGGAGCGCTTTTGCAAAGTAGATGTGCCATGCTAAAAGACACCAACTCCAAAAAGACTGAGTGCTGTAATACAATCTAAATGTGCATCAACACAGTATTAGTTTAAGGGTGTGCACACTAATACCAGGTTATTGCACACTAATACCAGGTTATTGGGAGGTTTTTGTTTTTATTTTCCCCCTGACAGATTTCAGTTTGTTTTCAATTTAATTGTTCGTGCTTTAGGTCACATTAATGATGGACACACTTCTGACACTATTTCTCATTGTCTAAGGGGTGTGGTAGACGTTTCATATGCACTCTAAGTGGTAACAATATCAGACTTCCTGTCTATTTAATGGTCAGGTTACTCACTCAGTCTATCAGATATGCTGATGTCAAATACTAACATAAGGGTCCATCCAGCACACCTGCCTGTTTGCTTCTGTGGTTCTTCTTGTGGTGGTATCAGAACCCTGCCTCCACCTGTTTGCTTATGTGGTTCTTCTTGTGGTGGTATCAGAACCCTGCCTCCACCTGTTTGCTTATGTGGTTCTTCTTGTGGTGGTATCAGAACCCTGCCTCCACCTGTTTGCTTATGTGGTTCTTCTTGTGGTGGTATCAGAACCCTGCCTCCACCTGTTTGCTTCTGCGGTTCTTCTTGTGGTGGTATCAGAACCCTGCCTCCACCTGTTTGCTTCTGCGGTTCTTCTTGTGGTGGTATCAGAACCCTGCCTCCACCTGTTTGCTTCTGTGGTTC
Source organism: Dallia pectoralis (assembly GCA_029465975.1). Classification (NCBI taxonomy): domain Eukaryota; kingdom Metazoa; phylum Chordata; class Actinopteri; order Esociformes; family Umbridae; genus Dallia; species Dallia pectoralis. The sequence continues at coordinate 2,235,885 of CM055729.1, forward strand.
TTCTTGTGGTGGTATCAGAACCCTGCCTCCACCTGTTTGCTTATGTGGTTCTTCTTGTGGTGGTATCAGAACCCTGCCTCCACCTGTTTGCTTCTGTGGTTCTTCTTGTGGTGGTATCAGAACCCTGCCTCCACCTGTTTGCTTCTGTGGTTCTTCTTGTGGTGGTATCAGAACCTTGCCTCCACCTGTTTGCTTCTGTGGTTCTTCTTGTGGTGGTATCAGAACCTTGTTTATTGCCTATTAGAATTACTATTAATAATATTACAATATCATTGTCAGTAATCGTATGATGGCAATGAGTTACCCCAAAGAGGAAAAACCTATTTCCAAGACATTGCATGTACATCACTGTATATAGTTCTCCACTAAATGGTGTAACTAACACATTCATTGCATGTACATCACTGTATATAGTTCTCCACTAAATGGTGTAACTAACACATTCATTGCATGTACATCACTGTATATAGTTCTCCACTAAATGGTGTAACTAACACATTCTGTCTGAACTAGTGTTTCTAGACTAATAAGACTAGCCTCTGTAGTTTGGCTGGTGATGTCGTCTGTGACTAAGAGGCAGAAACATCCATGCTAACCTTTTCAAATGATGTAGACCAGGGGTTTTCAAATTCGGTGAATGTGAGCCTCCCCTTAGAGTAGGTAAGGACAGCCGAGCCCCCCCTTCCCCAAAATCCTGTCCGCCTACCCTAACCCACACACGCACGCCTCTGCAGTAAATGCCATCTTCTGTGTGTTCCAGGCAATGACGAGTTTCAATAACAACTGATAAAATGTAAATATTTTTTAATATTGTATTTTGTTTCTACTTTTTTATGGGAAATTCATTAATGATTATTTGCAACAGCAAATAACGTCCAACTTTATGCAGGCCTAATTGAGGCTACTTTTAAAAATCACAGAACATCAGTAGGCCTAACCATAAGTCAACAAAACATGCTTAACATGTGAATGTTACAAATGTGAAACTTGTGTGTCTGCGCCTATCCTCAAAGGGATAGTTCACTTTAAAATGAAAATTCTGTCAAAGGCTACTTACCCTCGAGTTGTTTCAAACCTGTATGAATTTCTTTCTTTTGCTGAACACAAAGGAAGATATTTTGAAGAATGTCAGTAACAAGACCGTTAACTTGTCCCATTGACTTCCATGGTAAGAAAAAAATATATATTATGGAGGACAATGGGACCAGATAACTGTTTTAGTTACTGACATTCTTCAAAATATCTTGCTTTGTGATCAGCAGAAGAAAGAAATTCATGCACGTTTGAAGCCACTTGAGTGTGAGTATATCATGACAGAATTTTCATTTTAACTTTAAATATTCAGGATCATATTTCCTACGATTTTTGATAAAACGATGCATTTTATTAAAGCTGCAGAGTTATGAATGTTGTATGAATTCACAACTTTCCCGAAAACCTTTAAAATGATCGCTATGACAACGTAGAACAACAAGCCGATAACAAACTTCCGGTTTAGTTTAGCCTGAATTACTGTTATCAGTGCGATCTGACCAATCATAGTAGATTAACATGGGAGGATTTTTGAACTTGAGAAAAATTGACCCTTCGCTAAGTCACGCCCTCCTTAACCATTCAAGTGGGAAACACACAAATTGAGGGACAGCTATGTTCTTGCACAACAGGGTAAGTGAATATAATCTAATAATTGTAAATCAAGCAGCTTATCCACACATCTTGTGGAATAAGCCATTTGCTTGACCACTTTGCTAACATTCTACCGCTTATATTTTTAGCGCGCCAGGCTACTGCTTACATATCATCGGTAGTTGTAACTAAAGCAAATAAAAACCGTATGTGGAGACCAATATAAAGTATAAAGCATGAGTGTTCTGTAATACATCTATGTCATATAATGTGCACCTGTAAATGTGACTATGGCTTTAAGGGCATTCTGTAACGTATGCAAAGGGGGCGTTACCGGGAAGGCTCGCGCTCGTTGGCAGTAAATTAGGTTTTAGTTTGAGCACTTGCCTGTATGCTGAGTGCTGTATGTGAAGTGCAATACAAAATGTTCATTGAACCCTGAGTCTCCTGTGGATATCTGAACTGTTTACAATCTCGCTGCCCAAATAAAGTGTACCTATAGTGAGCACATGATGACTACTGTTAATGAACTGATTAAGTTCGCATTCCAACCTTTTCCTTGGAGATCTCCGGCAAGCCCCCTGATGTTCGGTACTTAGACCTAATACCGGGAGAGCCGCGATCGTATTGGGGTACTCACGAGTATTTTAAAGTATGTCAGTGAGCCTCCGTCCACGCCCGGGATTTCTCCACTTGGGTTTTAGGTTTTGGGAAAGTCAAAAATTCCACCTCCACAGTTTTAGGATATCGGGTATCAACGCGTTGGCATGTTTCCCTTGCTCGAAAGTTTGACAGACCTGCTGCGCCTAGTTACGGTTGCTAAACCACGATTGGCCTGTGGCGGCTTTCGGGCGTGGCTTAGCGAAGGGTGAATTGCTACTTGTCAATCAGTCCACTCGTTTGTACCGCGCCGCGAGAATCCCGCGTAGCTTTTACCCAGTATACTGCGACGCGAGTAGCTATGGTATGGTTTGTTTTAAAGGGGAGGCGCGCCTCACCTATTGAAAACCGCTGATGTAGACAATATTCTGTCTGATCAGTCTTCCACTGTGCCTTCCTGGGTCAATCAGGGGTCAATCAGGTCAGTTGCCATTGCTGAGCTAACCAGTGCTTTCTCTTATTTTGACATGCTTAATATTTTGACTTACTTTGACACATCTTTTGTCCCTGGAACCAGACCGCAGCAACCGACCACAAGTGCAAAGCCTAGAATCAAGAGTAGACATTGACTGCGTCTGGTGCATGCAGTTACGAAGCAAAAATACAGTCAAATTCCCAAATACTGTTGGTCTCATTGAAACGAGGGACTATGTAAAAAACGTGCAGGAATTTCTACATTCTTGATGCAGTATAGATGACAATACCTTCAAAATAAAAGCTGGCAGTCTGTATTTAACCCCAGAGTCAATGTATCATGTCTAATACAAAGTGCTAGGGTGAGCCAAAACAATAAAAAAATGTTTCACTATCCAAATACATATAGACTGGACTGTCTATATGGAAAATAAAAAATATAAATATCAAATTACAATGTAAATTGTCACACAGAGTGTAGCCCAATTGTCAGACACAGTAATCATTTCAATTCATACTGACGATGAAAGGGATGAATAATCATAGATTAGTGGTAACAGACTTTTCTCTTCACATACAATACAAAGATACAATTAGTAACAAAATACTTATTTAAACAAATCACATATAGTTAAATATTTAATCTTTTAAATGTTAACAAATAAGATGCGATCCAAATTTTTACAACTCAGTAAAACATACATTTTCTTTGTCAATTAAATGGATTAAGGATTCAAGCTAAACATGTCATTATTCTAAACATATATTGGCACATTGAATAACAGCTCCATCAGTAGTTTACCATGAAGCGTTTATATTATTATGCCCATCAGTAGTTTACCATGAAGCGTTTATATTATTATGCCCATCAGTAGTTTACCATGAAGCGTTTATATTATTATGCCCATCAGTAGTTTACCATGAAGCGTTTATATTATTATGCCCATCAGTAGTTTACCATGAAGCTTTTATATTATTATGCCCATCAGTAGTTTACCATGAAGCGTTTATATCATTATGCCCATCAGTAGTTTACCATGAAGCTTTTATATTATTATGCCCATCAGTAGTTTACCATGAAGCTTTTATATTATTATGCCCATCAGTAGTTTACCATGAAGCGTTTATATTATTATGCCCATCAGTAGTTTACCATGAAGCGTTTATATTATTATGCCCATCAGTAGTTTACCATGAAGCTTTTATATTATTATGCCCATCAGTAGTTTACCATGAAGCTTTTATATTATTATGCCCATCAGTAGTTTACCATGAAGCTTTTATATTATTATGCCCATCAGTAGTTTACCATGAAGCTTTTATATTATTATGCCCATCAGTAGTTTACCATGAAGCGTTTATATTATTATGCCCATCAGTAGTTTACCATGAAGCTTTTATATTATTATGCCCATCAGTAGTTTACCATGAAGCGTTTATATTATTATGCCCATCAGTAGTTTACCATGAAGCGTTTATATTATTATGCCCATCAGTAGTTTACCATGAAGCTTTTATATTATTATGCCCATCAGTAGTTTACCATGAAGCGTTTATATTATTATGCCCATCAGTAGTTTACCATGAAGCTTTTATATTATTATGCCCATCAGTAGTTTACCATGAAGCTTTTATATTATTATGCCCATCAGTAGTTTACCATGAAGCGTTTATATTATTATGCCCATCAGTAGTTTACCATGAAGCTTTTATATTATTATGCCCATCCGTAGTTTACCATGAAGCTTTTATATTATTATGCCCATCAGTAGTTTACCATGAAGCTTTTATATTATTATGCCCATCAGTAGTTTACCATGAAGCTTTTATATTATTATGCCCATCAGTAGTTTACCATGAAGCGTTTATATTATTATGCCCATCAGTAGTTTACCATGAAGCTTTTATATTATTATGCCCATCAGTAGGTTACCATGAAGCTTCTACATTATTATGCCCATCAGTAGTTTACCATGAAGCTTCTACATTATTATGCCCATCCGTAGTTTACCATGAAGCTTTTACATTATTATGCCCATCAGTAGTTTACCATGAAGCTTTTATATTATTATGCCCATCAGTAGTTTACCATGAAGCGTTTATATTATTATGCCCATCAGTAGTTTACCATGAAGCTTTTATATTATTATGCCCATCAGTAGTTTACCATGAAGCGTTTATATTATTATGCCCATCAGTAGTTTACCATGAAGCGTTTATATTATTATGCCCATCAGTAGTTTACCATGAAGCTTTTATATTATTATGCCCATCAGTAGTTTACCATGAAGCGTTTATATTATTATGCCCATCAGTAGTTTACCATGAAGCGTTTATATTATTATGCCCATCAGTAGTTTACCATGAAGCGTTTATATTATTATGCCCATCAGTAGTTTACCATGAAGCTTTTATATTATTATGCCCATCAGTAGTTTACCATGAAGCGTTTATATCATTATGCCCATCAGTAGTTTACCATGAAGCTTTTATATTATTATGCCCATCAGTAGTTTACCATGAAGCTTTTATATTATTATGCCCATCAGTAGTTTACCATGAAGCGTTTATATTATTATGCCCATCAGTAGTTTACCATGAAGCGTTTATATTATTATGCCCATCAGTAGTTTACCATGAAGCTTTTATATTATTATGCCCATCAGTAGTTTACCATGAAGCTTTTATATTATTATGCCCATCAGTAGTTTACCATGAAGCTTTTATATTATTATGCCCATCAGTAGTTTACCATGAAGCTTTTATATTATTATGCCCATCAGTAGTTTACCATGAAGCGTTTATATTATTATGCCCATCAGTAGTTTACCATGAAGCTTTTATATTATTATGCCCATCAGTAGTTTACCATGAAGCGTTTATATTATTATGCCCATCAGTAGTTTACCATGAAGCGTTTATATTATTATGCCCATCAGTAGTTTACCATGAAGCTTTTATATTATTATGCCCATCAGTAGTTTACCATGAAGCGTTTATATTATTATGCCCATCAGTAGTTTACCATGAAGCTTTTATATTATTATGCCCATCAGTAGTTTACCATGAAGCTTTTATATTATTATGCCCATCAGTAGTTTACCATGAAGCTTTTATATTATTATGCCCATCAGTAGTTTACCATGAAGCTTTTATATTATTATGCCCATCAGTAGTTTACCACGAAGCTTTTATATTATTATGCCCATCAGTAGTTTACCATGAAGCGTTTATATTATTATGCCCATCAGTAGTTTACCATGAAGCGTTTATATTATTATGCCCATCAGTAGTTTACCATGAAGCTTTTATATTATTATGCCCATCCGTAGTTTACCATGAAGCTTTTATATTATTATGCCCATCAGTAGTTTACCATGAAGCTTTTATATTATTATGCCCATCAGTAGTTTACCATGAAGCTTTTATATTATTATGCCCATCAGTAGTTTACCATGAAGCGTTTATATTATTATGCCCATCAGTAGTTTACCATGAAGCTTTTATATTATTATGCCCATCAGTAGGTTACCATGAAGCTTCTACATTATTATGCCCATCAGTAGTTTACCATGAAGCTTCTACATTATTATGCCCATCCGTAGTTTACCATGAAGCTTTTATATTATTATGCCCATCAGTAGTTTACCATGAAGCTTTCATATTATTATGCCCATCAGTAGTTTACCATGAAGCGTTTATATTATTATGCCCATCAGTAGTTTACCATGAAGCTTTTATATTATTATGCCCATCAGTAGTTTACCATGAAGCGTTTATATTATTATGCCCATCAGTAGTTTACCATGAAGCGTTTATATTATTATGCCCATCAGTAGTTTACCATGAAGCTTTTATATTATTATGCCCATCAGTAGTTTACCATGAAGCGTTTATATTATTATGCCCATCAGTAGTTTACCATGAAGCTTTTATATTATTATGCCCATCAGTAGTTTACCATGAAGCTTTTATATTATTATGCCCATCAGTAGTTTACCATGAAGCTTTTATATTATTATGCCCATCAGTAGTTTACCATGAAGCTTTTATATTATTATGCCCATCAGTAGTTTACCATGAAGCTTTTATATTATTATGCCCATCAGTAGTTTACCATGAAGCGTTTATATTATTATGCCCATCAGTAGTTTACCATGAAGCGTTTATATTATTATGCCCATCCGTAGTTTACCATGAAGCTTTTATATTATTATGCCCATCAGTAGTTTACCATGAAGCGTTTATATTATTATGCCCATCAGTAGTTTACCATGAAGCTTTTATATTATTATGCCCATCAGTAGTTTACCATGAAGCTTTTATATTATTATGCCCATCAGTAGTTTACCATGAAGCTTTTATATTATTATGCCCATCAGTAGTTTACCATGAAGCTTTTATATTATTATGCCCATCAGTAGTTTACCATGAAGCTTTTATATTATTATGCCCATCAGTAGTTTACCATGAAGCTTTTATATTATTATGCCCATCAGTAGTTTACCATGAAGCTTTTATATTATTATGCCATCAGTAGTTTACCATGAAGCTTTTATATTAATATGCCCATCAGTAGTTTACCATGAAGCTTTTATATTATTATGCCCATCAGTAGTTTACCATGAAGCTTTTATATTATTATGCCCATCAGTAGTTTACCATGAAGCTTTTATATTATTATGCCCATCAGTAGTTTACCATGAAGCGTTTATATTATTATGCCCATCAGTAGTTTACCATGAAGCGTTTATATTATTATGCCCATCAGTAGTTTACCATGAAGCTTTTATATTATTATGCCCATCCGTAGTTTACCATGAAGCTTTTATATTATTATGCCCATCAGTAGTTTACCATGAAGCTTTTATATTATTATGCCCATCAGTAGTTTACCATGAAGCTTTTATATTATTATGCCCATCAGTAGTTTACCATGAAGCGTTTATATTATTATGCCCATCAGTAGTTTACCATGAAGCTTTTATATTATTATGCCCATCAGTAGGTTACCATGAAGCTTCTACATTATTATGCCCATCAGTAGTTTACCATGAAGCTTCTACATTATTATGCCCATCCGTAGTTTACCATGAAGCTTTTATATTATTATGCCCATCAGTAGTTTACCATGAAGCTTTCATATTATTATGCCCATCAGTAGTTTACCATGAAGCGTTTATATTATTATGCCCATCAGTAGTTTACCATGAAGCTTTTATATTATTATGCCCATCAGTAGTTTACCATGAAGCGTTTATATTATTATGCCCATCAGTAGTTTACCATGAAGCGTTTATATTATTATGCCCATCAGTAGTTTACCATGAAGCTTTTATATTATTATGCCCATCAGTAGTTTACCATGAAGCGTTTATATTATTATGCCCATCAGTAGTTTACCATGAAGCGTTTATATTATTATGCCCATCAGTAGTTTACCATGAAGCGTTTATATTATTATGCCCATCAGTAGTTTACCATGAAGCTTTTATATTATTATGCCCATCAGTAGTTTACCATGAAGCGTTTATATCATTATGCCCATCAGTAGTTTACCATGAAGCTTTTATATTATTATGCCCATCAGTAGTTTACCATGAAGCTTTTATATTATTATGCCCATCAGTAGTTTACCATGAAGCGTTTATATTATTATGCCCATCAGTAGTTTACCATGAAGCGTTTATATTATTATGCCCATCAGTAGTTTACCATGAAGCTTTTATATTATTATGCCCATCAGTAGTTTACCATGAAGCTTTTATATTATTATGCCCATCAGTAGTTTACCATGAAGCTTTTATATTATTATGCCCATCAGTAGTTTACCATGAAGCTTTTATATTATTATGCCCATCAGTAGTTTACCATGAAGCGTTTATATTATTATGCCCATCAGTAGTTTACCATGAAGCTTTTATATTATTATGCCCATCAGTAGTTTACCATGAAGCGTTTATATTATTATGCCCATCAGTAGTTTACCATGAAGCGTTTATATTATTATGCCCATCAGTAGTTTACCATGAAGCTTTTATATTATTATGCCCATCAGTAGTTTACCATGAAGCGTTTATATTATTATGCCCATCAGTAGTTTACCATGAAGCGTTTATATTATTATGCCCATCAGTAGTTTACCATGAAGCGTTTATATTATTATGCCCATCAGTAGTTTACCATGAAGCTTTTATATTATTATGCCCATCAGTAGTTTACCATGAAGCGTTTATATCATTATGCCCATCAGTAGTTTACCATGAAGCTTTTATATTATTATGCCCATCCGTAGTTTACCATGAAGCTTTTATATTATTATGCCCATCAGTAGTTTACCATGAAGCGTTTATATTATTATGCCCATCAGTAGTTTACCATGAAGCGTTTATATTATTATGCCCATCAGTAGTTTACCATGAAGCTTTTATATTATTATGCCCATCAGTAGTTTACCATGAAGCTTTTATATTATTATGCCCATCAGTAGTTTACCATGAAGCTTTTATATTATTATGCCCATCAGTAGTTTACCATGAAGCTTTTATATTATTATGCCCATCAGTAGTTTACCATGAAGCGTTTATATTATTATGCCCATCAGTAGTTTACCATGAAGCTTTTATATTATTATGCCCATCAGTAGTTTACCATGAAGCGTTTATATTATTATGCCCATCAGTAGTTTACCATGAAGCGTTTATATTATTATGCCCATCAGTAGTTTACCATGAAGCTTTTATATTATTATGCCCATCAGTAGTTTACCATGAAGCGTTTATATTATTATGCCCATCAGTAGTTTACCATGAAGCTTTTATATTATTATGCCCATCAGTAGTTTACCATGAAGCTTTTATATTATTATGCCCATCAGTAGTTTACCATGAAGCTTTTATATTATTATGCCCATCAGTAGTTTACCATGAAGCTTTTATATTATTATGCCCATCAGTAGTTTACCATGAAGCTTTTATATTATTATGCCCATCAGTAGTTTACCATGAAGCGTTTATATTATTATGCCCATCAGTAGTTTACCATGAAGCGTTTATATTATTATGCCCATCAGTAGTTTACCATGAAGCTTTTATATTATTATGCCCATCCGTAGTTTACCATGAAGCTTTTATATTATTATGCCCATCCGTAGTTTACCATGAAGCTTTTATATTATTATGCCCATCAGTAGTTTACCATGAAGCTTTTATATTATTATGCCCATCAGTAGTTTACCATGAAGCGTTTATATTATTATGCCCATCAGTAGTTTACCATGAAGCTTTTATATTATTATGCCCATCAGTAGGTTACCATGAAGCTTCTACATTATTATGCCCATCAGTAGTTTACCATGAAGCTTCTACATTATTATGCCCATCCGTAGTTTACCATGAAGCTTTTATATTATTATGCCCATCAGTAGTTTACCATGAAGCTTTCATATTATTATGCCCATCAGTAGTTTACCATGAAGCGTTTATATTATTATGCCCATCAGTAGTTTACCATGAAGCTTTTATATTATTATGCCCATCAGTAGTTTACCATGAAGCGTTTATATTATTATGCCCATCAGTAGTTTACCATGAAGCGTTTATATTATTATGCCCATCAGTAGTTTACCATGAAGCTTTTATATTATTATGCCCATCAGTAGTTTACCATGAAGCGTTTATATTATTATGCCCATCAGTAGTTTACCATGAAGCTTTTATATTATTATGCCCATCAGTAGTTTACCATGAAGCTTTTATATTATTATGCCCATCAGTAGTTTACCATGAAGCTTTTATATTATTATGCCCATGAGTAGTTTACCATGAAGCTTTTATATTATTATGCCCATCAGTAGTTTACCATGAAGCGTTTATATTATTATGCCCATTAGTAGTTTACCATGAAGCGTTTATATTATTATGCCCATCCGTAGTTTACCATGAAGCTTTTATATTATTATGCCCATCAGTAGTTTACCATGAAGCTTTTATATTATTATGCCCATCAGTAGTTTACCATGAAGCTTTTATATTATTATGCCCATCAGTAGTTTACCATGAAGCTTTTATATTATTATGCCCATCAGTAGTTTACCATGAAGCGTTTATATTATTATGCCCATCAGTAGTTTACCATGAAGCTTTTATATTATTATGCCCATCAGTAGTTTACCATGAAGCTTTTATATTATTATGCCCATCAGTAGTTTACCATGAAGCTTTTATATTATTATGCCCATCAGTAGTTTACCATGAAGCTTTTATATTATTATGCCATCAGTAGTTTACCATGAAGCTTTTATATTAATATGCCCATCAGTAGTTTACCATGAAGCTTTTATATTATTATGCCCATCAGTAGTTTACCATGAAGCTTTTATATTATTATGCCCATCAGTAGTTTACCATGAAGCTTTTATATTATTATGCCCATCAGTAGTTTACCATGAAGCGTTTATATTATTATGCCCATCAGTAGTTTACCATGAAGCTTTTATATTATTATGCCCATCAGTAGTTTACCATGAAGCGTTTATATTATTATGCCCATCAGTAGTTTACCATGAAGCTTTTATATTATATGCCCTATGCCACTTTTGTCACGGGTCGCGTATACTGGCCAGATATTGTTCACCTTCTGACAGGTATGACATCGGGTTATACCAGAAAAAATCTAGTCAAGTATCATGTTCTCAGGTTAGCTTTCAATCATGCCACAAAAATACTACCAAAAGAAGTACATTTATAAAACTCTTTAGATAATCTGTAATAAAAAGTGACATACGCCTTAAAAACATATAATGGATTGTTGGTAATTAGCTTTATTGGTTACTAGGTCCGCCGTGTTGAACTAAAGGATGCTGTAACTGATTCCTTCATTCTGTGAAAATCACAATTTACTTCCAGCCCAATTCCAATGTCCACATTAAGTTTGTTCATAAACATTCTGAAAGCCACACTAAGCAGTAAATGCCAAACAAGGTTATTACAGGAGACCCCCTTTTCCCAGCCCAGACATGAAGACAAGTAAACCCATTGAAATTCATGAGTGATTGTTGCCTGACACTCACTCTACCGCCAGAGTTCACATGAGGAATGTGACAGTGAGATCGGTCATTGTTAATACTCAGTGAGCATGTCACAGCCATGGTGGTAGAAAGAACTGGTCCCAGAAATTGGAAGAGTTTTGGGTTGCACAAGCATGTACAATATATGGCAAAAATCCACAAAGGCTTCTTCTGTTCCCCAGTCAATTAAATGTGAAATAGACCTTTAAATCAATGCCCATTATAACAGAAAGACTATATAGTTTACTTCTTAATGTCTAAATGTCAAAATGACAGCAGTATTTATACTTTGATTAATGCGGTCATTCTTCATTAGATGGAGGGCTCAGGATCTAGACAACCCTTCACTAAATCCACACATTCATTCTATTCAAATAGAAACATAACACAGGCATACCACTGTTATATATGCGATAGAAACATAACACAGACACACCACTGTTAAGTTATATATGCAATAGAAACATAACACAGACACACCACTGTTAAGTTATATATGCAATAGAAACATAACACAGGCACACCACTGTTAAGTTATATATGCAATAGATACATAACACAGGCATACCACTGTTAAATTATATATGCAATATATACATAACACAGGCACACCACTGATAAGTTATATATGCAATAGAAACATAACACAGGCACACCACTGTTAAATTATATATGCAATAGAAACATAACACAGGCACACCACTGATAAGTTATATATGCAATAGAAACATAACACAGGCATACCACTGTTAAATTATATATGCAATAGAAACATAACACAGGCACACCACTGTTAAGTTATATATGCAATAGAAACATAACACAGGCATACCACTGTTAAATTATATATGCAATATATACATAACACAGGCACACCACTGATATGTTATATATGCGATAGAAACATAACACAGGCACACCACTGTTAAGTTATATATGCAATAGATACATAACACAGGCACACCACTGTTAAGTTATATATGCAATAGAAACATAACACAGGCACACCACTGTTAAGTTATATATGCAATAGATACATAACACAGACACACCACTGTTAAGTTATATATGCAATAGAAACATAACACAGGCATACCACTGTTAAGTTATATATGCAATAGAAACATAACACAGACACACCACTGTTAAGTTATATATGCAATAGAAACATAACACAGACACACCACTGTTAAATTATATATGCAATAGAAACATAACACAGGCACACCACTGTTAAGTTATATATGCAATAGAAACATAACACAGGCACACCACTGTTAAGTTATATATGCAATAGATACATAACACAGGCACACCACTGATAAGTTATATATGCAATAGAAACATAACACAGGCACACCACTGTTAAGTTATATATGCAATAGAAACATAACACAGGCATACCACTGTTAAATTATATATGCAATATATACATAACACAGGCACACCACTGTTAAGTTATATATGCAATAGATACATAACACAGGCATACCACTGTTAAATTATATATGCAATATATACATAACACAGGCACACCACTGTTAAGTTATATATGCAATAGATACATAAAACACGTGGAACCCATATTTTTAATGGGCAATATTATACAGCTTAGTCACAAACCCAGATATCTCAGTTTTTTTTTAAAGTTACATGTGTAAAGTACGTGACCACTTTAATCTGCTGGAGAAGTTGGCAAGTTTTAAGACGCTGAAAGAGAAACCAACCAGATTACTGGACAGATCAAACAAGTTCATTTTGCTATAGTAGTGGAAAGCTCATCAATAACACCAACACATTATTGTATTTATAGTGAAAGGGATGTCCTACCACAAATATAATAAATAGATGGAAATGAATCAATAACAGATAAATTATTGTATTTATAGTGAAAGGGATGTCCTACCACAAATATAATAAATAGATGGAAATGAATCAATAACAGATAAATTATTGTATTTATAGTGAAAGGGATGTCCTACCACAAATATAATAAATAGATGGAAATGAATCAATAACAAACAAATTATTGTATTTACAGTGAAAGGGATGTCCTACCACAAACATAATAAATAAATGGAAATGAATCAAGAACAGACAAATTATTGTATTTATAATGAAAGGGATGTCCTACCAGAAATATAATAAATAGATGGAAATTAATCAATAACAGATGAATTATTGTATTTATAGTGAAAGGGATGTCGTACCACAAATATAATAAATAGATGGAAATGAATCAATAACAGCCAAATTATTGTATTTATAGTGAAAGGGATGTCCTACCACAAACATAATAAATAGATGGAAATTAATCAATAAAAGATCAATTATTGTATTAATAGTGAAAGGGATGTCCTACCACAAACATAATAAATAGATGGAAATGAATCAATAACAAACACATTATTGTATTTATAGTGAAAGGGATGTCCTACCACAAACATAATAAATAGATGGAAATTAATCAATAACAGATAAATTATTGTATTTATAGTGAAAGGGATGTCCTACCACAAACATAATAAATAGATGGAAATGAATCAATAACAAACAAATTATTGTATTTACAGTGAAAGGGATGTCCTACCACAAACATAATAAATCAATGGAAATGAATCAAGAACAGACAAATGATTGTATTTATAATGAAAGGGATGTCCTACCAGAAATATAATAAATAGATGGAAATTAATCAATAACAGATGAATTATTGTATTTATAATGAAAGGGATGTCCTACCACAAACATAATAAATAAATGGAAATGAATCAATAACAGCCAAATTATTGTATTTATAGTGAAAGGGATGTCCTACCACAAACATAATAAATAGATGGAAATGAATCAATAACAGATAAATTATTGTATTTATAGTGAAAGGGATGTCCTACCACAAACATAATAAATAGATGGAAATGAATCAATAACAGACAAATTATTGTATTTATAGTGAAAGGGATGTCCTACCACAAACATAATAAATAGATGGAAATGAATCAATAACAGACAAATTATTGTATTTATAGTGAAAGGGATGTCCTACCACAAACATAATAAATAGATGGAAATGAATCAATAACAAACAAATTATTGTATTTACAGTGAAAGGGATGTCCTACCACAAACATAATAAATAAATGGAAATGAATCAAGAACAGACAAATTATTGTATTTATAATGAAAGGGATGTCCTACCAGAAATATAATAAATAGATGGAAATTAATCAATAACAGATGAATTATTGTATTTATAGTGAAAGGGATGTCCTACCACAAACATAATAAATAGATGGAAATGAATCAATAACAGCCAAATTATTGTATTTATAGTGAAAGGGATGTCCTACCACAAACATAATAAATAGATGGAAATGAATCAATAACAAACAAATTATTGTATTTATAGTGAAAGGGATGTCCTACCACAAACATAATAAATAGATGGAAATTAATCAATAAAAGATCAATTATTGTATTAATAGTGAAAGGGATGTCCTACCACAAACATAATAAATAGATGGAAATGAATCAATAACAAACACATTATTGTATTTATAGTGAAAGGGATGTCCTACCACAAACATAATAAATAGATGGAAATTAATCAATAACAGATAAATTATTGTATTAATAGTGAAAGGGATGTCCTACCATAAATATAATAAATAGATGGAAATGAATCAATAACAAACAAATTATTGTATTTACAGTGAAAGGGATGTCCTACCACAAACATAATAAATCAATGGAAATGAATCAAGAACAGACAAATGATTGTATTTATAATGAAAGGGATGTCCTACCAGAAATATAATAAATAGATGGAAATTAATCAATAACAGATGAATTATTGTATTTATAGTGAAAGGGATGTCCTACCACAAACATAATAAATAAATGGAAATGAATCAATAACAGACAAATTATTGTATTTATAGTGAAAGGGATGTCCTACCACAAACATAATAAATAGATGGAAATGAATCAATAACAAACAAATTATTGTATTTATAGTGAAAGGGATGTCCTACCACAAACATAATAAATAGATGGAAATGAATCAATAACAGACAAATTATTGTATTTATAGTGAAAGGGATGTCCTACCACAAACATAATAAATAGATGGAAATGAATCAATAACAGACAAATTATTGTATTTATAGTGAAAGGGATGTCCTACCACAAACATAATAAATAGATGGTAATGAATCAGGGAACAAACATGAGAGTGAGCTTCTGCTACATACAGGGACTGATGTTCTCCATGAGTCTACCTGGACTTTACCTGTTTAGGTTCTCATTGCTCTCCATGTCCTGTTTGCTGGCTCACACCTATCATTACATGGTGTAAACAAATATATATATATACATATAAAATGAAATAAAATGCCCGCCTCTCATAACAATCGACAGAAAAGTCTGAAATAATATATGATGATGTCTCTGGGTTTTGTACATAGTGCACATGACATTGTTAAAGCAGGTAACTTGAGTTCAAATGTATTCTCATTGTAAGCATCACCTGAGGAGTGGTTACCATGGGAACAAGGAATGAAACAACAACAAGATAATATCCTTGATTGTTTGAAAGCCAGGACACCAGGGTTAACACATCGTTCATGACCAGTGCCACATGATATACTAGACACATGTTTAATGTTCTCTAAACAACAGTACCATTCACCGGGTAATATCCAAAAATATCTACCCTGAAGCATTGACTTTAGATTAGAATCAGATGAAAGAGTGTCTTGCAACGGCTGAAAAACACATCCTAGTATGTGCCGATTAATACGGAAGCATGACAGACTGTAATGACGAAAGTGATTGGTTTTCATGTTAAGTTTATTTCATTAGTAGTCCTTTATGGCAGTAAAAGACAGAACACCTAAAAGTTTGCAGTCCCAACATGCAGAACATTCATTAAACAATAGACATCAAAAGTTAAAATATATTGAAACTAACTGAAAAGTGCATTGTTTTCCCTGTAACGTGACCAACACTCAAGAATAAGTGAAGTAAGATTAAAAACACTGAACCAAATGGTTTCAAATCCATTCATGCAGCCAACATCTTTCACAGACAACGGTCTTGTTCCGAAAAGGCAACATTCCAACATCACATCAGACCCACATTCAGCATTTTGGAATTGTAACAGCAGTTGACAACTAATCCAGTTTAAAGCACAAAATCAAAGTGAAACTAATACATTTTTTACACCAACACGCTAAAACTAGGAAAACATATAAAAGTTTACTTCAGAGGTACACTGCATTAGAAAAAAACGACTTAACATGTTGCAAACATGTACACCCAGATAGATTACATTGAAACCAATAACCAGATAATACCGACATATCCACAACTGGAAAGAGTGCATTGTGAGACATCTTCTGTGAAGCAAGAGCCTTAGTGTGAGAACCCAGGACCCAGAGGGGCTGAGCCTGAGGTGTGACCTCACACAGTGGGGCTGAGCCTGAGGTGTGACCTCACACAGTGGGGCTGAGCCTGAGGTGTGACCTCACACAGTGGGGCTGAGCCTGAGGTTGTGACCTCACACAGTGGGGCTGAGCCTGAGGTTGTGACCTCACACAGAGGGACATGCAGCTGCAGACAGCACACCATGAATATACTTGGAGTCGTGCAGACAGACACAAAGAGCAAGCGGCTCCACACACACACATACATAAATACACATGCACGCACACACACACACATAAATACACATGCACACACACGGACACAAACATACACAGTGAACAACCTTACAGATCTTTACCACACATACATAAATACACACACACACACACACACACACACACACACACACACACACACACACACACACACACACACACACACACACACACACACACACACACACACACACACACAAAGGAGACCTGAGATTTCCAGGGCTCCCAGTCTGGCACAAAGGACACAGACATGCGTACGTATAAATTGCCCACAATAGAAGAGGTTATACACATATATACGCACTCATGCACATGCAGACACAAGCACGCACACACAAGCACGCACACACAAGCACGCACACGTACGCACGCACGTCTGGGCACATTCCAGACACGCGGTCTGGAAACTGATTACCCACAAGGAGGAGAACACACACAGAGTCAATAAATAAATAACAACATCAATAATAACAATGACATATTTAAGTTAGTCATTCTACCATTCTTTTGTTTGTTTGAGAACATGAAAATTAAAACAAAACAATAATACGGACGATTCATTACAAAGCCGGTCGATGCAAAAATCCTTCTCAAATATAAAAATACAAATTCACAAAATAACTTTAGAGACAAAGATGTTTTCGATACTGTGTGAAGATTCCTGGCAAACGTTATTCGTCCCTTAAGCTAATGGCACTTATTTTCAAAGGATTAAGTCTCCATTTAAAACCCTCAGTAGACTACAAAGTAACAATGGAACCTTGACTTTTATACCACATGTGCCACATAGTGAACGCAATTACAATACTGGGTTAAAACAATAAGCTCACCGTACACATCTGGGTGCTAGAGCGCTGTTCTAATCTAGCTAGCTAGTGTGGGTAAAACAATAAGCTCACCGTACACATCTGGGTGCTAGAGCGCTGTTCTAATCTAGCTAGCTAGTGTGGGTAAAACAATAAGCTCACCGTACACATCTGGGTGCTAGAGCGCTGTTCTAATCTAGCTAGCTAGTGTGGGTAAAACAATAAGCTCACTGTACACATCTGGGTGCTAGAGCGCTGTTCTAATCTAGCTAGCTAGTGTGGGTAAAACAATAAGCTCACCGTACACATCTGGGTGCTAGAGCGCTGTTCTAATCTAGCTAGCTAGTGTGGGTAAAACAATAAGCTCACCGTACACATCTGGGTGCTAGAGCGCTGTTCTAATCTAGCTAGCTAGTGTGGGTAAAACAATAAGCTCACCGTACACATCTGGGTGCTAGAGCGCTGTTCTAATCTAGCTAGCTAGTGTATCTTCCTTATTTTATCAGGGAAAATGTCTAGTTAGGCACCATTGTGATTGTTGCAGTAATGTGAGGAATGCAAAGACTTGTTAAGAGCAATCAAATTGCTGTGTACAAAATAGTGGACATTTAAGTTGCAGGACGATATCATGAAACAATTCAGGCACAATAACTATGGACTACTTAAACACAAATTAAGTCTGAAGGCATGAACAAATGTAAGGCCTTATTATACACAAGATCCTATCACAGAGGGCAAAATAACAACAACAAAAGAGTCTGGTCTGAAGTGATCCATTCACTGATTAAATAGACACAGGAGAATCAATATAGCCAGTAGAGAAATATCAGCTACTTGACAGAGATGTCAACTGCTCTTTGGCAGTCTGCATTTACAAGTAAAAATAGACGAATTATTAAAACAAAAACTAGTGGATTGGCATGTGACCAATTGTACAACTCAATTAAAGTTGGACAATTTTTTATGTAATTTTGTGGTGACATTAAGAGGTGACACCATTTAATTTGACTGTGCCAGAATAACGATCAACTTCAGATCACAGATTCTGCAAAAACTGAACAAAAACCCAAATAACGCTCCCTCCTGGACCCAACTACAGCATAGTGAATACTTCTCAAACACTTTTTTGTTCATATTTTTCTCCCTTTTTTGATGAACAAGACATCCCTCTGTCCTTATCTTAATTATGTCAGAAAAATACAGAGAAGTTCAGGACACGGTTGTCCGAAGAACTTTCCAGACTCGGTGGAGTTGGCTGCCGGAAACGACTGTGTCAGTAGACGTGGGATGAGAGGAGCGAGGTTTCACCACTCGTTGGTCCGCTGTTTGGTGGTGTCGTACGCTCGGATCACCTCAGACTGGGACACCACCCCGTTCTCATCCTGAGAGAAGGCATAGCCATCTGCAACCAGGACACAGAGACATAATGAGAGAAGACATAACCGTCTGCAACCAGGACACATAGAGACATAATGACATAAGACATAACCGTCTGCAACCAGGACATATAGAGACATAATGAGAGAAGACATAACCGTCTGCAACCAGGACACATAGAGACATAATGACAGAAGACATAACCATCTGCAACCAGGACATATAGAGACATAATGACAGAAGACATAACCGTCTGCAACCAGGACACATAGAGACATAATGAGAGAAGACATAACCGTCTGCAACCAGGACACATAGAGACATAATGAGAGAAGACATAACCGTCTGCAACCAGGACATATAGAGACATAATGACAGAAGACATAACCGTCTGCAACCAGGACACATAGAGACATAATGAGAGAAGACATAACCGTCTGCAACCAGGACATATAGAGACATAATGACAGAAGACATAACCGTCTGCAACCAGGACATATAGAGACATAATTACAGAAGACATAACCGTCTGCAACCAGGACACATAGAGACATAATGAGAGAAGACATAACCGTCTGCAACCAGGACACATAGAGACATAATGAGAGAAGACATAACCGTCTGCAACCAGGACATATAGAGACATAATGACAGAAGACATAACCGTCTGCAACCAGGACATATAGAGACATAATGACAGAAGACATAACCGTCTGCAACCAGGACACATAGAGACATAATGAGAGAAGACATAACCGTCTGCAACCAGGACATATAGAGACATAATGAGAGAAGACATAACCGTCTGCAACCAGGACATATAGAGACATAATGACAGAAGACATAACCGTCTGCAACCAGGACATATAGAGACATAATGACAGAAGACATAACCATCTGCAACCAGGACACATAGAGACATAATGAGAGAAGACATAACCGTCTGCAACCAGGACACATAGAGACATAATGAGAGAAGACATAACCGTCTGCAACCAGGACATATAGAGACATAATGAGAGAAGACATAACCATCTGCAACCAGGACACATAGAGACATAATGACAGAAGACATAACCGTCTGCAACCAGGACACATAGAGACATAATGACAGAAGACATAACCGTCTGCAACCAGGACACATAGAGACATAATGACAGAAGACATAACCGTCTGCAACCAGGACACAGAGACATAATGACAGAAGACATAACCGTCTGCAACCAGGACACATAGAGACATAATGACAGAAGACATAACCATCTGCAACCAGGACACATAGAGACATAATGACAGAAGACATAACCGTCTGCAACCAGGACACATAGAGACATAATGACAGAAGACATAACCGTCTGCAACCAGGACATATAGAGACATAATGACAGAAGACATAACCATCTGCAACCAGGACACATAGAGACATAATGAGAGAAGACATAACCGTCTGCAACCAGGACACATAGAGACATAATGAGAGAAGACATAACCGTCTGCAACCAGGACATATAGAGACATAATGAGAGAAGACATAACCATCTGCAACCAGGACACATAGAGACATAATGACAGAAGACATAACCGTCTGCAACCAGGACACATAGAGACATAATGACAGAAGACATAACCGTCTGCAACCAGGACACATAGAGACATAATGACAGAAGACATAACCGTCTGCAACCAGGACACATAGAGACATAATGACAGAAGACATAACCGTCTGCAACCAGGACACAGAGACATAATGACAGAAGACATAACCGTCTGCAACCAGGACACATAGAGACATAATGACAGAAGACATAACCATCTGCAACCAGGACACATAGAGACATAATGACATAAGACATAACCGTCTGCAACCAGGACACATCAATCAATCAATCAAATTTATTTATAAAGCCCTTTTTACAACAAAAGTTGTCACAAAGTGCTTTTACAATCACCAGCCTGAATCCGACAGAGCAAACATCAACAAGTTGATACACGTCACATAGAGACATAATGACAGAAGACATAACCATCTGCAACCAGGACAACATCCCAATAAACCAAGAAAAATAACATATTACCTGATACTCTGTGAGCTTATCAGCTGATATATATGTCTATCAGAGTGTTCCCTGTCAGCTGATATATATATATGTCTATCAGAGTGTTACCTGTCAGCTGATATAAATGTCTATCAGAGTGTAACCTGTCAGCTGATATATATATGTCTATCAGAGTGTTACATGTCAGCTGATATATATGTCTATCAGAGTGTTACCTGTCAGCTGATATGTATGTCTATCAGAGTGTTACATGTCAGCTGATATATATGTCTATCAGAGTGTTACATGTCAGCTGATATATATGTCTATCAGAGTGTTACCTGTCAGCTGATATATATGTCTATCAGAGTGTTACCTGTCAGCTGATATACATGTCTATCAGAGTGTTACCTGTCAGTTGATATATATGTCTATCAGAGTGTTACCTGTCAGCTGATATATATGTATATCAGAGTGTTACCTGTCAGCTGATATATATGTCTATCAGAGTGTTACCTGTCAGCTGATGTATATGTCTATCAGAGTGTTACCTGTCAGCTGATATATATGTCTATCAGAGTGTTACCTGTCAGCTGATATGTCTATCAGAGTGTTACCTGTCAACTGATGTATATGTCTATCAGAGTGTTACCTGTCAGCTGATGTATATGTCTATCAGAGTGTTACCTGTCAGCTGATGTATATGTCTATCAGAGTGTTACCTGTCAGCTGATATATATGTCTATCAGAGTGTTACCTGTCAGCTGATATGTCTATCAGAGTGTTACCTGTCAGCTGATATATATGTCTATCAGAGTGTTACCTGTCAGCTGATATATATGTCTATCAGAGTGTTACCTGTCAGCTGATATGTCTATCAGAGTGTTACCTGTCAGCTTATGTATATGTCCATCAGAGTGTTACCTGTCAGCTGATATATATGTCTATCAGAGTGTTACCTGTCAGCTGATATATATGTCTATCAGAGTGTTACCTGTCAGCTGATATGTCTATCAGAGTGTTACCTGTCAGCTTATGTATATGTCCATCAGAGTGTTACCTGTCAGCTGATATATATGTCTATCAGAGTGTTACCTGTCAGCTGATATGTCTATCAGAGTGTTACCTGTCAGCTGATATATATGTCTATCAGAGTGTTACCTGTCAGCTTATGTATATGTCCATCAGAGTGTTACCTGTCAGCTGATATATATGTCTATCAGAGTGTTACCTGTCAGCTGATATGTCTATCAGAGTGTTACCTGTCAGCTTATGTATATGTCCATCAGAGTGTTACCTGTCAGCTGATATATATGTCTATCAGTGTGTTACCTGTCAACTGATATATGTCTATAAATTGCATTGTGGGAATAATATTGTAATGTTTATGGTTGGTAATATCACTGTCCCTTGCCCCACACAGGGCACAACAGACAGCTGAGCAGAACCTGACCAAGCCAAGCTGTACCGAGCTGTAGAAAGCTGGCCTGGTTGCGCATTCCCCAGAATTATCTGGAAGCGCTTATGTGGTTGGGGTGGGGACAATAAAGGACACAGGTGGGATTTCTGTCAAGGGTCAAGGGTCAAGGGTATGCATTAGGGATGCACCGAAATGAAAATTATTGGCCGAAACCGAAAACCGAAAAAGAGGAAACCAAGACCGAAAAACCGAAATAAATTATGCCAATTATTAGTACCATTGCATTTATGGATATGAGGCACCAAGGGCGTAGGTTTGGTCTCAGCTTTGGTGGGGACATCTCTCCCCCTCCGGCAAGTGAACTTTTACTGAGAATAATGTGATTATTTTTGCGTTTAGTTGAGACAATAGCCTGTTGCTTTTATACTACTCTAAAGTTTAACTAGCATAGGCCTATCCATGTGCAGACAAAAATCATTATTTAGTACCTGGCGTTCAACTTTTAGATGGTAATGCTGTTTGTCAGATTCAATATATTGTAGCGACCCTGGTGGTGCCACTACTCCGCCCCTACTAATGGGATATCCCAAATAGGCCACATTACATAAGCAAAATATACACAGGAAACATTTCCACTGTTTATTGTGACTGCAAGATTCTAACATATGGGGTATGTATTAACAGAAAGCACTGGTAACTTTACCGTTGTCTTCAGTCACTATCCTGTGTACTTATAGCGTGTCAGATAACTCCCCTCCCCTAGGTTTTTTAGCCAATCAAATTACGGCGTTTCTAGTACCGTCCTCCTGGCGCTGCGGTCGGAATTGACCCAAATCGCTTCACAAACTCATAACGGAGTTCGCTAAAATATTGGTGGGGACAATTTAGTCATGTTAAAATGTTGTTGAGGACATGTCCCCAGCGTCCCCCCCTAAACCTACGCCCATGTGAGGCATTTCTTGCAGGATTTCACTGAACATATCAGACAACGAGGGTGCATGCCCCTCATCTAGTGCAGAGAGACGAGTCTTTTTTTCTGCGCTCTGATCTCCGTGCGCTACTGCTCCGTGCCCTACTGCTCCGTGCGCTGCTGCTCCGTGCCCTACTGCTCCGTGCGCTGCTGCTCCGTGCCCTACTGCTCGGTGCGCTATTGCTCCGTGCCCTACTGCTCCGTGCCCTATTGCTCGGTGCCCTACTGCTCCGTGCCCTACTGCTCTGTGCGCTATTGCTCCGTCTCCACGCGGGTTCTCCGCATCCATCGCCGCCTGGATCATTTCTCGTGCGCGCTGCTTTATTTCTGCATCCAAGTAATGGTCTTTATAACGCGGATCAAGTACAGTCGCGATGAAGTGCAGAGGATCCGAATAGATCACAACATATTTCGGCCGTATTGTTTCGGTGATAAAAGTAATTCGGCCGAAAACCGAAAATGCCCTTTTGGGCCATTTCCGTCCGAAAATTTTCGGTGGCCGTATATTCGGTGCATCCCTAATATGCATTCCCTACAGGCCAGAATGCTTAAATAACAGGGGTCACATGAGAACGATTCCGTCCTCACCTATGAGAACCAAAACCAAAATAACTATCAGAATAGTTTGAGTACCTTGAAAAGCGCTATATAAGCTCAAAATATTATTAGTATTATTAGAAAAAGAAACACAAAGAAACAACAGACCAAATTGGGTAATCCGTCCCAAAACACAAATCAAACCAACTCTATTTGTCTCATAGTTTCAAATGGATTTTATGTTAGCAGATGCTCTTATCCTGAGTTATTTACATGAGCATTAAAGGTTAAACTCCTTGCTCACGGGCTGCTATTGTGCGCCGTACGTTGGGTACAACGATAGTAATATGGCGTCATTGGAGGAATACATTACCAAAGAATAGTGACATAACTATTATTAACGACAGAATGATGTGGAATTCCTGCATCTGGCTAATGTGGAACATGCACATGGAATTGTAAAGAGCGATGGGATTAGCACTTCATCATCGCATGTCTGGGCGTCAAATCTGTGGGGCCCTTTTCTAAAGTAGAGCATAATATAAGAAACAGGGCTCTGGCCAACAGAGATTATCCAAGGTGTGAAGCTTTGTGTTGGCATGGCAACTACACTCATGTGGATGTGTCAGGATCTGGAGCATTACTGCTACATTTATCCAACAGGTAAATGTGAGGGCTTTCCTTTGGGTTTTAAATGTGTGCGTGCTGGACTTACGGAGTAGGTTCTGCTGCATGGAGTCTGACCGGTAAAGACTGACTGTGCTCTTTTTGAAGACGTTCTTCAGCAGCTGGGCCCTCTCCGTCAGACTGCAAACACACACACACGTGAAGAAAGATGGTATACAAGGTCCAAGTTTAGCCTTCAGTCAGACTTAACCCACTGACACATCAATCCTATCCTCTAAGAGGACAAACCAACCAATCATATTTAAAATAGACTAATCAGATAGAGAGTCTCACACAAAAAGAAAGACAGAAAATAAACAACAGAAGTATAGAGACACTCACAAAGAGACAGACAACAAGAGACAAACAGAGAAAGAGACAAAGAGAGATGGATGGATGCACACAAAATGTGTCCAAACCATTTGCTGGTCCTGAATCTGTGTAAATACGTGTGTGATCATACTGTGTGAGATCTGTATTCAGACACAGGGGCCTTACCCACTGGACTGAGATTGTGTGAGTGTGAGATCTTTATTCAGACACAGGGGCCTTACCCACTGGACTGAGACTGTGTGAGTGTGAGATCTGTATTCAGACACAGGGGCCTTACCCACTGGACTGAGACTGTGTGAGTGTGAGATCTGTATTCAGACACAGGGGCCTTACCCACTGGACTGAGATTGTGTGAGTGTGAGATCTGTATTCAGACACAGGGGCCTTACCCACTGGACTGAGACTGTGTGAGTGTGAGATCTGTATTCAGACACAGGGGCCTTACCCACTGGACTGAGATTGTGTGAGTGTGAGATCTTTATTCAGACACAGGGGCCTTACCCACTGGACTGAGACTGTGTGAGTGTGAGATCTGTATTCAGACACAGGGGCCTTACCCACTGGACTGAGACTGTGTGAGTGTGAGATCTGTATTCAGACACAGGGCCTTACCCACTGGACTGAGATTGTGTGAGTGTGAGATCTGTATTCAGACACAGGGCCTTACCCACTGGACTGAGACTGTGTGAGTGTGAGATCTGTATTCAGACACAGGGGCCTTACCCACTGGACTGAGACTGTGTGAGTGTGAGATCTGTATTCAGACACAGGGGCCTTACCCACTGGACTGAGACTGTGTGAGTGGGAAGCCTTGTACCTTAACCCTATGCAGTCAAAAGATACAGTCATCTGATCGCCTGTGATAGTTGTCTTTTGTGCTTTGGCAAGGTTCCTGACTTTTTACAATCTTTTATCCTTTTTGAGGTACATTTTTTTAATTAAACTCTATACTTGTGTCTGTGATTAGTGCGTCAGTAACTCTCCCTTCAATCATTCCAGTCACACTATTAAACTCTATACTTGTGTCTGTGATTAGTGTGTCAGTAACTCTCCCTTCAATCATTCCAGTCACACTATTAAACTCTATACTTGTGTCTGTGATTAGTGTGTCAGTAACTCTCCCTTCAATCATTCCAGTCACACTATTAAACTCTATACTTGTGTCTGTGATTAGTGTGTCAGTAACTCTGCCTTCAATCATTCCAGTCACACTATTAAACTCTATAATAAACAGAGTACCTCTTCCCGTGCACTACAGACCCAGAACCTAAAGGAAGGTGATAAACAGAGTACCTCTTCCCGTGCACTACAGCTCCAGGGTCTTTGGACAATGCTTCCAGCTCCTGCACTTCATCCACCAGGGTCTTAAAGCACACCTTCTTTACACTGTGGGCCATAAGGAGCAAACATTACTGTGTCAATAGTCCCGTGTCAATAGTCGCCGTGCCAACAGTCGCCGTGTAAATAGTCGCCGTGTCAATAGTCGCCGTGCCAATAGTCGCCGTGCCAATAGTCGCCGTGTCAATAGTCGCCGTGCCAATAGTCGCCGTGTCAATAGTCGCCGTGTCAATAGTCGCCGTGCCAATAGTCGCCGTGTCAATAGTCGCCATGTCAATAGTCGCCGTGCCAACAGTCGCCGTGTCAATAGTCGCCGTGCCAATAGTCGCCGTGTCAATAGTCGCCGTGCCAATAGTCGCCGTGTCAATAGTCGCCGTGCCAACAGTCGCCGTGTCAACAGTCGCCGTGCCAATAGTCGCCGTGCCAATAGTCGCCGTGTCAATAGTCGCCGTGTCAACAGTCGCCGTGCCAACAGTCGCCGTGCCAATAGTCGCCGTGCCAATAGTCGCCGTGCCAATAGTCGCCGTGTCAATAGTCGCCGTGTCAATAGTCGCCGTGTCAACAGTCGCCGTGTCAACAGTCGCCGTGCCAATAGTCGCCGTGTCAATAGTCGCCGTGTCAATAGTCGCCGTGTCAATAGCCGCCGTGTCAATAGCCGCCGTGTCAATAGTCGCCGTGTCAATAGTCGCCGTGTCAATAGTCGCCGTGTCAATATTCGCCGTGTCAATATTCGCCGTGCCAATAGTCGGCGTGTCAATATTCACCTTGTCAATAGTCACATAAAAACATACAAACTAAAAATAGCTCAAATTAAACACTAGAAATTGTATACCATATAAATGACAGTATAATTGTACTTGTAAATATATATAAGTTGCTTTAGCTGAAGTAAGAACAGTGCACAGTAGGACAGAACCATGGAAACCCATTTAGAGGATTTAAATTATATAGAATATAGAATAAAGTTCTGGAGTTTCCGCCAGTCTGGGCCATATAGATATAATTTTATGTGCAAACGTGGTGAACGCTGGTGATGTTTATGAGTCGACGGGTTCTCACACTTTGTAGGCCACGTCGAAGACCAGGGAAGTGATTGGGATGAAAATCAGCCCAGTCCAAAAGATGCCAGAACTGAACATCATGTCTGCCTGAACACACACACACACACACAAGAAAACAATTAGATCATTACAGACAACACATACATCATTGGGTCAATCAATAAAGTAGGTCATAAGCAGTAAAAAGAAGAGTTCAGCTTGTATACAGCATATGCGTGCAGCCACAAAAACAACAAGCTGCTAAAAACATACCAATACAGTTACATGACATGGTTATCAGTTTGACTCAGTGACACCCATACTGCTGTTGACACCCTGTAGTGTTACCATAGTCACCATGACTCAGTGACACCCATACTGCTGTTGACACCCTCTGGTGTTACCATAGTCACCATGACTCAGTGACACCCATACTGCTGTTGACACCCTCTGGTGTTACCATAGTCACCATGACTCAGTGACACCCATACTGCTGTTGACACCCTCTTGTGTTACCATAGTCACCATGACTCAGTGACACCCATACTGCTGTTGACACCCTCTGGTGTTACCATAGTCACCATGACTCAGTGACACCCATACTGCTGTTGACACCCTCTGGTGTTACCATAGTCACCATGACTCAGTGACACCCATACTGCTGTTGACACCCTCTATATCCTGAGATTACACCCTAGGGTAAAGCATGTTGCTTTGTTCACTAGTAACTGTGGTGTTAATTACTATGTAAGCTAGTCCTGTAGTATCCATCACACATTTCTAACAGGCCACATAACCACATAAAGCCATTGAATGTACATTGATCTGGATAAGAGCATCCACTTGGTCAGTGATTGCCAAAGGTTTTCAGTTTATCTAACACAAACATTTTGCTCTGCTCGGAGTACCCCATACAATACAATTATACATTACAATTACACAATACAAATGTACAATACAAATACACAATACATTACAACTAGATAGGTTACAATTTCTGCTGAAATTGTGATGTGTGCTTGCTGCCACCCGTAGTCGACTGTGTACTGATATCAACTGCCAATGTCCAGTTATACATTTATTTATAATTAATAACCTGCCTATTAAACAGCATAGTAACCTGCCTATTAACCAGCATGTAACCTGCCTATTAAACAGCATACTAACCTGCCTATTAACCAGCATGTAACCTGGCTATTAAACAGCATGTAACTTGCCTATTAAACAGCATAGTAACCTGCCTATTAAACAGCATGTAACCTGGCTATTAAACAGCATGTAACCTGCCTATTCAACAGCATGTAACCTGCCTATTAAACAGCATGTAACCTGCCTATTAAACAGCATAGTGACCTGCCAATTAAACAGCATAGTAACCTGCCTATTAAACAGCATAGTGACCTGCCAATTAAACAGCATAGTAACCTGCCTAGTTGTTGAGTGTGAGGCTACACATAGAGGAGTAGCTAGCAAGCGCGCTAACATGCTAACGTTAGTTGTTTGAATATAAGCATACACATACAGGAGTAGCTAGCTAGCGCGCTAACGCTAGCTAACATGCTAACGTTAGTTGTTTGAATGTAAGCATACACATACAGGAGTAGCTAGCTAGCTAGCTAGCGCGATAACGCGCAAACATGCAAACGTTAGTTGTTTGAGTGTGAGCCTACACAGAGCAGGTGCTAACTGGTACCCTAGCATTAGATGCTTTGAGTGTAAACTGCCCAGAGACCGACACATTCAACATACAGCAGCAGCTGCAGCTAATGTTTGTGGCGGTTGCCTGGCAACCATGCCCGTGTCAGTTGAATAGATTTAGGTAAGTCACATTCCGTATATCATATTTAGATGTTATTTCTTGGGGTGGGGGGGGTCTCTGGTATATGACCCATTCTGTATATCAGTCTGCAGGCTGTGTTTGCTCTGGATGGGCTGCATTTAAATTATCTGTCATTACATGTCAAAGAGCAAAATGCTCCATTCCATCCGTAATTTAGGCTGTACACGCTCATGCCACTTGTTCAAACTGCAGGGGCCCCACGACTATGTTGTTCCTGTAATATGAAACAGGCCGGACTCTGCGATGGCGCACACACACACACACACACACACACACACACACACACACACACACACACACACAGATCAGTGTCAAAAGTATCAAAAGGGTTCAGGTGTTCAACAATTATCTAATCTGTTCACCATTACCAGACAAATAAACTTTGATGTCTGACAAAACACTGGGGAAAGAGGAAATCGCAAATGACTGGAAATCAAAATTAATTTTTGGTTTTGTTTGAAATGGGATGTGAATGAATGGAGCTTTTCTACACAGACAGGAGTAAATTACATAGGTGCACACAAGACATTTCCACGTCAAGTTTGAAGTTAACCAGTCCCGAGTGGGAACATAGACTTTTCCTTATTGTAAGTTCGGTTTAATTATTTTGTTTTTACTGAGTGTATCACACAGTTTAATCGCCCCATTTAAACTGTCTTGACAGTATTTTGAAAATAAACCAGAAATATCTGCTCAGCACTTTAAACACATTAAGTCAAAGTCAATGAGAATAATAAATAAACCAGCACCTAATTTTTACTTAAACTTCTGACAAATCTGCACCAAAATGTCTCAAAGTGTAAACAACGCAACCAAAACAACAATTGCTTGACACATAACTTAACCGCCAACTGCATTTAAAAATGGACTACTTGTCAAAATCCTAAATCGCTTGTTAAAACTTAAGCCTAATCCATTTTCACCTCAGACACACATAACACAGTCTGGCCCAAACGTATTTGGTGGATGCTATGGACTCATAAAGACTCATAAAGACTCATAAAGACTCATAAAGGCATATGCAAAAAGGGTCTTAGTGAATATATGGACAAACTAATAAACTCATCTGGACATGCAGACAGACAGACAGACAGGCAGACAGGCAGACAGACAAGCAGACAGGCAGACAGACAAGCAGACAGGCAGACAGACACGCAGACAGACAGACAGGCAGACAGACAAGCAGACAGGCAGATAGACAGACAGACAGACAGAAAGGTAGACAGGCAGATAGACAGACAGACAGACACAGACAGACAGACAGGCAGAAAGGTAGACAGGCGGACAGGCAGACAGACACAGACAGGCAGACCAGCAGACATAGACAGGCAAACATAGACGGACCGACAGACAGTGGGGTCCTCGACAACAGGGCAGTGTTTTGACAGTTCATCAACCACCTCCCCGCCACTGGAAACACACAAACATGGTTACACACAAATATACTTACACCTTAAAAAACAGAGATCTAACAATCAGAATATAAAAATGAAACGGCAGCATCAATTGTTCTACATGTTGTTCTACATTCTTTATACTTATTTCCAAATAAATAATTTTTAAAGAGAACAGATTGTCAAAAGACATACTTCACCAATGGGCTCAGATTGGGAAGTCTTACCACGAAGGCAGTTCACAGATTATACCTGTCAGGCCACAGTGACAGTGTGGCTCCCCAAACGTTCATACTGGATAAAGTGATTGACGGAAATAGAAACAAGACTGTGGCTGTTCAACCTGTTCCTAGATCATAATTATTATGGGCCTATGTTGAACTTCAATATATTCCAGATATTATGGAAGACCTGGGGCCTCATTTATTAAACTTTGCAGTGGATTTGCGTCAGATGTGGCGTACGGACGAAACGTAGGAGGTGAGTACAGACAGTAATATTGAGATTTATATAACCGTGGCCACGTCCTACGCTGTTTGGGCTTTTTAAATCACAATGAACTCTAAATGTGGCTTCATATAACGCCCATATTTGCCCATAAATAGTCAAAGAAACGCCCCAAAATAATATTAATTGACTGAGACGTCATGGCAAACATGGAGGAAACCAGAAAAAAAACTTTACTTAATGTGATGTAGCCTAGAAGTTAAAAAGGAAAAAAGGAGGCATCATTAATGCCAAAAGGCAATGTAGTGGCAAAAGGTTGCAGTAAACGCTGCAGCATCAGAAAATCAGACCGCAGCCCAACTAATTCATTCAACCTTTCAAAATGGTTAATATATGCTTCACGATGAAACACATTTAAATATAAAACCTGATTCTGTAGCAGATCATTACATTTATACTATAAAATCAACTTTTCCCAGTGGACAATAACGACTATCTATCTATCTGCTCCGTCAGACCGAGACATCGACAAGAATATCAGTTTTAGTCACGATTTTGTTCTGTTCGCCGTATTATTTATGTGGATGAATTGCACAACATGACAATATAATTATTTTTGCAAATATATCTTCATTTGAATTGACGTTGCTATCTTGTTTTCATTTGTTAGATTTTTCACCGATTGATCAAACAGGTGTTTGTTTAGGCTGTTAATTGTAAGAATGTCTTCGTAAATTCTTCATGTTATTAATGATGATTTATTTTACACAATGGTCTGCAGTTTCACACAGTTTCATGTATTTCATCCATCTGCCGATGATGTCGCCATTTCTCATTTCACCCGTTTCTGTGCGCACGCATGGGTCACAGTGTCCGTGAAGAACTGCACATTTACCCTCCAAGTGAAAAATTCTATAACTGGTAAATGGAACCAAAAATACATAAAGGTAAGCATTTGAAAACAGTGCCAGGGAAAGACTCATGTCAAACCATATCCACAAACATCAGCCTGCCTTCTCTACCGCACCATACTAAGACAAACATCAGCCTGCCTTCTCTACCGCACCATACTAAGACAAACATCAGCCTGTCTTCTCTACCGCACCATACTAAGACAAACATCAGGCTGCCTTCTCTACCGCACCATACTAAGACAAACATCAGGCTGCCTTCTCTAGCGCACCATACTAAGACAAACATCAGCCTGCCTTCTCTACCGCACCATACTAAGACAAACATCAGGCTGCCTTCTCTAGCGCACCATACTAAGACAAACATCAGCCTGCCTTCTCTACCGCACCATACTAAGACAAACATCAGGCTGCCTTCTCTACCGCACCATACTAAGACAAACATCAGCCTGTCTTCTCTAGCGCACCATACTAAGACAAACATCAGCCTGCCTTCTCTACCGCACCATACTAAGACAAACATCAGCCTGTCTTCTCTACCGCACCATACTAAGACAAACATCAGCCTGCCTTCTCTAGCGCACCATACTAAGACAAACATCAGCCTGCCTTCTCTACCGCACCATACTAAGACAAACATCAGCCTGTCTTCTCTAGCGCACCATACTAAGACAAACATCAGGCTGCCTTCTCTACCGCACCATACTAAGACAAACATCAGCCTGCCTTCTCTAGCGCACCATACTAAGACAAACATCAGCCTGCCTTCTCTACCGCACCATACTAAGACAAACATCAGCCTGTCTTCTCTACCGCACCATACTAAGACAAACATCAGGCTGCCTTCTCTACCGCACCATACTAAGACAAAAATCAGCCTGTCTTCTCTACCGCACCATACTAAGACAAACATCAGCCTGTCTTCTCTAGCGCACCATACTAAGACAAACATCAGCCTGCCTTCTCTACCGCACCATACTAAGACAAACATCAGCCTGCCTTCTCTACCACACCATACTAAGACAAACATCAGCCTGTCTTCTCTAGCGCACCATACTAAGACAAACATCAGCCTGTCTTCTCTACCGCACCATACTAAGACAAACATCAGGCTGCCTTCTCTACCGCACCATACTAAGACAAAAATCAGCCTGTCTTCTCTACCGCACCATACTAAGACAAACATCAGCCTGTCTTCTCTAGCGCACCATACTAAGACAAACATCAGCCTGTCTTCTCTACCGCACCATACTAAGACAAACATCAGGCTGTCTTCTCTACCGCACCATACTAAGACAAACATCAGCCTGCCTTCTCTACCGCACCATACTAAGACAAACATCAGCCTGTCTTCTCTAGCGCACCATACTAAGACAAACATCAGCCTGCCTACTCTACCACACCATACTAAGACAAACATCAGACCAGTCTGTTTTGCTATGGAGCAAAGGCTCTTGGGAAAAGGCAATCTAGAGGAGCCTAGATTAGAGGAGCCTAGACTAGAGGAGCTTAGACTAGAGGAGCTTAGAGTAGAGGAGCTTAGACTAGAGGAGCTTAGACTAGAGGAGCTTAGACTAGAGGAGCTTAGAGTAGAGGAGCTCAGACTAGAGGAGCTTAGACTAGAGGGGCTTAGAGGAGCCTAGACTAGAGGAGCCTAGACTAGAGGAGCTTAGACTAGAGGAGCTTAGACTAGAGGAGCTTAGAGGAGCCTAGACTAGAGGAGCCTAGACTAGAGGAGCCTAGACTAGAGGAGCCTAGACTAGAGGAGCTTAGACTAGAGGAGCCTTGCTCGGAAAAAAGGGCTTGCTCAAATGGGTACCGGTACATCTTTTTACTCTGTGTTGCCTTACAAATGCCTTGTGACCCCCCCCCCACCTCAATAAACAGAGAGAACAAATGCACACCGTCAGAAAACATCAAGGTGCCATGGTGGTTTACATTGGGATGCAAAAAAAAGAAAATGGGTAATAGAGACCAGTCACCCAAAACTTTGACTCAGTTTTTCATGAACCAGCCCACTAATCACAACATATACACAGTCATATGGAGTCAAATACTGGCTCACAGAAAACACACAGAAGAGCGGAGCGCTCTTTAACAAAATAGGTTCAAAGTACTCTGAAAACACAGAGGCAGAGCGAAAACCATGAAGGGGAACAAAGTCAACAGCAATGGTGGTGTGTCTCTGTAATTCCATCACGAGTGCCGTTTACAAGCTTAATAGTGAGAAACCTCGTGGGTTTTTATAAAACCACAGGAATGGAGGTCGAAGACCGCTGTTTTACTCGTAGACAGTTGCACAGAACATCATCTTTGGTGCTGCTTTTGCAAAGTTAACCACCATCTATATAACCACCACCTATATAACCACCACCTATATAACCACCATCTATATAACCACCACCTATATAACCACCACCTATATAACCACCATCTATATAACCACCACCTATATAACCACCATCTATATAACCACCACCTATATAACCACCACCTATATAACCACCATCTATATAACCACCATCTATATAACCACCACCTATATAACCACCATCTATATAACCACCATCTATATAACCACCACCTATATAACCACCACCTATATAACCACCATCTATATAACCACCACCTATATAACCACCATCTATATAACCACCACCTATATAACCACCATCTATATAACCACCATCTGTATAACCACCACCTATATAACCACCATCTATATAACCACCACCTATATAACCACCACCTATATAACCACCATCTATATAACCACCACCTATATAACCACCATCTATATAACCACCACCTATATAACCACCACCTATATAACCACCACCTATATAACCACCACCTATATAACCACCACCTATATAACCACCACCTATATAACCACCATCTATATAACCACCACCTATATAACCACCACCTATATAACCACCACCTATATAACCACCACCTATATAACCACCACCTATATAACCACCACCTATATAACCACCACCTATATAACCACCATCTATATAACCACCACCTATATAACCACCACCTATATAACCACCATCTATATAACCACCACCTATATAACCACCACCTATATAACCACCATCTATATAACCACCACCTATATAACCACCACCTATATAACCACCACCTATATAACCACCACCTATATAACCACCTTCTATATAACCAGCATCTATATAACCACCATCTATATAACCACCACCTATA
Organism: Dallia pectoralis; assembly: GCA_029465975.1. NCBI lineage: Eukaryota > Metazoa > Chordata > Actinopteri > Esociformes > Umbridae > Dallia > Dallia pectoralis. Next base: position 2,271,703 of record CM055729.1, read on the forward strand.
TAACCACCACCTATATAACCACCATCTATATAACCACCATCTATATAACCACCACCTATATAACCACCATCTATATAACCACCTATATAACCACCACCTATATAACCACCACCTATATAACCACCACCTATATAACCACCACCTATATAACCACCTATATAACCACCATCTATATAACCACCACCTATATAACCACCTTCTATATAACCACCACCTATATAACCACCATCTATATAACCACCATCTATATAACCACCATCTATATAACCACCTTCTATATAACCACCTTCTATATAACCACCATCTATATAACCACCATCTATATAACCACCATCTATATAACCACCACCTATATAACCACCACCTATATAACCACCATCTATATAACCACCACCTATATAACCACCACCTATATAACCACCTTCTATATAACCACCATCTATATAACCACCATCTATATAACCACCTTCTATATAACCACCACCTATATAACCACCATCTATATAACCACCATCTATATAACCACCATCTATATAACCACCTTCTATATAACCACCACCTATATAACCACCACCTATATAACCACCTTCTATATAACCACCATCTATATAACCACCACCTATATAACCACCATCTATATAACCACCACCTATATAACCACCACCTATATAACCACCACCTATATAACCACCTTCTGTATAACCACCATCTGTATAACCACCACCTGTATAACCACCATCTGTATAACCACCACCTATATAACCACCACCTATATAACCACCTTCTATATAACCACCACCTATATAACCACCACCTATATAACCACCTTCTATATAACCACCTTCTATATTACCACCACCTATATAACCACCATCTATATAACCACCATCTATATAACCACCTTCTATATAACCACCACCTATATAACCACCATCTATATAACCACCACCTATATAACCACCATCTATATAACCACCACCTATATAACCACCATCTATATAACCACCACCTATATAACCACCTTCTATATAACCACCATCTATATAACCACCACCTATATAACCACCTTCTATATAACCACCATCTATATAACCACCACCTATATAACCACCACCTATATAACCACCACCTATATAACCACCACCTATATAACCACCATCTATAAAACCACCATCTATATAACCACCTTCTATATAACCACCACCTATATAACCACCTTCTATATAACCACCACCTATATAACCACCACCTATATAACCACCACCTATATAACCACCACCTATATAACCACCACCTATATAACCACCTTCTATATAACCACCATCTATATAACCACCTTCTATATAACCACCTTCTATATAACCACCTTCTATATAACCACCACCTATATAACCACCATCTATATAACCACCATCTATATAACCACCACCTATATAACCACCACCTATATAACCACCACCTATATAACCACCACCTATATAACCACCACCTATATAACCACCACCTATAATATAACCACCACCTATATAACCACCTTCTATATAACCACCATCTATATAACCACCACCTATATAACCACCACCTATATAACCACCACCTATATAACCACCTTCTATATAACCACCACCTATATAACCACCATCTATATAACCACCACCTATATAACCACCACCTATATAACCACCATCTATATAACCACCTTCTATATAACCACCACCTATATAACCACCACCTATATAACCACCATCTATATAACCACCTTCTATATAACCACCTTCTATATATCCACCATCTATATAACCACCATCTATATAACCACCAGCTATATAACCACCACCTATATAACCACCTTCTATATAACCACCACCTATATAACCACCACCTATATAACCACCACCTATATAACCACCACCTATATAACCACCATCTATATAACCACCTTCTATATAACCACCATCTATATAACCACCACCTATATAACCACCATCTATATAACCACCATCTATATAACCACCACCTATATAACCACCACCTATATAACCACCATCTATATAACCACCACCTATATAACCACCACCTATATAACCACCATCTATAAAACCACCATCTATATAACCACCATCTATATAACCACCACCTATATAACCACCACCTATATAACCACCACCTATATAACCACCATCTATATAACCACCATCTATATAACCACCTTCTATATAACCACCATCTATATAACCACCACTTATATAACCACCATCTATATAACCACCACCTATATAACCACCTTCTATATAACCACCTTCTATATAACCACCTTCTATATAACCACCTTCTATATAACCACCATTTATATAACCACCACTTATATAACCACCACCTATATAACCACCACCTATATAACCACCACCTATATAACCACCACCTATATAACCACCATCTATATAACCACCACCTATATAACCACCTTCTATATAACCACCATCTATATAACCACCACCTATATAACCACCACCTATATAACCACCACCTATATAACCACCTTCTATATAACCACCATCTATATAACCACCTTCTATATAACCACCATCTATATAACCACCTTCTATATAACCACCATCTATATAACCACCTTCTATATAACCACCATCTATATAACCACCTTCTATATAACCACCATCTATATAACCACCACCTATATAACCACCTTCTATATAACCACCATCTATATAACCACCACCTATATAACCACCTTCTATATAACCACCATCTATATAACCACCACCTATATAACCACCATCTATATAACCACCACCTATATAACCACCACCTATATAACCACCACCTATATAACCACCATCTATAAAACCACCATCTATATAACCACCTTCTATATAACCACCACCTATATAACCACCTTCTATATAACCACCATCTATATAACCACCACCTATATAACCACCACCTATATAACCACCACCTATATAACCACCTTCTATATAACCACCTTCTATATAACCACCATCTATACAACCACCACCTATATAACCACCATCTATATAACCACCACCTATATAACCACCATCTATATAACTACCATCTATATAACCACCTTCTATATAACCACCATCTATATAACCACCACCTATATAACCACCACCTATATAACCACCTTCTATATAACCACCACCTATATAACCACCATCTATATAACCACCATCTATATAACCACCACCTATATAACCACCATCTATATAACCACCACCTATATAACCACCATCTATATAACCGCCACCTATATAACCACCATCTATATAACCATCATCTATATAACCACCACCTATATAACCACCACCTATATAACCACCACCTATATAACCACCATCTATATAACCACCACCTATATAACCACCACCTATATAACCACCATCTATATAACCACCATCTATATAACCACCTTCTATATAACCACCATCTATATAACCACCACCTATATAACCACCACCTATATAACCACCATCTATATAACCACCATCTATATAACCACCTTCTATATAACCACCACCTATATAACCACCATCTATATAACCACCATCTATATAACCACCATCTATATAACCACCACCTATATAACCACCATCTATATAACCACCATCTATATAACCACCATCTATATAACCACCTTCTATATAACCACCATCTATATAACCACCACCTATATAACCACCACCTATATAACCACCATCTATATAACCACCATCTATATAACCACCTTCTATATAACCACCACCTATATAACCACCATCTATATAACCACCACCTATATAACCACCATCTATATAACCACCATCTATATAACCACCTTCTATATAACCACCTTCTATATAACCACCATCTATATAACCACCATCTATATAACCACCATCTATATAACCACCACCTATATAACCACCATCTATATAACCACCATCTATATAACCACCACCTATATAACCACCACCTATATAACCACCATCTATATAACCACCACCTATATAACCACCACCTATATAACCACCATCTATATAACCACCTATCTTCCTCATAGTTGGGTAGCTGATTGTGGCTGGACGTTGGTGACTGGAAGTCAAGAACAGGGTCATGTTTAATCTTAAAAGGTTTTCCTTAGCAGCTTCATTTATCAGCACATGTCGCCCTTCTGTGAAGATCCGATTATATTCTGTTCATCCATGTTAACAGCTGAGAGACACAAATGGATGCACAGATTGGTTCAGGGCCAACTTGATGTCTGGTAAAGCATAACATGTCTGTTTAAAGATGTCTGAGTGAAGACGAGAGGCACATATCTAGTCTGTTATCCAAGTAAAGCTCACATTCACTGACACTGACAAATGCAACTGCATTAGGTTGGTCATTAGTCAAAGTCTCTTCCTGAAAGCAATGGACTGGGGAGTCTGAGAGTGTAGAACAAGTAAAGCGCTGGTGTCAAGATAACCAAGGACCTCAGGCATTTCATGATTTCACAGACATGAGAGACAGGAGAAACCTGCTCAAGCCCCCTAACGTTAATGATACATTAGCTTAAAGAAAGAGTAGAATTCCTGACCACCTGTGTCACCCAAAAATATCATAAACAGACAAAAAGGCACAACACCTAAATGTAGTGTTCCTGACCCGCAGCCATGAGAAAGCCAATGTAGGAAAAACAATACTGTATACATAACCAACATTTTGCTCTAATATCCCTTGTCATTTATACTTTCCACACCATACTTGCCTAATAATTTTTGTTTAAGACTAAACATTGCCACATCTTGAGTAATAAATACCACTTCACCAAAACAGGACAGATTAGTGGTGCACTCTGAATATTGCCGTACTATATGCACACTTTCACCAGTGTTAGCCATAAGACTGTAGCTCCCCTATGCACACTTTCACCAGTGTTAGCCATAAGACTGTAGCTCCGCTATGCACACTTTCACCAGTGTTAGCCATAAGACTGTAGCTCCGCTACGCACACTTTCACCAGTGTTAGCCATAAGACTGTAGCTCCGCTACGCACACTTTCACCAGTGTTAGCCATAAGACTGTAGCTCCGCTATGCACACTTTCACCAGTGTTAGCCATAAGACTGTAGCGCCGCTACGCACACTTTCACCAGTGTTAGCCATAAGACTGTAGCTCCGCTATGCACACTTTCACCAGTGTTAGCCATAAGACTGTAGCTCCCCTATGCACACTTTCACCAGTGTTAGCCATAAGACTGTAGCTCCCCTATGCACACTTTCACCAGTGTTAGCCATAAGACTGTAGCGCCGCTACGCACACTTTCACCAGTGTTAGCCATAAGACTGTAGCTCCCCTATGCACACTTTCACCAGTGTTAGCCATAAGACTGTAGCTCCGCTACGCACACTTTCACCAGTGTTAGCCATAAGACTGTAGCTCCGCTATGCACACTTTCACCAGTGTTAGCCATAAGACAGTAGCTCCGCTATGCACACTTTCACCAGTGTTAGCCATAAGACTGTAGCTCCCCTATGCACACTTTCACCAGTGTTAGCCATAAGACTGTAGCTCCGCTACGCACACTTTCACCAGTGTTAGCCATAAGACTGTAGCTCCGCTATGCACACTTTCACCAGTGTTAGCCATAAGACTGTAGCTCCGCTATGCACACTGAGGCAACTCCAAATGTAGTATGCAAATAGGTCAAAGCAGGTGTAGACTTCTGTAAATGTTGAGGAACAGCAAAGCAAGAGATCAAGCAAGGAAAACATCAACCCGAGAACAGGACAGAGTGCCAGAGGGATAGAGAAACGGGGAGATTGAGCTGCTAGTTTAGAGGCGTCCCCACTGGAGTTATTGAGCCGGGGCTCTGATGCTTTCTCAGGTGTCATGGATGTGTCCCCTTGCAATGATGTATTTGAGTCCCCGATTAGTGATTGGGTTACAGAGTTGCCTGAGAGGGCTCTCCCTTTACTTCAGAGCTGCAGGGCCTGGATGAAATCACTGGTGTGTGTGTGTGTGTGTGTGTGTGTGTGACGGGTTGTACCAAGTGGGGGAGTGTCTGATCTGCAGTATATTGCAAACATATTAAAAACCCTTACTATTGAAAACACGGTTATTCAAAATCATTTTGACATCACCTTTTTTTTGGCATTAAGCAGACGCCCTTATCGACAGCCACTAGAAAAATATGGTACCAAATGTGCTTGGATTAAATGTGCTTGGATTAAATGTGCTTGGATTAAATGTGCTTGGATTAAATGTGCTTGGATTAAATGTGCTTGGATTAAATGTGCTTGGATTAATTGTGTTTGGAGTAAATGGGCTTGAATAAATGTGCTTGAATATATACTGTGAAATGGCTTGACTTGCCACAGTTCGAATCACTCTTGGATTCCTTCTGATTCAGTCCTTCAACTGGCCGCTGCAACATCACTTGTATTTGCTCTGGGGTGAGCGAGGTCGACCTTACACAAACAGGGGCTAATTGGAACCAATTAAGAAATGACAGAACCCAGAATCCATCAGTGTGACAGCTAGACCCCACCCGCAGGTATTCTGTTCAGAAGGTGTCGTGTTGCAAACTGGTAGGTGCACGGAAGAAAACAGAAACTGAACGTTTATGGGTAAGAACGGATGAGGTCATCTAGAAGAGTTTGACATGTAGAGGAAGGCGTCCGTTCTACAGGTAGCAACCAGACGACAGATTCAGAGTTACAGTCCTGCCTACTGCTATTTTCTTAAACATTTAGGGAGCAGTTACCTCGCCAGACATGTCCGGAGCCAGAGGGATAAGCGGCCAGAGGGAAGAGTAGACAACGAAAAACACCACCCACAGGACGATGCTGCCCCAGATGGCAATGTGACTGAACTGGAGGAAACAGAACAAGGTATGTCACATCCTGTTATTAAACAATGTGACTGAACTGGAGGAAACAGAACAAGGTATGTCACATCCTGGTATATAACAATGTGACTGAACTGGAGGAAACAGAACAAGGTATGTCACATCCTGGTATATAACAATGTGACTGAACAGGAGGAAACAGAACAAGGTATGTCACATCCTGGTATATAACAATGGTATGTCACATCCTGTTATAAAACAATGTGACTGAACTGGAGGAAACAGAACAAGGTATGTCACATCCTGGTATATAACAATGGTATGTCACATCCTGTTATAAAACAATGTGACTGAACTGGAGGAAACAGAACAAGGTATGTCACATCCTGGTATATAACAATGGTATGTCACATCCTGTTATAAAACAATGTGACTGAACTGGAGGAAACAGAACAAGGTATGTCACATCCTGGTATAAAACAATGTGACTGAACTGGAGGAAACAGAACAAGGTATGTCACATCCTGGTATATAACAATGGTATGTCACATCCTGTTATAAAACAATGTGACTGAACTGGAGGAAACAGAACAAGGTATGTCACATCCTGGTATATAACAATGTGAATAAACTGGAGGAGACAGAACAAGATATGTCACATCCTGGTATATAACAATGGTATGTCACATCCTGTTATAAAACAATGTGACTGAACTGGAGGAAACAGAACAAGGTATGTCACATCATGGTATATAACAATGTGACTGAACTGGAGGAAACAGAACAAGGTATGTCACATCCTGGTATATAACAATGGTATGTCACATCCTGTTATAAAACAATGTGACTGAACTGGAGGAAACAGAACAAGGTATGTCACATCCTGGTATTAAACAATGTGACTGAACTGGAGGAAACAGAACAAGGTATGTCACATCCTGTTATTAAACAATGTGAGTGAAACTGGAGGAAACAGAACAAGGTATGTCACATCCTGGTATATAACAATGTGACTGAAATGGAGGAAACAGAACAAGGTATGTCACATCCTGGTATATAACAATGGTATGTCACATCCTGTTATAAAACAATGTGACTGAACTGGAGGAAACAGAACAAGGTATGTCACATCCTGGTATATAACAATGTGACTGAACTGGAGGAAACAGAACAAGGTATGTCACATCCTGGTATATAACAATGGTATGTCACATCCTGGTATAAAACAATGTGACTGAACTGGAGGAAACAGAACAAGGTATGTCACATCCTGGTATATAACAATGTGACTGAACTGGAGGAAACAGAACAAGGTATGTCACATCCTGGTATATAACAATGGTATGTCACATCCTGTTATAAAACAATGTGACTGAACTGGAGGAAACAGAACAAGGTATGTCACATCCTGGTATATAACAATGGTATGTCACATCCTGTTATAAAACAATGTGACTGAACTGAAGGAAACAGAACAAGGTATGTCACATCCTGGTATATAACAATGGTATGTCACATCCTGTTATAAAACAATGTGACTGAACTGGAGGAAACAGAACAAGGTATGTCACATCCTGGTATATAACAATGGTATGTCACATCCTGTTATAAAACAATGTGACTGAACTGGAGGAAACAGAACAAGGTATGTCACATCCTGGTATAAAACAATGTGACTGAAATGGAGGAAACCGAACAAGGTATGTCACATCCTGGTATATAACAATGTGACTGAACTGGAGGAAACAGAACAAGGTATGTCACATCCTGGTATATAACAATGGTATGTCACATCCTGGTATATAACAATGTGACTGAACTGGAGAAGACAGAACAAGGTATGTCACATCCTGTTATGTAACAATGTGACTGAACTGGAGAAGACAGAAAAAGGTATGTCACATTCGGTTATATAACATTAAATACAATTTGGGAGGGTAAAAGATATAATTAAACCAGGTACAATGAAGGAGTTACATTTGATTATTAATGTACTTGAATCTTTAGTCGGTAATACTATTGTATTGTATTATCCCTAAATCTGCAATAAGGCTACATTGTAGGACCGTGTCAAAACAGTGAACTACAGAGGGAAAATAGATTAGATACCAGGTGGACAGAACGGTACCTTACAAGTGACTGTGGAGAAATAGAGATGATAAGACAGATACATGAAGAGGATGGACCTACCATGGTCCACGATGAGGTCTCCAGTCCAGCTTTCAGGCACACCGTGATGACCACAAACTAGGAAAAAACACATCTCATCGTCAGGTGCTAAAACCACACCTTCCTCGTTCGTATAAAAAACCTTCAGAAAGAAAGTCGGAAAAAAACACAGATACAAATATACCTGACAGATTTCAAGACTAGCGCTTAAGCTGTGTGCTTTGACTTAGAACTATAAATCTTATTTTTAATCGTTACATATTTTTTCTTAACATACCAACACCACTGATAAATAGTCTCATAGAGATAATAAAGCTTCAAATCAAACACAAAATCTGTCCCAAATGCCACCCTATTCACTACACAATACATTACATAAACCCAAATGCCACCCTATTCACTACACACTACATTACATAAACCCAAATGCCACCCTATTCACTACATTACATAAACCCAAATGCCACCCTATTCTCTACACACTACATTACATAAACCCAAATGCCACCCTATTCACTACATTACATAAACCCAAATGCCACCCTATTCTCTACACACCACACTACATAAACCCAAATGCCACCCTATTCACTACATTACATAAACCCAAATGCCACCCTATTCACTACATTACATAAACCCAAATGCCACCCTATTCACTACATTACATAAACCCAAATGCCACCCTATTCACTACATTACATAAACCCAAATGCCACCCTATTCACTACATTACATAAACCCAAATGCCACCCTATTCACTACATTACATAAACCCAAATGCCACCCTATTCACTACATTACATAAACCCAAATGCCACCCTATTCACTACATTACATAAACCCAAATGCCACCCTATTCACTACACACTACATTACATAAACCCAAATGCCACCCTATTCACTACACACCACACTACATAAACCCAAATGCCACCCTATTCCCTACACACCACACTACATAAACCCAAATGCCACCCTATTCACTACGCACTACACTACATAAACCCAAATGCCACCCTATTCACTACACACCACACTACATTACATAAACCCAAATGCCACCCTATTCACTACACACCACACTACATTACATAAACCCAAATGCCACCCTATTCCCTACACACTACACTACATAAACCCAAATGCCACCCTATTCACTACACACCACATTACATAAACCCAAATGCCACCCTATTCACTACACACCACACTACATAAACCCAAATGCCACCCTATTCCCTACACACCACACTACAGATACTCACTGTGTAAACCATGTTGCCTAACAGCAGATAGTCAGGGGTCTTTCCGTTTCCAAAGACTGTATCTGTGAAAAGATCAACATGAGAAGCTTTTAGACGAAAGACGGCAATTCCTCCAGAACTGTTGAGAAACACGTTAAACATACTTAAGAAAAGTGTTCCATTAGATCAGGAAAACGATATATAAAAGCTCTGCAGAGAAGTAAACAACAAATGTGACAGCAGAAAACACTGACTGTGTCTGCCAAAGGTAGGCTAGAGTTCTGTTAAAGAGAGACCGGCAGAAAGAATACAGTACTTATTGGATATGTAAATTAAACACAGTGACTATAATGGACATGTAAATTAAACACAGTGACTATAATGGACATGTAAATTAAACACAGTGACTATAATGGACATGTAAATTAAACAGAGTGACTATAATGGACATGTAAATTAAACACAGTGACTATAATGGACATGTAAATTAAACACAGTGACTATAATAGATATGTAAATTAAACACAGTGACTATAATGGACATGTAAATTAAACACAGTGACTATAATGGACATGTAAATTAAACACAGTGACTATAATAGATGTGTAAATTAAACACAGTGACTATAATGGACATGTAAATTAAACACAGTGACTATAATGGACATGTAAATTAAACACAGTGACTATAATGGACATGTAAATTAAACACAGTGACTATAATGGACATGTAAATTAAACACAGTGACTCTAATGGACATGTAAATTAAACACAGTGACTCTAATGGACATGTAAATTAAACACAGTGACTATAATGGACATGTAAATTAAACACAGTGACTATAATGGACATGTAAATTAAACACAGTGACTATAATGGACATGTAAATTAAACACAGTGACTATAATGGACATGTAAATTAAACACAGTGACTATAATGGACATGTAAATTAAACACAGTGACTATAATGGACATGTAAATTAAACACAGTGACTATAATGGACATGTAAATTAAACACAGTGACTCTAATGGACATGTAAATTAAACACAGTGACTCTAATGGACATGTAAATTAAACACAGTGACTATAATGGACATGTAAATTAAACACAGTGACTATAATGGACATGTAAATTAAACACAGTGACTATAATGGACATGTAAATTAAACACAGTGACTATAATGGACATGTAAATTAAACACAGTGACTATAATGGACATGTAAACTAAACACAGTGACTATAATGGACATGTAAATTAAACACAGTGACTATAATGGACATGTAAATTAAACACAGTGACTCTAATGGACATGTAAATTAAACACAGTGACTATAATGGACATGTAAATTAAACACAGTGACTATAATGGACATGTAAATTAAACACAGTGACTATAATGGACATGTAAATTAAACACAGTGACTATAATGGACATGTAAATTAAACACAGTGACTCTAATGGAGATGTAAATTAAACACAGTGACTATATTGAACATGTAAATTAAACACAGTGACTATAATGGACATGTAAATTAAACACAGTGACTATAATGGACATGTAAATTAAACACAGTGACTATAATGGACATGTAAATTAAACACAGTGACTATAATGGACATGTAAATTAAACACAGTGACTATAATGGACATGTAAATTAAACACAGTGACTATAATGGACATGTAAATTAAACACAGTGACTATAATGGACATGTAAATTAAACACAGTGACTATAATGGACATGTAAATTAAACACAAAATGAGGTGAAAAAAAATAAACAAAATTTCACTGAGTGGAACCAGAGCGGAACCAAAAAACGGAGCAATTGTAATTCTACCATGCCCTTACCAGACGGTGGACAGTAGTCCCCAAAATAACCAAAACCATCAGTCTGTACAGACTGTAGATGCTGCCGTATCTTAAGGCTGACAGGTCATATATGGTGAAAAAGTAGTTGCACTACATAACATCCTGCCAAATATATGATCACATTATAAACCCATTTTTATTGTTTTCACTTGTGTTCATTATTTTGGCTTTTGTCAAATGCTTTGGCAATGTGAACAAATGTTTCCCATGTTTTATTAATGGAAATTGTACTGAGAGAAATTGAAAGACAGGGAAGGAGACAAATGAAAACGGTCACATGTCTGACAGATTTGGGTGCAGAGTCCATGTTGACAAGCCTGTCATTCAGACGGACGGGGCATCCTGGGCTTTGTTTGGAGAACGGGCCCAAGCATGTGTGGTCTTCTGGCTCCACCGGACAAGACTCCAGCGACACAAACAAAGACCTCCACTCTCTCAACACTGAGCTTTAACGTGGTCTGCTTTAACGTGGTCTGCTTTAACGTGGTCTGCTTTAACATGGTCTGCTTTAACGTGGTCTGCTTTAACGTGGTCTGCTTTAACATGGTCTGCAGAGGTTTAGCTAAATCTATAGTGAACTGTGAATTAAGCAAGGGAGCTTGTATGTCTTTTGCAGTATTTCCTTTTTTCTACCCTTAAGGCTTCTGATAGCTTTATCGCTGAGGTAAAACAAAATACCACTACTGGGTCATGTGGTCCCACCAAGCCAAATTGGATATACACACATGGAAAGTCCAGGTTCTACCAAATGACTTAACAGACACATGAGAATGTGAAAATAGGAGGCGGGTGTCTACGATTGATAAAGAGCCTTGTGACTAACAAACCAAGATGTAAAATAAAAGTGTGGGTGAAGGCTCAGTCCAGAAGAGATGGATGTTCCTTTTATAGCTCAGCAGCCGCTTCTAAACCCCAGTGTAGCATATAGGATTCAGCGTGGGTCACACGAAAACGCCAGGGGAGCCTGTAACGGGCAGGGGGCGGTAACGGGCAGGGGGCGGTAACGGGCAGGGGGCTGTAACGGGCAGGGGGCTGTAACGGGCAGGGGGCAGTAACGGGCAGGGGGCTGTAACGGGCAGGGGGCTGTAACGGGCAGGGGGCTGTAACGGGCAGGGGGCTGTAACGGGCAGGGGGCTGTAACGGGCAGGGGGCTGTAACGGGCAGGGGGCGGTAACGGGCAGGGGGCGGTAACGGGCAGGGGGCGGTAACGGGCAGGGGGCTGTAACGGGCAGGGGGCTGTAACGGACAGGGGGCTGTAACGGGCAGGGGGCGGTAACGGGCAGGGGGCTGTAACGGGCAGGGGGCGGTAACGGGCAGGGGGCTGTAACGGGCAGGGGGCTGTAACGGGCAGGGGGCTGTAACGGGCAGGGGGCTGTAACAGGCAGGGGCCTTACCGTGCTGGAAGGCTTTCAGCGGGACCCAGAACAGGATCACAGAGTGGAAGAGTCCATTCAGACAATGTGCCCAGAAGACCTGTAAGGGGGGTTGGTGGGTGAAAGGGAAGAGAGAAAGAGTTAAGCATGAGAAACTGGGTAGCCAAACCCAACCCGGCGGACGACCTCTGACCTGGGATCTTTGTCCCGGCTCAGCACTTGGCTAAGTGGCGGTTTTGTAAAGGCCTCCTCTATGAATGGCCACCCCGCTGACAGACAGTTTGTATGTCCTCGTTTGTGTGTGTGTGTGTGTGTGTGTGTGCTATTTTTATTTGAGTGCTCAAGCGTGTGTCAGTCGGGTGGGTGGGTGTTTATATGGGTGGGTTGGTATATGGGTGGTGTACAGTAATGGCGTACAAAGTACTTGGCAGTGGAGGAGGTTAGTTAAAATACTTTCATATGCAAATTGAAGTTGGTGGAAAAATGCTGAAAAAATTATCTAGGTGATTCGTTTACATAGATAGACTCTTCTTTTAATAATAATCAACAAATGCTGTTAGAAGCGGCACGTTGTGTGTGTGCCTGTGTATGCGGATGCTACAGTGCCTGTGTGTGCGGACGCTACAGTGCCTGTGTGTGCGGACGCTAAAGTGCCTGTGTGTGCGGACGCTACAGTGCCTGTGTGTGCGGACGCTACAGTGCCTGTGTGTGCGGACGCTACAGTGCCTGTGTGTGCGGACGCTACAGTGCCTGTGTGTGCGGACGCTACAGTGCCTGTGTGTGCGGACGCTACAGTGCCTGTGTGTGCGGACTCTACAGTGCCTGTGTGTGCGGACGCTACAGTGCCTGTGTGTGCGGACGCTACAGTGCCTGTGTGTGCGGACGCTACAGTGCCTGTGTGTGCGGACTCTACAGTGCCTGTGTGTGCGGACGCTACAGTGCCTGTGTGTGCGGACGCTACAGTGCCTGTGTGTGCGGACGCTACAGTGCCTGTGTGTGCGGTTATTGGTGTGTGGATCTTGGATGGGTTGCTTAAATCAATAGCCCATCTCCAAAATCCCCATCTGTCAAAAATACATTATGCACAGTTGTGGCCAAGCACAACAATAAAAGATGATGTAGCACGTAACGAGTGTGAAATGGACCCAGCCAGGAACTGAGAACCCAGCCAGGAACAGAGAACTCAGCCAGGAACAGAGAACCCAGCCAGGAACAGAGAACCCAGCCAGGAACAGAGAACCCAGCCAGGAACAGAGAACCCAGCCAGGAACAGAGAACCCAGCCAGAGACCATGACCCCTGGTTCCCTGCCGTGTTCCCTCACACTCCTGCTATTCCTACACATTTTAAATCAATTTTAATAAAACTGTGAGAAGCACATTTGGGCTGGGAAAAAATAACAACGACTTTAAATTACATTGCAGAGAATATTAAAGTAAAATGCTGATAAAAAGTTATTTGAGCAGCCCTATGCAAGAAAAATGACAACCCAAATCGCTTACTGAAGTCCCCTCTACACGTTTAATAAATGTCTATATGGATCCATATTACTGATCCCAATGGGTTTAATAAATGTATATATGGATCCATATTACTGATCCCAATGGGTTTAATAAATGTCTATATGGATCCATATTACTGATCCCAATGGGTTTAATAAATGTATATATGGATCCATATTACTGATCCCAATGGGTTTAATAAATGTATATATGGATCCATATTACTGATCCCAATGGGTTTAATAAATGTATATATGGATCCATAATACTGATCCCAATGGGTTTAATAAATGTATATATGGATCCATATTACTGATCCCAATGGGTTTAATAAATGTCTATATGGATCCATATTACTGATCCCAATGGGTTTAATAAATGTATATATGGATCCATAATACTGATCCCAATGGGTTTAATAAATGTATATATGGATCCATATTACTGATCCCAATGGGTTTAATAAATGTATATATGGATCCATATTACTGATCCCAATGGGTTTAATAAATGTCTATATGGATCCATATTACTGATCCCAATGGGTTTAATAAATGTATATATGGATCCATATTACTGATCCCAATGGGTTTAATAAATGTCTATATGGATCCATATTACTGATCCCAATGGGTTTAATAAATGTCTATATGGATCCATATTACTGATCCCAATGGGTTTAATAAATGTATATATGGATCCATATTACTGATCCCAATGGGTTTAATAAATGTCTATATGGATCCATATTACTGATCCCAATGGGTTTAATAAATGTATATATGGATCCATATTACTGATCCCAATGGGTTTAATAAATGTCTATATGGATCCATATTACTGATCCCAATGGGTTTAATAAATGTCTATATGGATCCATATTACTGATCCCAATGGGTTTAATAAATGTCTATATGGATCCATATTACTGATCCCAATGGGTTTAATAAATGTCTATATGGATCCATATTACTGATCCCAATGGGTTTAATACATGTATATATGGATCCATATTACTGATCCCAATGGGTTTAATAAATGTCTCTATGGATCCATAATACTGATCCCAATGGGTTTAATAAATGTATATATGGATCCATATTACTGATCCCAATGGGTTTAATAAATGTCTATATGGATCCATATTACTGATCCCAATGGGTTTAATAAATGTCTATATGGATCCATAATACTGATCCCAATGGGTTTAATAAATGTATATATGGATCCATAATACTGATCCCAATGGGTTTAATAAATGTATATATGGATCCATATTACTGATCCCAATGGGTTTAATAAATGTCTATATGGATCCATATTACTGATCCCAATGGGTTTAATAAATGTATATATGGATCCATAATACTGATCCCAATGGGTTTAATAAATGTATATATGGATCCATATTACTGATCCCAATGGGTTTAATAAATGTCTATATGGATCCATATTACTGATCCCAATGGGTTTAATAAATGTCTATATGGATCCATATTACTGATCCCAATGGGTTTAATAAATGTCTATATGGATCCATAATACTGATCCCAATGGGTTTAATAAATGTCTATATGGATCCATATTACTGATCCCAATGGGTTTAATAAATGTCTATATGGATCCATATTACTGATCCCAATGGGTTTAATAAATGTCTATATGTATCCATATTACTGATCCCAATGGGTTTAATAAATGTCTATATGGATCCATATTACTGATCCCAATGGGTTTAATAAATGTCTATATGGATCCATATTACTGATCCCAATGGGTTTAATAAATGTCTATATGGATCCATATTACTGATCCCAATGGGTTTAATACATGTATATATGGATCCATATTACTGATCCCAATGGGTTTAATAAATGTCTATATGGATCCATATTACTGATCCCAATGGGTTTAATAAATGTCTATATGGATCCATATTACTGATCCCAATGGGTTTAATAAATGTCTATATGGATCCATATTACTGATCCCAATGGGTTTAATAAATGTCTATATGGATCCATATTACTGATCCCAATGGGTTTAATAAATGTCTATATGGATCCATATTACTGATCCCAATGGGTTTAATAAATGTCTATATGGATCCATATTACTGATCCCAATGGGTTTAATAAATGTATATATGGATCCATATTACTGATCCCAATGGGTTTAATAAATGTCTATATGGATCCATAATACTGATCCCAATGGGTTTAATAATGTCTATATGGATCCATATTACTGATCCCAATGGGTTTAATAAATGTCTATATGGATCCATAATACTGATCCCAATGGGTTTAATAAATGTCTATATGGATCCATATTACTGATCCCAATGGGTTTAATAAATGTCTATATGGATCCATAATACTGATCCCAATGGGTTTAATAAATGTCTATATGGATCCATATTACTGATCCCAATGGGTTTAATAAATGTCTATATGGATCCATATTACTGATCCCAATGGGTTTAATAAATGTATATATGGATCCATATTACTGATCCCAATGGGTTTAATAAATGTCTATATGGATCCATATTACTGATCCCAATGGGTTTAATAAATGTATATATGGATCCATATTACTGATCCCAATGGGTTTAATAAATGTCTATATGGATCCATATTACTGATCCCAATGGGTTTAATAAATGTCTATATGGATCCATAATACTGATCCCAATGGGTTTAATAAATGTATATATGGATCCATATTACTGATCCCAATGGGTTTAATAAATGTCTATATGGATCCATATTACTGATCCCAATGGGTTTAATAACTGTCTATATGGATCCATATTACTGATCCCAATGGGTTTAATAAATGTATATATGGATCCATATTACTGATCCCAATGGGTTTAATAAATGTATATATGGATCCATATTACTGATCCCAATGGGTTTAATAAATGTCTCTATGGATCCATAATACTGATCCCAATGGGTTTAATAAATGTATATATGGATCCATATTACTGATCCCAATGGGTTTAATAAATGTCTATATGGATCCATATTACTGATCCCAATGGGTTTAATAAATGTCTATATGGATCCATAATACTGATCCCAATGGGTTTAATAAATGTATATATGGATCCATAATACTGATCCCAATGGGTTTAATAAATGTATATATGGATCCATATTACTGATCCCAATGGGTTTAATAAATGTCTATATGGATCCATATTACTGATCCCAATGGGTTTAATAAATGTATATATGGATCCATAATACTGATCCCAATGGGTTTAATAAATGTATATATGGATCCATATTACTGATCCCAATGGGTTTAATAAATGTCTATATGGATCCATATTACTGATCCCAATGGGTTTAATAAATGTCTATATGGATCCATATTACTGATCCCAATGGGTTTAATAAATGTCTATATGGATCCATAATACTGATCCCAATGGGTTTAATAAATGTCTATATGGATCCATATTACTGATCCCAATGGGTTTAATAATGTCTATATGGATCCATATTACTGATCCCAATGGGTTTAATAAATGTCTATATGGATCCATATTACTGATCCCAATGGGTTTAATAAATGTCTATATGGATCCATATTACTGATCCCAATGGGTTTAATAAATGTCTATATGGATCCATATTACTGATCCCAATGGGTTTAATAAATGTCTATATGGATCCATATTACTGATCCCAATGGGTTTAATACATGTATATATGGATCCATATTACTGATCCCAATGGGTTTAATAAATGTCTATATGGATCCATATTACTGATCCCAATGGGTTTAATAAATGTCTATATGGATCCATATTACTGATCCCAATGGGTTTAATAAATGTCTATATGGATCCATATTACTGATCCCAATGGGTTTAATAAATGTCTATATGGATCCATATTACTGATCCCAATGGGTTTAATAAATGTCTATATGGATCCATATTACTGATCCCAATGGGTTTAATAAATGTCTATATGGATCCATATTACTGATCCCAATGGGTTTAATAAATGTATATATGGATCCATATTACTGATCCCAATGGGTTTAATAAATGTATATATGGATCCATAATACTGATCCCAATGGGTTTAATAATGTTTATATGGATCCATAATACTGATCCCAATGGGTTTAATAATGTCTATATGGATCCATATTACTGATCCCAATGGGTTTAATAAATGTCTATATGGATCCATATTACTGATCCCAATGGGTTTAATAAATGTCTATATGGATCCATAATACTGATCCCAATGGGTTTAATAAATGTCTATATGGATCCATAATACTGATCCCAATGGGTTTAATAAATGTATATATGGATCCATAATACTGATCCCAATGGGTTTAATAAATGTCTATATGGATCCATATTACTGATCCCAATGGGTTTAATAAATGTATATATGGATCCATAATACTGATCCCAATGGGTTTAATAAATGTCTATATGGATCCATATTACTGATCCCAATGGGTTTAATAAATGTATATATGGATCCATATTACTGATCCCAATGGGTTTAATAAATGTCTATATGGATCCATATTACTGATCCCAATGGGTTTAATAAATGTCTATATGGATCCATATTACTGATCCCAATGGGTTTAATAAATGTATAAATGGATCCATATTACTGATCCCAATGGGTTTAATAAATGTCTATATGGATCCATATTACTGATCCCAATGGGTTTAATAAATGTCTATATGGATCCATATTACTGATCCCAATGGGTTTAATAAATGTCTATATGCATCCATATTACTGATCCCAATGGGTTTAATAAATGTCTATATGGATCCATATTACTGATCCCAATGGGTTTAATAAATGTCTATATGGATCCATATTACTGATCCCAATGGGTTTAATAATGTCTATATGGATCCATATTACTGATCCCAATGGGTTTAATAAATGTCTATATGGATCCATATTACTGATCCCAATGGGTTTAATAAATGTCTATATGGATCCATATTACTGATCCCAATGGGTTTAATAAATGTATAAATGGATCCATATTACTGATCCCAATGGGTTTAATAAATGTCTATATGGATCCATATTACTGATCCCAATGGGTTTAATAAATGTCTATATGGATCCATATTACTGATCCCAATGGGTTTAATAAATGTCTATATGCATCCATATTACTGATCCCAATGGGTTTAATAAATGTCTATATGGATCCATATTACTGATCCCAATGGGTTTAATAAATGTCTATATGGATCCATATTACTGATCCCAATGGGTTTAATAATGTCTATATGGATCCATATTACTGATCCCAATGGGTTTAATAAATGTCTATATGGATCCATATTACTGATCCCAATGGGTTTAATAAATGTCTATATGGATCCATATTACTGATCCCAATGGGTTTAATAAATGTCTATATGGATCCATATTACTGATCCCAATGGGTTTAATAAATGTCTATATGGATCCATATTACTGAACCCAATGGGTTTAATAATGTATATATGGATCCATAATACTGATCCCAATGGGTTTAATAAATGTCTATATGGATCCATATTACTGATCCCAATGGGTTTAATAAATGTCTATATGGATCCATATTACTGATCCCAATGGGTTTAATAAATGTCTATATGGATCCATATTACTGATCCCAATGGGTTTAATAAATGTCTATATGGATCCATATTACTGATCCCAATGGGTTTAATAAATGTCTATATGGATCCATATTACTGATCCCAATGGGTTTAATAAATGTCTATATGGATCCATATTACTGATCCCAATGGGTTTAATAAATGTATATATGGATCCATAATACTGATCCCAATGGGTTTAATAAATGTATATATGGATCCATATTACTGATCCCAATGGGTTTAATAAATGTATATATGGATCCATAATACTGATCCCAATGGGTTTAATAAATGTCTATATGGATCCATATTACTGATCCCAATGGGTTTAATAAATGTCTATATGGATCCATATTACTGATCCCAATGGGTTTAATAAATGTCTATATGGATCCATATTACTGATCCCAATGGGTTTAATAAATGTCTATATGGATCCATATTACTGATCCCAATGGGTTTAATAAATGTCTATATGGATCCATATTACTGATCCCAATGGGTTTAATAAATGTATAAATGGATCCATATTACTGATCCCAATGGGTTTAATAAATGTCTATATGGATCCATATTACTGATCCCAATGGGTTTAATAAATGTCTATATGGATCCATATTACTGATCCCAATGGGTTTAATAAATGTCTATATGCATCCATATTACTGATCCCAATGGGTTTAATAAATGTCTATATGGATCCATATTACTGATCCCAATGGGTTTAATAAATGTCTATATGGATCCATATTACTGATCCCAATGGGTTTAATAATGTCTATATGGATCCATATTACTGATCCCAATGGGTTTAATAAATGTCTATATGGATCCATATTACTGATCCCAATGGGTTTAATAAATGTCTATATGGATCCATATTACTGATCCCAATGGGTTTAATAAATGTATAAATGGATCCATATTACTGATCCCAATGGGTTTAATAAATGTCTATATGGATCCATATTACTGATCCCAATGGGTTTAATAAATGTCTATATGGATCCATATTACTGATCCCAATGGGTTTAATAAATGTCTATATGCATCCATATTACTGATCCCAATGGGTTTAATAAATGTCTATATGGATCCATATTACTGATCCCAATGGGTTTAATAAATGTCTATATGGATCCATATTACTGATCCCAATGGGTTTAATAATGTCTATATGGATCCATATTACTGATCCCAATGGGTTTAATAAATGTCTATATGGATCCATATTACTGATCCCAATGGGTTTAATAAATGTCTATATGGATCCATATTACTGATCCCAATGGGTTTAATAAATGTCTATATGGATCCATATTACTGATCCCAATGGGTTTAATAAATGTCTATATGGATCCATATTACTGATCCCAATGGGTTTAATAATGTATATATGGATCCATAATACTGATCCCAATGGGTTTAATAAATGTCTATATGGATCCATATTACTGATCCCAATGGGTTTAATAAATGTCTATATGGATCCATATTACTGATCCCAATGGGTTTAATAAATGTCTATATGGATCCATATTACTGATCCCAATGGGTTTAATAAATGTCTATATGGATCCATATTACTGATCCCAATGGGTTTAATAAATGTCTATATGGATCCATATTACTGATCCCAATGGGTTTAATAAATGTCTATATGGATCCATATTACTGATCCCAATGGGTTTAATAAATGTATATATGGATCCATAATACTGATCCCAATGGGTTTAATAAATGTATATATGGATCCATATTACTGATCCCAATGGGTTTAATAAATGTATATATGGATCCATAATACTGATCCCAATGGGTTTAATAAATGTCTATATGGATCCATATTACTGATCCCAATGGGTTTAATAAATGTCTATATGGATCCATATTACTGATCCCAATGGGTTTAATAAATGTCTATATGGATCCATATTACTGATCCCAATGGGTTTAATAAATGTCTATATGGATCCATATTACTGATCCCAATGGGTTTAATAATGTCTATATGGATCCATATTACTGATCCCAATGGGTTTAATAAATGTCTATATGGATCCATATTACTGATCCCAATGGGTTTAATAAATGTCTATATGGATCCATATTACTGATCCCAATGGGTTATGCAATAAGAATGAATAGATCACAGGATTAGTCAATTCTTGGTTCTCATACAATAACAGCACATTCCAAAGAGATCCAATAATCCATGAGACTATATAGCAGATCGAATGTCATTTTTATGACCACTGTGGTTTCTGGGGTTGTAGGTTTAGTTTGAGTTATGCATTATTTACAGTATATAAAAAAAATCTATATTCAGAGCAAATCACTATAAACATCTGGCTGCCTTTTTCGACACAATACACTGAGCAAAACAAGAGGGTCTGGTTCTGTGAGTTAGGGACAAGTGGGCTGTGGAATAGGAGAACATAGAGAGAACCCTAATGCCTGTGCTGAGAGGGTCTGGTTCTGTGCTCGGTCATACCTTGAATAGGGGAACATAGAGAACCCTAATGCCTGTGCTGAGAGGGTCTGGTTCTGTGCTCGGTCATACCTTGGATAGGGGAACATAGAGAACCCTAATGCCTGTGCTGAGAGGGTCTGGTTCTGTGCTCGGTCATACCTTGGATAGGGGAACATAGAGAACCCTAATGCCTGTGCTGAGAGGGTCTGGTTCTGTGCTCGGTCATACCTTGGATAGGGGAACATAGAGAACCCTAATGCCTGTGCTGAGAAGGTCTGGTTCTGTGCTCGGTCATACCTTGCATAGGGGAACATAGAGAACACTAGTGCCTGTGCTGAGAGGGTCTGGTTCTGTGCTCGGTCATACCTTGAATAGGGGAACATAGAGAACCCTAATGCCTGTGCTGAGAGGGTCTGGTTCTGTGCTCGGTCATACCTTGGATAGGGGAACATAGAGAACACTAGTGCCTGTGCTGAGAGGGTCTGGTTCTGTTCTCGGTCATACCTTGAATAGGGGAACATAGAGAACCCTAATGCCTGTGCTGAGAGGGTCTGGTTCTGTGCTCGGTCATACCTTGAATAGGGGAACATAGAGAACCCTAATGCCTGTGCTGAGAGGGTCTGGTTCTGTGCTCGGTCATACCTTGAATAGGGGAACATAGAGAACCCTAATGCCTGTGCTGAGAGGGTCTGGTTCTGTGCTCGGTCATACCTTGGATAGGGGAACATAGAGAACCCTAATGCCTGTGCTGAGAGGTTCTGGTTCTGTGCTCGGTCATACCTTGGATAGGGGAACATAGAGAACCCTAATGCCTGTGCTGAGAGGGTCTGGTTCTGTGCTCGGTCATACCTTGAATTGGGGAACATAGAGAACCCTAATGCCTGTGCTGAGAGGGTCTGGTTCTGTGCTCGGTCATACCTTGGATAGGGGAACATAGAGAACACTAGTTCCTGTGCTGAGAGGGTCTGGTTCTGTGCTCGGTCATACCTTGAATAGGGGAACATAGAGAACCCTAATGCCTGTGCTGAGAGGGTCTGGTTCTGTGCTCGGTCATACCTTGAATAGGGGAACATAGAGAACCCTAATGCCTGTGCTGAGAGGGTCTGGTTCTGTGCTCGGTCATACCTTGGATAGGGGAACATAGAGAACCCTAATGCCTGTGCTGAGAGGGTCTGGTTCTGTGCTCGGTCATACCTTGGATAGGGGAACATAGAGAACCCTAATGCCTGTGCTGAGAGGGTCTGGTTCTGTGCTCGGTCATACCTTGGATAGGGGAACATAGAGAACCCTAATGCCTGTGCTGAGAGGGTCGGGTTCTGTGCTCGGTCATACCTTGGATAGGGGAACATAGAGAACCCTAATGCCTGTGCTGAGAGGGTCTGGTTCTGTGCTCGGTCATACCTTGGATAGGGGAACATAGAGAACCCTAATGCCTGTGCTGAGAGGGTCTGGTTCTGTGCTCGGTCATACCTTGGATAGGGGAACATAGAGAACCCTAATGCCTGTGCTGAGAGGGTCTGGTTCTGTGCTCGGTCATACCTTGGATAGGGGAACATAGAGAACCCTAATGCCTGTGCTGAGAGGGTCTGGTTCTGTGCTCGGTCATACCTTGGCCTTTCTGGCCTGACCTATTAACCACAGCTATCAGCCTAACAAAACAAAAGCCCTGGTCCAACCAATGACTCCCTCCTTCCTTATCTGACCTCCTAACCTCAGCAAACAGGCGTGGTGCTGGTGCTGGGTTGGTGCTGGGTTGGTGCTGGGTTGGTGCTGGGTTGGTGCTGGGTTGGTGCTGGGTTGGTGCTGGTTTGGTGCTGGTTTGGACCAACCTTATGTGGTTCAACGTGTGATAAATTATCTCCGGTGGTACAATTACACGTTTAAACCTAATTAGCCTTTACCCTGGCAAGAAGCCTGCAAGTTTCCACTGTGGCTCTACTGGCACCTCCCCCTCCGCTCGTCTCTACTCACACCTCCCCCTCCGTTCGACTCTCCTTGCACCTCCCCCTCCCCACCCGCTCATCTCTACTGGCACCTCCCCCTCCGCTCGTCTCTACTGGCACCTCCCCCTCCGCTCATCTCTACTGGCACCTCCCCCTCCGCTCGTCTCTACTGGCACCTCCCCCTCCGTTCGACTCTCCTCGCACCTCCCCCTCCGCTCGTATCTACTGGCACCTCCCCCTCCGCTCGTCTCTACTGGCACCTCCCCCTCAGCTCGTCTCTACTCACACCTCCCCCTCCGTTCGACTCTCCTTGCACCTCCCCCTCCCCACCGCTCGTCTCTCCTTGTACCTCCCCCTCCCCACCGCTCGTCTCTCCTAGCACCTCCCCCTCCCCACCACTCGTCTCTCCTTGCACCTCCCCCTCCCCACCGCTCGTCTCTCCTCGCACCTCCCCCATCGACACAACAAACCTTTCAGAGTGTCCGGCACCCTACTGAATGCTAATGAAATCAATAAATGTTCATAATCATTGGTCACATTAAAGCCTCCTCCCACTTTCAGCTGTATCCCAGCAGGTTGCTATAGGAACCCCAGTGTGAACGCACGCCTGTTCATCTACATGGCAGAGCAACAACATTCAAGTCCATTGTGTGATGCCTAATTGCCTAAAAAAGCATGAAATTATGTACTTTATATCAAGAGCAAAAATGTCCAGTCCTCAACTTCCCTTCATCTTCAAATTATGGGGGAAGGGAGTCGACAAGGGAAAATGGCGAGGCCGTGTTATTACTGTGTAATACTGTGTAAATACTGTGTATTACTATGTATTTACTGTGTAAATACTGTGTATTACTATGTATTTACTGTGTAATTATTGTGTATTACTGTGTAAATACTGTGTATTTACTGTGTAATTACTGTGTAAATACTGTGTAATACTATGTATTTACTGTGTAATACTGTGTAAATACTGTGTATTACTATGTATTTACTGTGTAAATACTGTGTATTACTATGTATTTACTGTGTAATTATTGTGTATTACTGTGTAAATACTGTGTATTTACTGTGTAATTACTGTGTAAATACTGTGTAATACTATGTATTTACTGTGTAATTACTGTGTAAATACTGTGTATTACTATGTATTTACTGTGTAATTATTGTGTAAATACTGTGTAAATACTGTGTATTACTATGTATTTACTGTGTAAATACTGTGTATTACTATGTATTTACTGTGTAATTATTGTGTATTACTGTGTAAATACTGTGTATTTACTGTGTAATTACTGTGTAATTACTGTGTAAATACTGTGTAATACTATGTATTTACTGTGTAATTACTGTGTAAATACTGTGTATTACTATGTATTTACTGTGTAAATACTATGTATTACTATGTATTTACTGTGTAATTATTGTGTATTACTGTGTAAATACTGTGTATTTACTGTGTAATTACTGTGTAATACTATGTATTTACTGTGTAATTACTGTGTAAATACTGTGTATTACTATGTATTTACTGTGTAATCGCTGTGTATTACTGTGTAAATACTGTGTAAATACTGTGTAATTACTGTGTAATTACTGTGTAATACTATGTATTTACTGTGTAATTACTGTGTAAATACTGTGTATTACTGTGTAATTACTGTGTAAATACTGTGTATTACTATGTAATTACTGTGTATTACTGTGTAAATACTGTGTAAATACTGTGTAAATACTGTGTATCTACTGTGTAATACTGTGTAAATACTGTGTATTACTATGTATTTACTGTGTAAATACTGTGTATTACTATGTATTTACTGTGTAATTATTGTGTATTACTGTGTAAATACTGTGTATTTACTGTGTAATTACTGTGTAAATACTGTGTAATACTATGTATTTACTGTGTAATTACTGTGTAAATACTGTGTATTACTATGTATTTACTGTGTAATTATTGTGTAAATACTGTGTAAATACTGTGTAAATACTGTGTATTACTATGTATTTACTGTGTAAATACTGTGTATTACTATGTATTTACTGTGTAATTATTGTGTATTACTGTGTAAATACTGTGTATTTACTGTGTAATTACTGTGTAATTACTGTGTAAATACTGTGTAATACTATGTATTTACTGTGTAATTACTGTGTAAATACTGTGTATTACTATGTATTTACTGTGTAAATACTATGTATTACTATGTATTTACTGTGTAATTATTGTGTATTACTGTGTAAATACTGTGTATTTACTGTGTAATTACTGTGTAATACTATGTATTTACTGTGTAATTACTGTGTAAATACTGTGTATTACTATGTATTTACTGTGTAATCGCTGTGTATTACTGTGTAAATACTGTGTAAATACTGTGTAATTACTGTGTAATTACTGTGTAATACTATGTATTTACTGTGTAATTACTGTGTAAATACTGTGTATTACTGTGTAATTACTGTGTAAATACTGTGTATTACTATGTAATTACTGTGTATTACTGTGTAAATACTGTGTAAATACTGTGTAAATACTGTGTATCTACTGTGTAATTACTGTGTAATTACTGTGTAACTACTTGGAAGCCACACCACAGGACAGGGGTTTATTAGGCTGACTTAACTGTCTGGAATATGTCATTAAAATTGAAAATGGAACATGTCTGAAGGTCTTTACACCCTTCCCCAGTCCTCTCTTTATTTCGCTCTCTCCTCAACACAAACACTTTTAATTCACCAAGACAGTATCTGTTCAGGACAAAAGAACCAGGCGTGCAGAAACATGGGTTTGAGGCTACATTTTGCCCCTGGATTTTCACGCCCCAACTCAGGGCCACACAGCAATGAAAACAACAGAGGGAAATGTGTGGAACAGCATGAAAAACAACAGAGGGAAAAGCTTGGAGTGACCAGTGAAAACAGCCCAGTGACTTGGTCTATCATCATTTACAAGCACTAGTAAAAACATGGCAGGGCAGGGGGGGTTGGGAACACAAGACACATCTATTGTATGGTAGAAACCCCAATCTCATTCAAATTTCTGATTCTAAACCCTATTGCTGTCATGGAGGTTCACTGCAATGTTGTGTATTTTAATCAAGTAGCGCAAAGTAAACATATTCATGATTTGAAGGACTTAGAAACTTACTACGCGTGAATGAAAATGAACACCTAATGTTTGTCAATGCAGTGGCTCTGGTCACGTGACCTACCTTGGTGTTGAAGCCCATGGCATTCTGAGAGGTTTTGTACAGTTCCGGGTATTTCAGCATGTTCTCTTTCCGACACGACCGCTCAAATATGCCCAGAGTGAGAGGAGGCAAAGCAGTGAAGATCTAAACACACAAACAATGTCACATTATATCACAACATATTCAGTGTTTAGCATTACCCTCATGACAATCATCCTCCTCCACCCAACGTATCCATGGTGACCACACCCCAACTACCAGACAATCATCCTCCTCCACCCAACGTATCCATGGTGAGCACACCCCAACTAGCAATCATCCTCCTCCACCCAACGTATCCATGGAGAGCACACCCCAACTACCAGACAATCATCCTCCTCCACCCAACGTATCCATGGTGACCACACCCCAACTACCAGACAATCATCCTCCTCCACCCAACGTATCCATGGTGAGCACACCCCAACTACCAGACAATCATCCTCCTCCACCCAACGTATCCATGGTGAGCACACCCCAACTACCAGACAATCATCCTCCTCCACCCAACGTATCCATGGTGACCACACCCCAACATCCTAGAGTCTCCATCGTTGCCAATGACAAGCCGTTAAAGCAGGGCTCTACAGTGCAGGAGTATTACCACTTATAAGAAGAGCTGTCAAATACTTTTTCTAAATGTTGTGTAAAGCATTATATATATATTTTAATTATGTATATTATTGATAACCTGATTTTTTAGAACTGCCTTGGACATGTTGCTGCTGATACAGTATATCATTGTACTGTCATAATGCAAAGTAAGTTATTTTGAAATCAGAAACAAACAGTTACTGAAAGTTTTTTGAAATAACAAGTAAGAAATTATTATAGTCAAATAATAAAAGAAATATTGATAGTGGTATCAATAAAAACTCGGATAGTTAAGCAGTCTCAAAAATGGTATCAATAAATATTAACGATCACTCTAGTCCTGTGTCCAGAGTTCCAATGACAGGTTGTGTTGCAAATCCAAATGGATCATTTCAAAAAGCTAATTGACTGAAACAGGCACAAATAAACTGGCCTTCTTAAGGCTGGAGAATCAGTGTTTGCATGTTCAATTACAAGCTCATTAATGAAGTCTAGTTCATCCTTGAGAGCAGCTTCCAAATGTCTGAAGGCACCATGTGCATCTGTACAAATAGTATGCAATTATAAACACCATGGGACCACGCAGCTGTTATATCGCTCAGGTCTGAGACGCAGTCTGTCTACTAGTGATGAACTTACTTTGGTGTGAAAAGTGCAAATATATTCCAGAACAACAGCAAAGGACCTTGTGAAGATCCTGGAGGAAACAGATACAAACGTATCTATATCCACAGTAAAACGAGTCCTACATCAAAATGACCTGTAAGGCCAAAGCTTACATTGCTGAAGCTGCGGCGGTCAGCTGTGGTCTCACGGTCTGAGGTGCCTTAAGGGGCGGTTACCCTTTTATCCCAGATATGTCATCCCAGATATGTCATCCCAGATATGTCATCCCAGATATGTCATCCCAGATATGTCATCCTAGATATGTTATCCCACATATGTCATCCCACATATGTCATCCCAGATATGTCATCCCAGATATGTCATCCCAGATATGTCATCCCAGATATGTCATCCCAGATATGTCATCCCAGATATGTCATCCCACATATGTCATCCCAGATATGTCATCCCAGATATGTTATCCAAGATATATCAACTCACAAATGTCATCCCAGATATATCATCCCAGATATATCATCTCACATATGTCATCCCACATATGTCATCCCACATATGTCATCCCAGATATGCCATCCCAGATATGCCATCCCAGATATGCCATCCCAGATATGCCATCCCAGATATGCCATCCCAGATATGCCATCCCAGATATGCCATCCCAGATATGCCATCCCAGATATGTCATCCCACATATGTCATCCCACATATGTCATCCCACATATGTCATCCCACATATGTCATCCCACATATGTCATCCCACATATGTCATCTCACATATGTCATCCCAGATATGTCATCCCAGATATTTCATCCCAGATATGTCATCCCACATATGTCAACCCACATATGTCATCCCACATATGTCATCCCACATATGTCATGCAGAGTACAGATGGGCCCGAAGAGCTGCAGCCTCGGCCGTGTCAGAGGCAAACAGCGGGTGTGGGAGAAGTTCGGAGAAGCTATGGTGAAGGACTTTCGGTCGTCACAAAGAGGCTTCTGGAAAACCATTGGCACCTCAGAAGGGGGAAAAGGACAAAGGAGTGGCAGATCGAGGTGGTGGTTCCCTCAAAAAGGAGGACCAGAGAGTGTGTGCCAATTACAGGAGTATCGCCCTTCGCAGCCTCCCTGATAGAGTCTACTTCAAAGTGCTGGAAAGAATAGTTCGGCCGATATCAGATTGAAGAAAAACAATGCAGATTTTGTCTTGGCCGTGGAACACCGACCCAGCTCTTTATTCTCGCAAGGATCCTGGAGGTATGTCCAGTCTACATGTGTTTCTGGATCTGGAGAAGGTGTATGACCGGGAGATACTGTAGGAGGTGCTACAGGAGTATGGGGTGAGGGGGCCTCTATTCAGGGAGATACTGTAGGAGGTGCTACAGGAGTATGGGGTGAGGGGGTCTCTATTCAGGGAGATACTGTAGGAGGTGCTACAGGAGTATGGGTGAGGGGGTCTCTATTCAGGGAGATACTGTAGGAGGTGCTACAGGAGTATGGGGTGAGGGGGTCTCTATTCAGGGAGATACTGTAGGAGGTGCTACAGGAGTATGGGGTGAGGGGGCCTCTATTCAGGGAGATACTGTAGGAGGTGCTACAGGAATATGGGGTGAGGGGGCCTCTATTCAGGGAGATACTGTGGGAGGCGCTACAGGAGTATGGGGTGAGGGGGTCTCTATTCAGGGAGATACTGTAGGAGGTGCTACAGGAGTATGGGGTGAGGGGGTCTCTATTCAGGGAGATACTGTAGGAGGTGCTATTGGAGTATGGGGTGAAGGGGTCTGTATTCAGGGAGATACTGTAGGAGGTGCTACAGGAGTATGGGGTGAAGGGGTCTCTATTTAGGGAGATACTGTAGGAGGTGCTACAGGAGTATGGGGTCTCTATTCAGGGAGATACTGTAGGAGGTGCTACAGCAGTATGGGGTGAAGGGGTCTGTATTCAGGGAGATACTGTAGGAGGTGCTACAGGAGTATGGGGTGAAGGGGTCTCTATTTAGGGAGATACTGTAGGAGGTGCTACAGGAGTATGGGGTGAGGGGGTCTCTATTCAGGGATATACTGTGGGAGGTGCTACAGGAGTATGGGGTGAGGGGGACTCTATTCAGGGAGATACTGTGGGAGGTGCTACAGGAGTATTGGGTGAGCGGGCCTCTATTCAGGGAGATACTGTAGGAGGTGCTACAGGAGTATGGGGTGAGGGGGCCTCTATTCAAGGAGATACTGTGGAAGGTGCTACAGGAGTATGGGGTGAGGGGGCCTCTATTCAGGGAGATACTGTGGGAGGTGTTACAGGAGTATGGGGTGAGGGGGGCTCTATTCAGGGAGATACTGTGGGAGGTGTTACAGGAGTATGGGGTGAGGGGGCCTCTATTCAGGGCCATCCAGTCTCTGTGCTTTGAGTGTCCAGAGACTGGACACTCTTGCTTTGAGTGTCCAGTCTCTGGACACTCAAAGCAAGAGATGTGTCCAGGTTCTCTGCAGTAAGTCAGATTTGTTCTTGATGTGGGTTGGCCTACGCCAGGGCTGCGCTTTGTCACCAATCCTGTTTGTGATATTCGTGGACAGGATATCGAAGAGTAGTCATGGCGAGGAGGGGTTGCAGTTCGGTGGGCTTAGGATCGCATCACAGTTTTTTTGCAGATTATGTGGTCCTGATGCCATTATCGGTAAGTGATCATCAGCACTCTGAATCGGTTCGCAGCCGAGTGTGAAGCGCCTGGGATGAGGATTAGCACCTCTAAATCTGAGGCCATGACTCTCAGTAGGAAACCGGTGGAGTGCCTACAACGGGTAGGGAGTGAGTCCTTATCACAAGTGAAGGAGTTTAAGTACCCCAACAGAGCGGGGGCGGTGTTACATTCGCTTTAATGCACAGGTGTGACAAAAAAAGAGATGAGCCAGTAGACAAAGCTCTCATTCTACCGGTCAATCTTCATTCCCACCCTCACCTATGTTCAGAATGAGATCACGTGTACAAGCGGCTTCTCTCAGGAAGCTGGCGGGCCTCTATCATTGGGATAAGGTGAGAAGCTCAGTCATCTGTGAGGAAGTAGAGCCGCTGCTCCTTCGAGTAGAAAGGAGCCAGTTCAGGTGGTTCAGGCATCTGGTAAGGATACCCCCTGGGCGCCTGTTTCCGGCACGTCCAGCTGGGCGGCGACCTCTGGGAATACCCAGGACTAGGTGGAGATTATATCTTGAGATCCCCCAGTCAGAGCTGGTTAATGTGTCCAGAGAAAGGAAAGTTTGGGTTCCCTGCTAGAGCTGCTACCCCTGCGACCCGACTCATGATAAGCTGTTGAAGATGAGAGGGTGGAATGAGAAGACATCTTGGTTGCAATTGGGTTTTCCAAATGGACAATGACCACAAGCCAGTCAGGTTTTTCAGGGCCAGAATTCTTGTGAAAGACAATCCCAAAAACATGACCCAAGTTAAACAATTTCAGGGCAATGCTACCAAATACTAATTGAGTGTATGTAATCTTCTGACTCACTGGGAATGTGATTAAAGAAACAAAAGCAGAAATAAATCATTCGCTCTACTATTATTCTGACATTTTACTTATTTTAAACAAAATGTTGATCCTGACAAACTTAAGACAGAAAATATTTACTAGGATTAAATGTTGTGTATTTAATCCTAGTAAATATCTAAATTAACACAGCAATGAACGGTATGTAAATCTCAGACTTCATCTGTATATAGTTGGTTACACGCATGATGTCCAATGAATGAATTGTGTCTGGAAAGAATGCTGTCCTTTTAGGAGTGTGTCTGTGGTGTGCTTATTTAATAAGAAAATAATAAACAAAAACATAAACTTGAATTGTGTTCAAAGAAGAGTTAATGTCCAGGGCATCCAATTATCCTACACTCATGAACAACTGTAAACATTCTGAAAGATATTGAGCAATTGTTCTGATGCTATTGAGCGAAAGCTGTTGAGCATGTACCACTCTCTGGCTTTAGTTTTTTTATTCGACACGCTCAGTTCATATGCAAAAGGAATCTTGGAAAAAAATGGTCTGTCTACTGGCAGGTCAGGTGCTGGCAGGTCAGGGGTCTGAATAAGTCTACTGGCAGGTCAGGTGCTGGCAGGTCAGGGGTCTGAATAAGTCTACTGGCAGGTCAGGTGCTGGCAGGTCAGGGGTCTGAATAAGTCTACTGGCATGTCAGGTGCTGGCAGGTCAGGGGTCTGAATAAGTCTACTGGCAGGTCAGGTGCTGGCAGGTCAGGGGTCTGAACAAGTCTACTGGCAGGTCAGGGGTCTGAATAAGTCTACTGGCAGGTCAGGGGTCTGAATAAGTCTACTGGCAGGTCAGGGGTCTGAATAAGTCTACTGGCAGGTCAGGGGTCTGAATAAGTCTACTGCGGGACAATATCGATGGTCTGGACTGACGGGCTGCCAGAGGAAATGATGCTCTACGATATGGGCTCCTTTGTCTTTCAGAGCATCATGTCCGAGCCTCTCCATTGAGGGGCTGATTTGGCTCGCTGCTTTGGACAGACTCCCACTGAGTAAATATTATTTTCCTGCTTTTTTATAAAGAGTAAAAGTGTAACAGCACCCCCAAACAAAAAACCACACTCCTAAAAAATGTGAGGTGATCTTTAAAATTCCCGGTAAACAACAAGATCACTTCTACTCTCTACTCCCTTCCTCCCTTTTGTTAAAGGGAATATCCTTTATAAAAGGATCAATTCCTCAAACCCCAAAGAAAGTACAATAACATTCCTATTTTCTTTGCTGCAGTGTTAAAATCTACATTCTTTCCATATGCGTGTTCATTTGACAGACATGACAAATGTATTCATTAGTAAGGGGTCTCAACACAACACATCCCTGTGGGACGCCAGTTGCTCAGAGCCATGGTGTGCACTGCTTCATCCCACCAGTTGTACTATCATTCACAAATGACTGCTTCACTAACTACTCTTTGGGGGCATCAAAGCTGTTGTTCTTTCCACATTAAGTACATAGTTTGGGGCACGAGGGGATGAATACTTGACAGCGGGTAATAAATAAACGGGATATTTCTCAGGATGTCGATGACATGTTCTTGCAGTAAAGGGAATGTGTTTGGGATGCCAGAGAGCAGTAGAGGGGGATGATGAAACAGGCTCTTTCACAGTAATACAGAGAGCAGTAAAGGGGGATGACGAAACAGGCTCTTTCACAGTAATACAGAGAGCAGTAGAGGGGGATGACGAAACAGGCTCTTTCACAGTAATACAGAGAGCAGTGGAGGGGGATGACAAAACAGGCTCTTTCACAGTAATACAGAGAAGAGGGTAAATCATGTTAACACTCACCACGTTGTACAGGCCGATGCACCAGCGCTCAAACAGAATTTGACCCGAGAATCCGTTGACAAAGGCAAACCAGATCTGAAGACAACAGCAGAGCAACGACAATTCATTAAAAGTGAAACGGAATTAACAGTCTTGGTCATAAACAAAGTGATAGCTTTTTCGC
Source organism: Dallia pectoralis (assembly GCA_029465975.1). NCBI lineage: Eukaryota > Metazoa > Chordata > Actinopteri > Esociformes > Umbridae > Dallia > Dallia pectoralis. The sequence continues at coordinate 2,306,743 of CM055729.1, forward strand.
CTTACTGACTGGGGATTTGACCCAGCAACGTTTCAGTTATCAGCAATTAGAATTGGATTCATTAAAATAAGTCATTTGTTTTAGATTCTTTTCTTGGTTTTATGTCTGCAAATGTTTTCTGTTCTCCGGTCAAGCGGAACAAAGTCACTTTACAATTTGACTCCTGGTATCACAACTAGTTTTGTCCACTATCATTTAGAATGTGTGCTTTCTATCACAGATACCAATGAGAGTGGAGCCACATTATAGCAGATAGCATCAGTCCTTTAGTGTTTACAGAGTAACTGCAGATATAACTACATTACCCATGATACCAATGAGAGTGGAGCCACATTATAGCAGATAGCATCAGTCCTTTAGTGTTTACAGAGTAACTGCAGATATAACTACATTACCCATGATACCAATGAGAGTGGAGCCACATTATAGCAGATAGCATCAGTCCTTTAGTGTTTACAGAGTAACTGCAGATATAACTACATTACCCATGATACCAATGAGAGTGGAGCCACATTATAGCAGATAGCATCAGTCCTTTAGTGTTTACAGAGTAACTGCAGATATAACTACATTACCCATGATACCAATGAGAGTGGAGCCACATTATAGCAGATAGCATCAGTCCTTTAGTGTTTACAGAGTAACTGCAGATATAACTACATTACCCATGATACCAATGAGAGTGGAGCCACATTATAGCAGATAGCATCAGTCCTTTAGTGTTTACAGAGTAACTGCAGATATAACTACATTACCCATGATACCAATGAGAGTGGAGCCACATTATAGCAGATAGCATCAGTCCTTTAGTGTTTACAGAGTAACTGCAGATATAACTACATTACCCATGATACCAATGAGAGTGGAGCCACATTATAGCAGATAGCATCAGTCCTTTAGTGTTTACAGAGTAACTGCAGATATAACTACATTACCCATGATACCAATGAGAGTGGAGCCACATTATAGCAGATAGCATCAGTCCTTTAGTGTTTACAGAGTAACTGCAGATATAACTACATTACCCATGATACCAATGAGAGTGGAGCCACATTATAGCAGATAGCATCAGTCCTTTAGTGTTTACAGAGTAACTGCAGATATAACTACATTACCCATGATACCAATGAGAGTGGAGCCACATTATAGCAGATAGCATCAGTCCTTTAGTGTTTACAGAGTAACTGCAGATATAACTACATTACCCATGATACCAATGAGAGTGGAGCCACATTATAGCAGATAGCATCAGTCCTTTAGTGTTTACAGAGTAACTGCAGATATAACTACATTACCCATGATACCAATGAGAGTGGAGCCACATTATAGCAGATAGCATCAGTCCTTTAGTGTTTACAGAGTAACTGCAGATATAACTACATTACCCATGATACCAATGAGAGTGGAGCCACATTATAGCAGATAGCATCAGTCCTTTAGTGTTTACAGAGTAACTGCAGATATAACTACATTACCCATGATACCAATGAGAGTGGAGCCACATTATAGCAGATAGCATCAGTCCTTTAGTGTTTACAGAGTAACTGCAGATATAACTACATTACCCATGATACCAATGAGAGTGGAGCCACATTATAGCAGATAGCATCAGTCCTTTAGTGTTTACAGAGTAACTGCAGATATAACTACATTACCCATGATACCAATGAGAGTGGAGCCACATTATAGCAGATAGCATCAGTCCTTTAGTGTTTACAGAGTAACTGCAGATATAACTACATTACCCATGATACCAATGAGAGTGGAGCCACATTATAGCAGATAGCATCAGTCCTTTAGTGTTTACAGAGTAACTGCAGATATAACTACATTACCCATGATACCAATGAGAGTGGAGCCACATTATAGCAGATAGCATCAGTCCTTTAGTGTTTACAGAGTAACTGCAGATATAACTACATTACCCATGATACCAATGAGAGTGGAGCCACATTATAGCAGATAGCATCAGTCCTTTAGTGTTTACAGAGTAACTGCAGATATAACTACATTACCCATGATACCAATGAGAGTGGAGCCACATTATAGCAGATAGCATCAGTCCTTTAGTGTTTACAGAGTAACTGCAGATATAACTACATTACCCATGATACCAATGAGAGTGGAGCCACATTATAGCAGATAGCATCAGTCCTTTAGTGTTTACAGAGTAACTGCAGATATAACTACATTACCCATGATACCAATGAGAGTGGAGCCACATTATAGCAGATAGCATCAGTCCTTTAGTGTTTACAGAGTAACTGCAGATATAACTACATTACCCATGATACCAATGAGAGTGGAGCCACATTATAGCAGATAGCATCAGTCCTTTAGTGTTTACAGAGTAACTGCAGATATAACTACATTACCCATGATACCAATGAGAGTGGAGCCACATTATAGCAGATAGCATCAGTCCTTTAGTGTTTACAGAGTAACTGCAGATATAACTACATTACCCATGATACCAATGAGAGTGGAGCCACATTATAGCAGATAGCATCAGTCCTTTAGTGTTTACAGAGTAACTGCAGATATAACTACATTACCCATGCCTGAGGGAACATTCTTTACTGTCCAATGACAATAAACAACCTTCATATTGACACCGACAAACCACACACACACAAATTGTTAACATCTGTCATATGGAGGAATAGATTGATAATACATAATATGGCAATCCAAAAGAAATCATGACATTCAGTAAACTTCCATAAAATGGTTCCAAATCATGTGAAGCAAGCTAAATGAAACAAAAATGTAATCTTGGCTCTTTTGAAGCTCTAACAAACTGAACACATCGTTTGTCTCTAAAGGCCAAGTGAGACAGTAGATGGCTAGGGAGAAGGTGACCTTGAGTAGCAGTGTCACCAATTAGTACAGGGTCATATTTTCATATTCAGGCCAGGATTACATCTGACATTTAGATCCTTGGTCCCACTAGTGACAGTCAGCATTAGTTTAGGCGGGACCCAGAGTTTGGAGAAGTTGGTTGGTTAAAACAGCCTTGGATCTGCTGCCAAAAGAGTAGGAGATGATAAGATAATATTGTATATGTATCTAAAACACATGCTGGATTAGATGCATTTTATCAGCTCATAACTTCAATAGTTGGTCCAAACACAGGTTGTCAAGCAAAACAATGCCAGTGCATTGGAAAAAAATTGCTGCTTGTTGCTTAAACAAAACAAACTACTGTTAACAAATAGTTGTTGGATACATTTTAAGACATCATTTTAAACCAATTTACCAAAACTGCTTGATTGCCTGGACACAGATGTCCATGTAAGATGATCTGCTGGAGTGAACAATTGTGAAATAAGGTGTCTGAATTTGTGTTATTGTGCAGACAAACAGTGGCCCTGAACAAACCCGGTCTGTTATATTGGCTGCTGAAGGGACATCAGGTTTTCTGTGTTCGGCCACGACCAGGCTGCAAACATTTCCTCGCTTCATTGAACAGCATTATGGAGGCCTGAATTGCTACAAATTCTCAATTCGGACAAAGGCCTTGCGAGGGCAGTCGGTCAGTCTCTGCACAGCCAGTTCCCAAGCCACCAGCCATTTTCCCATTCAATTGGGTGAGCCGATACACCAAACGTGTTCCCTAAACAAGTGTCTGTCACACGCCCACCCCTCCTGTTCACTCCCTTGGGTGGGGAAGAGAAGAAAGCATGTTTGTGTGTGCCAGCTCCTCAACCATAGGCTGCACCTCCCCCTAAGCCACCCATTCCAGCTCCTCAACCATAGACTGCACCTCCCCCTATTGCCACCCATTCCAGCTCCTCAACCATAGGCTGCACCTCCCTATTGCCACCCATTCCAGCTCCTCAACCATAGGCTGCACCTCCCCCTATTGCCACCCATTCCAGCTCCTCAACCATAGGCTGCACCTCCCCCTATTATCACCCACTCCAGCTCCTCAACCATAGACTGCACCTCCCCCTATTGCCACCCATTCCAGCTCCTCAACCATAGGCTGCACCTCCCCCTATTACCACCCATTCCAGCTCCTCAACCATAGGCTGCACCTCCCCCTATTACCACCCATTCCAGCTCCTCAACCATAGGCTGCACCTCCCCCTATTGACACCCATTCCAGCTCCTCAACCATAGGCTGCACCTCCCCCTATTGCCACCCATTCCAGCTCCTCAACCATAGGCTGCACCTCCCCATATTGCCACCCATTCCAGCTCCTCAACCATAGGCTGCACCTCCCCCTATTACCACTCATTCCAGCTCCTCAACCATAGGCTGCACCTCCCCCTATTGCCACCCATTCCAGCTCCTCAACCATAGGCTGCACCTCCCCCTATTGCCACCCCCAACCACCCATTCCAGCTCCCGCGCCTCCCCACTCTGGGGGCATTCTACCGTGACGTTCCTTTCTAAAGGCTCAAGGATGGTCAACACTGTTTCTCTTTCTCTCTCACACATATAAGAGACACACAGGAGAACGAGACACACAGGAGAACATGACTCCCCCAGAGGCGTTTTCTTCTTTATTGTGCTCCGACACAGACAGGAATCCCACGGTCTGTCATACAGTACCCCCCATACAGTACCCCCCATATACAGTACCCCCATATACAGTACCCCCATATACAGTACCCCCATATACAGTACCCCCCATACAGTACACCCCCATACAGTACACCCCCATACAGTACCCCCCATATACAGTACCCCCATATACAGTACCCCCCATATACAGTACCCCCACATACAGTACACCCCATACAGTACCCCCATATACAGTACCCCCATATACAGTACCCCCCATATACAGTACCCCCCATACAGTACCCCCATATACAGTACCCCATATACAGTACCCCCATATACAGTACCCCCATATACAGTACCCCCATATACAGTAGCCCCCATACAGTACCCCTCATACAGTACACCCCCATACACAGTACCCCCATATACAGTACCCCCATATACAGTACCCCCCATACAGTACACCCCCATACAGTACACCCCCATACAGTACCCCCATATACAGTACCCCCATATACAGTACCCCCATATACAGTACCCCCACATACAGTACACCCCCATACAGTACCCCCCATATACAGTACCCCCCCATATACAGTACCCCCATACAGTACCCCCATATACAGTACCCCATATACAGTACCCCCCATATACAGTACCCCCATATACAGTACCCCCCATATACAGTAGCCCCCATACAGTACCCCTCATACAGTACACCCCCATACACAGTACCCCCCCATATACAGTACCCCCCCATATACAGTACCCCCACATACAGTACCCCCCATACAGTACCCCCATACAGTACCCCCATATACAGTACCCCCAATATACAGTACCCCCCATAAAGTACCCCCATATACAGTACCCCCATACAGTACCCCCATATACAGTACCCCCAATATACAGTACCCCCCATACAGTACCCCCCATATACAGTACCCCCCATATACAGTACCCCCCATACAGTAGCCCCCATACAGTACCCCCATACAGTACCCCCCATATACAGTACCCCCCATATACAGTACCCCCATATACAGTACCCCCATATACAGTACCCCCATATACAGTACCCCCATATACAGTACCCCCATATAGAGTACCCCCATATACAGTACCCCCATACAGTACCCCCATATAGAGTACCCCCATATACAGTACCCCCATACAGTACCCCCATATACAGTACCCCCATATACAGTACCCCCATATACAGTACCCACCATATACAGTACCACCCCATACAGTACCCCCATATACAGTACCCCCCATATACAGTACCCCCCGCTCAACATATAAGTTAATAGCAGTTTAAGGGTTGACAAAAAATTAGGCCAAGGCCACGAAGCAGGTTGAACCGACTGTGTGCTGTGGCTAACGAGTGGCTAGCCTAGCAGGAGGGTCAAAGTGCTGAATTAATTAATGTTTTGGGTAATTGGGGAGATTGGGTTGGTATATTGTACTGCTAAGTTCAAAAGAGTCCTATTGAATGCTGGCAGTAACAGCTTCTGCGTCAGGGTTTTGTCCAGGTCCTTGGGCTCCTCTCTAGCACCCCTCTCTCTCTCTCAAGACAGATGCATTGATTTGCTCATTACTGAAAGGAACAGAGATCTGTCTTGTACCTTTCATTGACGCTACTTGGCAAAGGGGTGAGGCTGGTCTCTCCCCCTTAGTATACAGAAGGAGAAAACTCAAGCCGCAGCATAGATCACCTGCCAGCATAATTGGGAGCAGAGCACGGAAAACCTACCATTCTAACACACAGTCCTGCGGCTCTGTGGGCCTCTACGTCAGAGAAAGGGGCTGGAGTGAGAGAGGGAAGTGACATTTGCTCCCTGCAAACTGCCTACTCTCACCTTTGAACTTAAGCAAAACCCTGGGGGGGAAAGCTAACAAACCGCTTTTTTGCTTTTTTAGGAAAAGCAAAGGAAAAAGAGGAGCTGGTAAAATATGCTGAAAACACCGCCTCCTCTCTAATATGTAGCATCACACTAGTTAACTCCGCTCCACACTGGGTTCTCCGCTCTAATATGTAGCATCACACTAGTTAACTCCGCTCCACACTGGGTTCTCCGCTCTAATATGTAGCATCACACTAGTTAACTCCGCTCCACACTGGGTTCTCCGCTCTAATATGTAGCATCACACTAGTTAACTCCGCTCCACACTGGGTTCTCCTCTCTAATATGTAGCATCACACTAGTTAACTCCGCTCCACACTGGGTTCTCCTCTCTAATATGTAGCATCACACTAGTTAACTCCGCTCCACACTGGGTCCTCCTCTCTTTCCTCATCTCCAGGCTCTGAGTCCCACTAAACAGCCTCTTCTAATGACCTCATAAATGCCACTTGTCCATCAGCCTCAGTGGGGCCGGTTGACTACATGTCAATCAAGTCCCAAGTGCCCAGCTGGACTGGTCATTGAAAGCTAATGTATTCAGAAGAGTCTCTCAGTTTGAATGTGGCTAATCCCCACATTTTGTGCCATTGTTTCGGTTCGGTGGGTGTAGCATTGAAAGTTAATATCTGTGATTGAGTATAACCGCTGTGTTAAACGTCTTCTGGCCTGTTTCAAAATACTGTCCTGCCCCATCACATTTATAACATCGGAAAATGATATACCTTTGAATATGTGTTCTTGTCAGTCAATCTCACCTCTCTAGATCAGTTGGCTTGGAGAAAAACACATTGTATGGCAGTCCAACCCATCGCTCCACCAAAAAGTGTTGCGTCTGCCTTTCCTTTCGACTCTAATTAACCTCAGTCCATCCAGGATCAGAGCAAAGTACAACAATTACTGCACAGCTGCTGTTCCCACCACATAGAGCAAGTAACACCGTGCCACTCATGTTCCACACAATGGCCTTGAAAGTACAACCCTTTACAGCTCCAGGCTTTCCAAAAAGCTAATGTTAGACAAAGGAGAAAGTGAACAAAGACCTCTGTTACAGTTTACCCAGTCATGATATTCAGTTTCTAATTTACACAGTGACGGATTATATGAAAACGTGCCTGGAAGCATAACAGGGAAAAGAAACATGCATGCACAAAGTAAACCTATTAGTGCAACAACTTTAGCTGGAAGCCGTCCTCGGAAATTCCACTGTCTTAGATGTCATGCCCTGGAACAGGGGTGTTTGGTACTTTACTAAGCACACAAAACCTTGCAGAAATCCCCCATTTTGTACTTAATCTCCTGGAAGTGACGAGGAAAGGGACTCTCATTTCCAGGAGTAATAAAAGGTGTGCTGGAAAGGGACCAAACACTAGACATGGGGTGGCCAACCAGTCAGAGGCTAAGAGACACATTCTTTACTGTGTTACCACATCATACACATGGGCAAAAATAACATTCAGAATATAAAAGCTTAAAAACTATTTCAAAAGATATATTGTGACATCTGGTGAGGGAATCAAACTGGGGTCCATGGCCCCGCAGCCGAGCGCACCAACCACTGCTCCAAACAGGGATATCCTTATTGGAGGGGTGAGTAGCAGCTATTTGTTATAAGTCGCGACTGCGCAATTTGGGTTAATTACAGTGCAGTCATTTTATTTCCGTTCGTTTTTACGTGTTGGGGTTAAATGATATTTAAAATAAAAACTGCAAACGTATAGACTGGCTCTGCAAATGGATTTTGACTGCACTACACGCCTAGTTTGTGACACATGCGTTTATACTTTATTGAATTCAAGCGAAGCGAACACCGACTTTAAAAAAACACAAACTACTATATGAACATAAGAGCCGCATGAAACCTGACAAAGAGCCGCATGTGGGTCGGGAGCCGCGGGTTGGCCACCCCTGACCTAGACAGTACGAGCGGAGAGAAGCAGGATTCTTTGGAAAAAGGAACTGGTCCGTTTCAAAGAGGGTTTGTGGCTGGACACAAGAAGAAAGGCATATTTAGAGGGGAAAAGGAATAGCGCACTTCACTCAGTCTTCTACCAGAGGTCAATTCCGTTTCTAAAACATGGGTCAAATGGACTGGTGTGTGATGACAGCCTCTGGCTTTTGCAATCACCAAAGATTTAGTTGACTACGTCAGGGGTTCGTTTCCCAGTGGGAGCACAATTCACCAAAGGCGAAATCTAAGACAAACAAATCATCTCAAAAAGGTCTAATTTCTGACTGTTTTTGCATTAAGCATCAACAGTGACTTAATTGGACATTGAATCTCATTTATTATTCCTCATTGACATTTTGTATAGCTACAATGTATGATGTAAATCAAGGCTGTACTGTGGTGCGTAAAAAGAAACATTTAACACTACAACAAGGATTTAGTATGTGTCAGTAACAGTGTGTCCATCTAGTTTGATACATTTAAAGATACATTTAACACTACAACAAGGATTTAGTATGTGTCAGTAACAGTGTGTCCATCTAGTTTGATACATTTAAAGATACATTTAACACTACAACAAGGATTTAGTATGTGTCAGTAACAGTGTGTCCATCTAGTTTGATACATTTAAAGATACATTTAACACTACAACAAGGATTTAGTATGTGTCAGTAACAGTGTGTCCATCTAGTTTGATACATTTAAAGATACATTTAACACTACAACAAGGATTTAGTATGTGTCAGTAACAGCAGTATGTGTCAGTAACAACACTGCTTCATTGAAAAAAAATACAACATAACCCCTAAACAATTGTCAAATGCTGTTTACAAATCTGAAGCATTTGTGAATGACAGAGGTTGGGAATGAATTGGACACGGACACAATTTGAATCATTTTGCCTCTGTACGTCACCAGAACTCATTTTGATATTGTATATAACGTTTAGGAACTATAGCAACCATTTTCATTCAGTATCCTTATTTTTCGCAAACAAATGTGACAAATGATCACAATTCAAAATAAAATGTTCATTTCTAATACTTTCTTGAGCATCCTGGGTTTTCCTTTGTGATGCTTTGTCAGGCCTTTAGTGCAACTGTCTCCAGTTATTGTTGGTTTGTGGTTCGCTTTAAGTTGTCTTCAGCTAGTGAAATGCACGCTTGATCGGGTAAAGATCATCAAGTGATTGACTCTGCAATTGTAGAATTTTCCCCATTTCTTCACCTTAAAATTCTTGGTTGCTTTGGCAGCACGTTTGGGGTCACAGTTATTCTGTAAAGTAGAGCGCTGACCAATCAACTTACATTTGGCTGAATCTGAGAAGACAATATATCTCTACACACTTCTACAGCATTCATCCAGCTGCTTCTGTCTTCTGTCACATTATCAATAAACACTAGTGACCCAGTGGGATTAGAAGCCATACATGTCCATGCCATCACACTGCCTCCACCACACATGCCCATGCCATCACACTGCCTGTGTCAGTAACAGTGTGTCCATCTAGTTTGATACATTCATTGTGAAGAACAGGTCAGATGATAGAAACAACAATTCAGAAGATGTTAACTTATCCAGCAGAAAATAACATGTTGGATCAAAAGTGTAGCTAAGATTAAGCCTTTGATCTGCGGTCATTATGACATGGCTGGATATGCAGGCTGAAGTTAAAGATAAGATTAACATAAAAGTGAAAAAAGCACAGGGTTGATCTCAGACTTCTGGATCAATATCCAAATCAATGAGAGATTATTAATATATAAATTTAATGAGAGATTATCAATACCCAAATCAATGAGAGATTATCAATACCCAAATCAATGAGAGATTATCAATATCCAAATCAATGAGAGATTATTAATATACAAATAAATTAAACTTTGAAACACAACAAATTCTGAAAGTCCAAGTAATGTTGAAAACTTTCACTATGAACAAAGACACAAAATAAAGACCCTGAAAATGTGGGGTTATAACTACACCGACCACTGCACACACACTAAAACAGGGATTTTGCAGGTCAAGTGGCACAGAAGGTGGATGAAAAAGACATTTAACGGACTCATATTTCACATACGAGTTGACAGTCTCAGCGTACAACTCTTTGTCTCAGTGCTGCATCAGAAACGTTAAGTCAGCAGTTGGTGACATTCTCCTGACATCTGGGTGATCTTCAACTGATCTACGGCTGCCCATGAATAGTTGGTCTTACAAGCCCCTTGACCAATCGTCCAGAGCACCCCGGAGCATGCACTGATGTCTTATTTGGACAGGAGAGGGGAGCGTGTAATTCACTGTGTCTGTATTGCTAACCCTGAGGGCAGACGTCTGAAGCTAAAGGAATGCCAGCCGAAAGCTAAGAGGGTAACTGTAAAAACCTGTTGAAAAACAACTGCTGATGAAAACTAAGTTGGCCATTAGAACTGGTCATATTTGTCAAATGTAGTTTTTGGTAAGGACGTTTTACATTTAGTGTAATCCTTGTATCTTAAAATTGGCTCTTACGTATTGTATATTAAGTGCTTGGACGCCAGAAAACGCTAGAAATGTTCAACCAAAGGCCCATTGATGACTTGCCTGCCTCAGACTCTCCCTTTGACTTTTGGAGAAAATCTTCAGAGCAGTTCCAGAGGTGCAACTTTCAACCTTCAACTTAACGTGTTGGGGACAAGATCAAACCATCCGGGCACCTTGTGATACAATTGCTGCTGATTGCAAGCCCTCAGCTTGTCAAGTCACTCTTAATCGAAGTTCTGAAGCTGCTATCAGCAAACGGCCTGGAGCCTGTCAAATGCCATCACTGGTCACCAGGGGGTCAACAGACAGACATCTAGTGCTGCAGAATTCCCACCATCCATACAATAGCCTTTAAATATTTGCAGTCGGATATTTAGAGGCCAGCTTCCAGACTCAAATGATTCAATAGCTCTGTAAATGTTACACAATACAAAGTATACAATATATAATGTATCATACATTTCACCCCAGCAAACACACAGCCAGATAGGTTTCTCCAGACTCACTCACTAGCTTGGAACAGCTTGGATTTATTATTAAATAAAAATAGTATAATTTTGTGTGGCGGTGCATCACAATTTTGCTAGGGGGAAGTGTTGCTGTTATTACAGAAAGAAACACTGCTTCATTGAAAAAAAATACAACATAACCCCTAAACAATTGTCAAATGCTGTTTACAAATCTGAAGCATTTGTGAATGACAGATGACAGAGGTTGGGAATGAATTGGACACGGACACAATTTGAATCATTTTGCCTCTGTACGTCACCAGAACTCATTTTGATATTGTATATAACGTTTAGGAACTATAGCAACCATTTTCATTTAGTATCCTTATTTTTCGCAAACAAATGTGACAAATGATCACAATTCAAAATAAAATGTTCATTTCTAATACTTTCTTGAGCATCCTGGGTTTTCCTTTGTGATGCTTTGTCAGGCCTTTAGTGCAACTGTCTCCAGTTATTGTTGGTTTGTGGGTCTGCTTTAAGTTGTCTTCAGCTAGTGAAATGCACGCTTGATCGGGTAAAGACCATCAAGTGATTGACTCTGCAATTGTAGAATTTTCCCCATTTCTTCACCTTAAAATTCTTGGTTGCTTTGGCAGCACGTTTGGGGTCACAGTTATTCTGTAAAGTAGAGCGCTGACCAATCAACTTACATTTGGCTGAATCTGAGAAGACAATATATCTCTACACACTTCTACAGCATTCATCCAGCTGCTTCTGTCTTCTGTCACATTATCAATAAACACTAGTGACCCAGTGGGATTAGAAGCCATACATGCCCATGCCATCACACTGCCTCCACCACACATGCCCATGCCATCACACTGCCTCCACCACACATGCCCATGCCATCACACTGCCTCCACCACACATGCCCATGCCATCACACTGCCTCCACCACACATGCCCATGCCATCACACTGCCTCCACCACACATGCCCATGCCATCACACTGCCTCCACCATACATGCCCATGCCATCACACTGCCTCCACCATACATGCCCATGCCATCACACTGCCTCCACCACACATGCCCATGCCATCACACTGCCTCCACCATACATGCCCATGCCATCACACTGCCTCCACCACACATGCCCATGCCATCACACTGCCTCCACCGTACTTTACAGATAATGTGGTAACTTTGGATCATGAGCCGTTCCAAGCTCTCTATACTTTTATCCTTCCATCATTTTGTTCTAATATATTTTAAGTTCTCCCAACAACTGCCAAGTGACTAACATTTATCGAGCTATCGATAAAGAATCGAAGCGTTAAGCAGTCTCAATAATGGCATAAAAATCAATAAAAATTCATGATCATCATTCCTAGTCGTAATACACTAGCAAAGGCATTTATCACAATCCAATGTAATGCCATATATGGGTTTATGTGACGTGACAACTACATTTATCACAATCCAATGTAATGCCATATATGGGTTTATGTGACGTGACAACTACATTTTCTGTCCAAATATATGTAATACCTCTCCAATATATGTATTCACTCTAACTTTTAAAAAAACATTTGTTAATTGTACCTTTTCTGTTAAATGAAGTGTCAAAATATCATGTGGGCCGACCGTCAGGCCAAGGACGGCTGTATTTCAAATGACACCAAATCTTTTCACATTTATTTCCTGCCATATTTATGTATTCCAACACGTTTTGTAGTCCTGTACAAAATTGCCAAGCATTTGTATTTATATTTCCATCATAATATACAAATAAACTTTGTCCGATGATATCCATTTTATGAACCATCATGTGGTGCAACCATCAGAAAACAACCACTTTGGGACTTTTATGTTGAAATCCATTCAAAGACAGGAATGAGCATCATAACAGGTTGCCGAGGACAAATGGAATGAGCAAGTAGCTATTTAACTCTATTACATATGGAGAAAATCTAAATTAATTGTAGTGTTTCTTATATTTATTTGGACATTTTCACATAGGGGTGTACTCAATTTTGTTGCCAGCGGTTTAGACATTAATGGTTGTGTGTTGAGTTATTTTGAGGGGACAGCAAATGTACACTGTTATACAAGCTGTACACTCACTACTTTACAGTGTCACAGTGTCATTTTTCAGTGTTGTCACATGAAAACATATAATAATATATTTACACAACCAGCCTTTTATTGTGGCCAGCCTAAGGCATGTACCTGTGAAATAATCATGCTGTCTAAGTATTGATATGCCACACCTGTGAGGTGGACAAGTGCTCTCTAAAACAAATTTAGACAGATTTGTAAACAATATTTGAGAGACATAGGCCTTTGGTGTACATAGAAAAACGAATGTGTTGCGTTGATAACTTTGTTCAGTGTACAAATATGTCTAAGACGGCTGTGTTTTGGTAATGAAAATGTAACGATATTGAAAGGCTAGGCTCTGGTAATAAATCCCTATTTATACATAGATGAGAATGGGAAGTCCAAAATCAGTACAAGAATGAAGCAGGTTTTAAGCCTTCAAGTGTAACAAGTTAGTAACTCCAAATGTAATTCTTTTTTATATTATTATTCTTTTTTGTTGGCAAATCCCTCTTTGAGTCAAGCTTTTACCTGACCAATAACATCCCCATCCTACAGCTAATTAAGCAATAACATTTTTATATTTTTTTGTGAAGCCAAATCTCAAATTTGATATGACAATATAGGAAAATACATACACTTCCTTAGTATTTGGTAGAATTGCCCTTAAACTGTTTCACTTGGGCCAAACGTTTTGGGTATCCTTCCACAAGCTTTCTACAATAGTTTGCTGGAATTTTGGCCCACTCCTCTTGACAAAACTTGTGTAACTGGGTCAGGTTTGTAGGCCTTCTGGTTCGCACTCGCCTCTTTGCTGATATTCTGGCTACTGTACAGGTGTCGCAAAAAGGTGCAATTAATCTCTTTTGACAGCAGAACGTGCCCCCTTAAGGCTCCCACTTTATATGAGATATGACAGTCCAGCGGGCGTCCATGACATCAAAAGAAATAAAAAGATACAGCACCTTCAACCATTCATATCCATTCCACTAGTTTGGGAAAACATTTGATACGCTCCATTAGCCAGCCTACCGCATGTAATGGTTTCTCCGGTCTGAACAAGTACAGAATTTTGTGCTGGATATGGCGGGCAAGATGTTATGTTTCGCCAAGTTATCTCTTTTCACATGCAGGTTTCCTAAAGTTGCTTGCCTGTTTCTGCAATATTTTCAGAACATGAAGCTGTAGTCAAACTCGAGCCAATACGTAATCTGAGTGGTCTCCCTTTGCTGACCTTGTTCTCAGCAGCTTCCATAACGTTGTTCTCAGCAGCTTCCATTACGTTGTTCTCAGCAGCTTCCATTACGTTGTTCCAGCAGCTTCCAAAACGTTGTTCTCAGCAGCTTCCATAACGTTGTTCTCAGCAGCTTCCATAACCTTGTTCTCAGCAGCTTCCATAAAGTTGTTCTCAGCAGCTTCCATAACGTTGTTCTCAGCAGCTTCCATAACGTTGTTCTCAGCAGCTTCCATAACATTGTTCTCAGCAGCTTCCATAACGTTGTTCTCAGCAGCTTCCATAACGTTGTTCTCAGCAGCTTCCAAAACGTTGTTCTCAGCAGCTTCCATAACGTTGTTCTCAGCAGCTTCCATAACGTTGTTCTCAGCAGCTTCCATAACGTTGTTCTCAGCAGCTTTCATAACGTTGTTCTCTGCAGCTTCCATAACGTTGTTCTCAGCAGCTTCCATAACGTTGTTCTCAGCAGCTTCCATAAGGTTGTTCTCAGCAGCTTCCATTACGTTGTTCTCAGCAGCTTCCATAACGTTGTTCTCAGCAGCTTCCATAACATTGTTCTCAGCAGCTTCTCTAACGTTGGTCACCATGTCAACATAAGCCTCCTCTGGTAAACCTTGTGAATCAGCTTCATTAGTTGAACCTTTGATTTCTCATTCTCATTTGTTTTTCACTTAAAATAAAGTTCAAAGGGCATCCATTTTTAGCAACGTATGCAAGTTAACTTGAAGCCTCTACCAATCATTTTCCCCAGTATTGTTTATCTTTCTCCTACTGGACTGTGTCATGACGCATGCAGTTAGTTAACTCCAAACCTGCTGCTAATTTCATAAAAATACATCACAGTAGTTTGTAATCTTTACTTGCATACTGTGCACGTAAATCATTTTCCAGCTTGCACATATCTATTTTTTAGGGATAAATGAATTATTCTCGCTGTAAAGTTCTGCCTAAAGTACACATGCGAAACCAGGTTTGAGAACCTGTGAACTAACCACTGTCATTATAAATCCAACCCATGACCGCAAACATTGCGGGGTGTTGTAATTGGCTACACTTACCTCGATGATGTACAGGACAATGTTCTTGTAGAAGCAGTACAGAATACACTTGGATACACGGTTGTAATTCCAGGCACCATGGACCAGCAAAAGATTCTTTAAGTACTTGAACTGAGTGGAAGGAAAGAGAGCAGAGACGAAGATCAATGAAGAACCAAACAGTTAGAACACAGTCAGTCTGAACGTTTACTGGGTATTCAGTTAGAACACAGTCAGTATACACATTTACTAGGTATTCAGTTAGAACACATAGTCAGTCTACACATTTACTGGGTATTCAGTTAGAACACAGTCAGTCTACACATTTACTGGGTATTCAGTTAGAACACAGTCAGTATACACATTTACTGGGTATTCAGTTAGAACACAGTCAGTATACACATTTACTGGGTATTCAGTTAGAACACAGTCAGTCTACACATTTACTGGGTATTCAGTTAGAACACAGTCAGTATACACATTTACTGGGTATTCAGTTAGAACACAGTCAGTCTACACATTTACTGGGTATTCAGTTAGAACACAGTCAGTATACACATTTACTGGGTATTCAGTTAGAACACAGTTAGTATACACATTTACTGGGTATTCAGTTAGAACACAGTCAGTCTACACATTTACTGGGTATTCAGTTAGAACACAGTCAGTCTACACATTTACTGGGTATTCAGTTAGAACACAGTCAGTATACACATTTACTGGTTATTCAGTTAGAACACAGTCAGTATACACATTTACTGGGTATTCAGTTAGAACACAGTCAGTCTACACATTTACTGGGTATTCAGTTAGAACACAGTCAGTCTACACATTTACTGGGTATTCAGTTAGAACACAGTCAGTCTACACATTTACTGGGTATTCAGTTAGAACACAGTCAGTATACACATTTACTGGGTATTCAGTTAGAACACAGTCAGTATACACACATTCCAGACATTTTCTTGTAACAGTACAATTTGGCCAAGGTTTAGTTTTGTTGAACCAAGTGAGTCACAGACGGGCTTCCAGAGCAACATATAATGGATGTGTTTCTGATAATCAAACTATTGGCATCACACACTGAACATCATATCTGCGTAATCGGCTGCCAATAAACGTTTGATTGAGCAGGAGTTTCTTTGGCAACTGTGGTGTTAATCACTCGCCAGCCTGACTGTTACAAACAAATGACATGCTTTAAAGGCTGGGGAGGAAAGAGAAACATCCATGGTACTTTAATCCTGAATTATCCTTAATCTGTTCAAAAGACAAACGGCAATGTAGCCTCAATGCATACGAAACTGTGATGATTAAAAGGGACCACATTAAATAAATCTGGGACAACCCAATGTTCCTTAGCAAGGCTATAGGGGGAGGGGGGTTCTGGTATATTAACCCTGTACACTCCAGGATCAAACAGTCTGTATTTCAATAGCAGTGAGCTGATGACAGATGGACAGCAGAGATGCCTGGTTAATCGGTTTTACTTTTACATTATATTATATCTTATATTATAAGAGTATTTGTCTCTTATGTTGAAACTAACTAGGCTTGTGTGGTCACATTTAATAAGATGTCCCACATTCAGCAGGTTC
This sequence comes from Dallia pectoralis, assembly GCA_029465975.1. Taxonomy (NCBI): domain Eukaryota; kingdom Metazoa; phylum Chordata; class Actinopteri; order Esociformes; family Umbridae; genus Dallia; species Dallia pectoralis. The sequence continues at coordinate 2,324,057 of CM055729.1, forward strand.
TTCAAAAGACTCATTCTAATTGACCCTTCGCTAAGCCACGCCCAAAAGCCGCCACAGGCCAATCGTAGTTTAGCAACCGTAACTAGGTGCAGGAGGTCTGTCAAGCTTTCGAGCAAGGGGAACATGCCAACGCGTTGTGCAAATCTGATACCCGATATCCTAAAAGTTTGGACGGGGAGGTGGAATTTTTTCCTTTCCCCAAACCAAAAACCCAAGGGGAGAAATGCCGGGCGCTGATCAAGCAGTGTGGGAGACCTCATTCACAACTAAATGTCGACAGGATTAACAAAAACACTTACGTTTGCTCCAATAAGAACACGCTAATGTTAGCTAGCTAGCTAACTAACTCAGCACAGCATTGCTTAGAAAATGACGGTTCTTTGTTCATAATGCATATATTTGAAAGTAAAATAAGATGATGAAAGGCAATACGGAGGCTCACTGAAATAGTTTAAAATGTATTTCAGCATTTTGTTAATCGACGTCCTACCCCTGAGTACCCCAATCCGATGCTAAGTAATTCAATGCTAAAGTACAGAGAATACACTATTCTTTTAGTGGCTTATTGATTTGCCTGTGGATATACGAATACAGAGTAAGTGCACCATGTTAGAGATGACAGAGGTAAACAGGGAAACAGATCTAGATACATTTTATGTATCTATGATATCTAATCCTTGATGCATTTGTTATCAGGACAATGCTGCATCTGCAGTGTCACCTACATATTTCCACAGTAGTATAGAATTTGCAGTTAACAGATGCTGTTGCTCACTAATGTTAGCAAATGACTTGTCATAGTGGACACACCTACCCACAGTAAAACGTCATTTAATCCTCACAGACACAAGTCAATTGAAGTTTACCCTACATGCTTATCTTGGATTCATTTGTAGCAACTAAACCTTGACATTTCAAACTAGAGTACTTTGGGGTAACTTCTCACAAGTCTTCACCTGTGCGATGGAATAATCAGAGGAGTTGGCTGCCTGCAAGCCCTCGTTGCCTGAGATGCCCACTCCCACATGAGCCGTCTGGATCATGCCCACATCGTTGGCACCATCCCCGATGGCTAGCGTGATCACCTTCACCTGCTTCTTCACCATCTCTACCACCTCAGACTTCTGGAGTGGTGACACCCTAAAAGGAGGTCGAAAATGGTCAATGATGTCATTTATACATATCATTTAACATGATTTACTTCATTCAATTGTAAGCAAAGTGCAGACTTACAAATAAATATGTAGAGATGTAGATAAATATGGTAACACAAATTAACCTATTAGCATGAGGTTGAGGGTCTACTCTAAACTGAGACAACACACATGTTGCATTAGATAGAATAAAGGCATCTCATTCTATATTCAACAACAGACATTTTCCTGTGGCCTGTCTGCTGATCATGTGGCCTGTCTGCTGATCCTGTGGCCTGTCTGCTGATCCTGTGGCCTGTCTGCTGATCCTGTGGCCTGTCTGCTGATCCTGTGGCCTGTCTGCTGATCCTGTGGCCTGTCTGCTGATCCTGTGGCCTGTCTGCTGATCCTGTGGCCTGTCTGCTGATCCTGTGGCCTGTCTGCTGATCCTGTGGCCTGTCTGCTGACCCTATGACTCTATACTATCCTACTATAGTACATTCAGTTTGGACTTAATGGGTCTCTATACTACCCTCAACATATCACTGCTCTGTTTACAGTGGGTCCTACCTGCAACATATCACTGCTCTGTTTACAGTGGGTCCTCATATCACTGCTCTGTTTACAGTGGGTCCACATATCACTGCTCTGTTTACAGTGGGTTCTACCCTAAACATATCACTGCTCTGTTTACAGTGGGTTCTACCCTAAACATATCACTGCTCTGTTTTCAGTGGGTCCTACCCTAAACATATCACTGCTCTGTTTACAGTGGGTCCTACCTGCAACATATCACTGCTCTGTTTACAGTGGGTCCTCATATCACTGCTCTGTTTACAGTGGGTCCTACCTGCAACATATCACTGCTCTGTTTACAGTGGGTCCTCATATCACTGCTCTGTTTACAGTGGGTCCTACCTGCAACATATCACTGCTCTGTTTACAGTGGGTTCTACCCTCAACATATCACTGCTCTGTTTACAGTGGGTTTTACCTGCAACATATCACTGCTCTGTTTACAGTGGGTTCTACCTGCAACATATCACTGCTCTGTTTACAGTGGGTCCTACCTGCAACATATCACTGCTCTGTTTACAGTGGGTCCTCATATCACTGCTCTGTTTACAGTGGGTTTTACCTGCAACATATCACTGCTCTGTTTACAGTGGGTTCTACCTGCAACATATCACTGCTCTGTTTACAGTGGGTCCTACCTGCAACATATCACTGCTCTGTTTACAGTGGGTCCACATATCACTGCTCTGTTTACAGTGGGTTCTACCCTCAACATATTACTGCTCTGTTTACTGTGGGTCCTACCTGCAACATATGACTGCTTTACAGGACAAGGCCAAGTCAAGAAAGTACTGTCGTGCTCCAAATGAAAGGGCGTATTTGAGCGTCTTTCCATCGATAATTAGGGCAAAATCGTTCTCCTTGTAAAGGGCGTCTCCTAGCATCCCACAGTGGTGGCTGAGTGTCTCCCTGGTCGCCTGGAAACACACAAACACACAAACAAACACACAAACCTTTGATCAGAACTACATAGAACACTTATTTAGGTTTTTAATTGAACACTTTAGAAAATCACAAACCAGAAACTCTTTTCCCCAGTCTTTTAATTAACATTAATTTGACAGTATTAAACATGAAATGTGTCATCCTAACATATGCCACGTTAATGCTTCCCAACACAAAGGAGTTCGCATGCCAATAGAAATGGTGTGACGGTTAATTAAAAAAGCAGAACACATTATCAGGCATTACTAGCTTGTGAATGGGTAAGAGGAATGGATTTCAACATTCACATTATACTGTTCCATCCCTAATTTGCAGCAACTAAGTGCTGTATAATCATCTAGGATTACAAAAATGTTTTCTTGTAGCCGATATTGTTCAAATTGGAAACCAGGAATATTTCCATACGCTAATTAAAAACCACGGCCGATGTAAATAATCCGCTTGTTCTCAAAGTACTTTCTTAAAATCACTTCAAAACCACTTCAAATATATATAACTAACTTCCTGCACACAAATCTATTTCTGGATGATCCACTGAAGAGACCGACGGGGGTACTAAATATTGAAAGTATTTGCTCATTCCTCCGTAAAGCACCCCGTCTAACCTCCGTAAAGCACCCCGTCTAACCTCCGTAAAGCACCCCGTCTAACCTCCTTAAAGCACCCCGTCTAACCTCCTTAAAGCACCCCGTCTAACCTCCTTAAAGCACCCCGTCTAACCTCCTTAAAGCACCCCGTCTAACCTCCGTAAAGCACCCCGTCTAACCTCCGTAAAGCACCCCGTCTAACCTCCTTAAAGCACCCCGTCTAACTTCCTTAAAGCACCCCGTCTAACCTCCTTAAAGCACCCCGTCTAACCTCCGTAAAGCACCCCGTCTAACCTCCGTAAAGCACCCCGTCTAACCTCCTTAAAGCACCCCGTCTAACCTCCGTAAAGCACCCCGTCTAACCTCCTTAAAGCACCCCGTCTAACCTCCGTAAAGCACCCCGTCTAACCTCCTTAAAGCACCCCGTCTAACCTCCGTAAAGCACCCCGTCTAACCTCCGTAAAGCACCCCGTCTAACCTCCTTAAAGCACCCCGTCTAACCTCCGTAAAGCACCCCGTCTAACCTCCTTAAAGCACCCCGTCTAACCTCCGTAAAGCACCCCGTCTAACCTCCGTAAAGCACCCCGTCTAACCTCCGTAAAGCACCCGTCAGTTAGATGATAGAAAATGCCTGTTTTAGAACATTTTACCTTCTCTGTATTTTATTGTGTTATAGAGTGAATTTATCATTGATTCAATTAAAATATGCTTTTATGCCATTAATCTACAAAATACCCAATAATTACAAAGACAGTGTGTGCCAGTTAATTTAAAAAAAACTGAAATATATACGGTAATTAAGTAAAATTTACAAGGCCAATACTTTGTAAGCTCTGATGTCAGCTCTGTGTCTTTTCCTGTTACACTGAGTTTCATGACAGAAACATAAGATCTGATGTCAGCTCTGTGTCTTTTCATGTTACACTGAGTTTCATGACAGCAACATAAGATCTGATGTCAGCTCTGTGTCTTTTCCTGTTACACTGAGTTTCATGACAGAAACATAAGATCTGATTTCAGCTCTGTGTCTTTTCCTGTTACACTGAGTTTCATGACAGAAACATAGAAGTGCGTACAGTCCTCAGCCAGGACATGGACATCAAGGTAGCTTATTCCACAGACTTTCGCCTGGTCTTCTCAGAGTCCCAATCAGACAGGGCTGTTCTGTTTGTATCCATTGCTCTCTGTTGTCTGACTAAGTTGATGCACAGCAGCTGTCTTTCTTTACTACGTTTTACACGGCTATTGGACAGCATATCCCACAATAGGCCAAGAGGTGATCACTCAAACTAAACAAAAAAAAGTTGTGAAAGGGTGTACTCTCCATTTGTGTGTATGATATACTTCTACGATGACAAGCAATGTTGAAAAGCCATAAACAACAAGGATGGTCTGTAAGATTAATTGGCCTCTAATAGGAAAGGCCAACATCCGGCACTCAAGAAAGTCCAGAACCAAGATGACATTATAGCAGTGACTTCTTCTGTGCATCTGGAGAGAACCTCCCAAACAGTCTGCCAGTTGGCAAGCCTCTCAGGAAGAAATTAAATCAATTAATAATTTATTTTGGAGAGTGACTGGAACAGGTACAGGATGAAAAGGATGTCTGTGTAAAAAACTAAAAACCGAAAGAGGCTTAACAGCATGTGGTATTTGGGCCAGGGACGTGATCCTGAGATATCACACTTCTTAAAACAACATGAGTGTAATGTGAACATGGCTCATGTTATAGATCTTTGGTTGGGCAGTGAGACTCTTACAAAAATGGCAGGGCATAAATCATAATGATAAAGGTTACACATAGCTCAGACATAGACTCAATCTAACTTAAGATTTAGATTTGATAAAGGTTACACATAGCTCAGACATAGACTCAATCTAACTTAAGATTTAGATTTGATAAAGGTTACACATAGCCCGGACATAGACTCAATCTAACTTAAGTTTTAGATTTGATAAAGGTTACACATAGCCCAGACATAGACTCAATCTAACTTAAGTTTTAGATCTGATAAAGGTTACACATAGCTCAGACATAGACTCAATCTAACTTAAGTTTTAGATCTGATAAAGGTTACACATAGCTCAGACATAGACTCAATCTAACTTAAGATTTAGATTTGATAAAGGTTACACATAGCTCAGACATAGACTCAATCTAACTTAAGTTTTAGATCTGATAAAGGTTACACATAGCTCAGACATAGACTCAATCTAACTTAAGATTTAGATTTGATAAAGGTTACACATAGCCCAGACATAGACTCAATCTAACTTAAGTTTTAGATTTGATAAAGGTTACACATAGCCCAGACATAGACTCAATCTAACTTAAGTTTTAGATCTGATAAAGGTTACACATAGCTCAGACATAGACTCAATCTAACTTAAGTTTTAGATTTGATAAAGGTTACACATAGCCCAGACATAGACTCAATCTAACTTAAGTTTTAGATTTGATAAAGGTTACACATAGCCCAGACATAGACTCAATCTAACTTAAGTTTTAGATTTGATAAAGGTTACACATAGCCCGGACATAGACTCAATCTAACTTAAGTTTTAGATTTGATAAAGGTTACACATAGCCCAGACATAGACTCAATCTAACTTAAGTTTTAGATCTGATAAAGGTTACACATAGCTCAGACATAGACTCAATCTAACTTAAGTTTTAGATTTGATAAAGGTTACACATAGCCCAGACATAGACTCAATCTAACTTAAGTTTTAGATTTGATAAAGGTTACACATAGCCCAGACATAGACTCAATCTAACTTAAGTTTTAGATTTGATAAAGGTTACACATAGCCCAGACATAGACTCAATCTAACTTAAGTTTTAGATTTGATAAAGGTTACACATAGCTCAGACATAGACTCAATCTAACTTAAGTTTTAGATCTGATAAAGGTTACACATAGCTCAGACATAGACTCAATCTAACTTAAGTTTTAGATTTGATAAAGGTTACACATAGCCCGGACATAGACTCAATCTAACTTAAGTTTTAGATTTGATAAAGGTTACACATAGCCCAGACATAGACTCAATCTAACTTAAGTTTTAGATTTGATAAAGGTTACACATAGCTCAGACATAGACTCAATCTAACTTAAGATTTAGATTTGATAAAGGTTACACATAGCTCAGACATAGACTCAATCTAACTTAAGTTTTAGATTTGATAAAGGTTACACATAGCCCGGACATAGACTCAATCTAACTTAAGTTTTAGATTTGATAAAGGTTACACATAGCCCGGACATAGACTCAATCTAATTTAAGTTTTAGATTTGATAAAGGTTACACATAGCCCGGACATAGACTCAATCTAACAAATCAAAAGATTTGTGGAAGGATACCCAAAACGTTTGGCCCAAGTGAAACAGTTTTGGGGCAATTCTACCAAATATTAAGGAAGTGTATGTATATTTATTCTGACTTTGATGAAAGTAATAAAAAAATACAGAAACATTCTCCCTCGCTCAATTCTGACACTTAACAAATGCAAAAAATATGTTAATATGTATTGATCTAAAACAGAAAAAGTTGATTTAATAACAGTAAAGAAATAAACAATTTTGTGTTCTTTTCTGAAGTGGTTTCAACTGTAGTACTTTTGAAAGTAGGTAGGTGTTTACACAGAAATGCAGAGACTGCCGCTAAAAGAGTGTAACTTACCAGGCAGAGTAAGAGTATGAGTAAGGCTGGCTCAGAGAACACGACATAGTGGGGACTGTGTGTTAGCAGGAAACACATATTTATACGTTTGGCTGATAGTAATGTTGTGTTTATATTTGGATGTGAAATGATCCAGTTTAGCAGGTTTGGAGAAACTATGGAATTTGCATCCTTGCCTTTGGTGAGCATGGAAGTTAAACAAGGATACCAGGATAAATAATTCTTAAAATCATGTCATTTAGTTAGTACATCTAAGGTGGGTACTATGGACAAGCTGCTTTAATTATTATAAATGAAAACTCAAACACACAAGTAATCTGTGCAAAACTCACAGGTATCGGAGCCTTTACCAGAGCGAGATATCAGATGGATTACCAAGCTGTGTCCAACCCAAAAGTACTCTCACCTCCACCCAAAAATGGTCCCGCCTAATGCATTAAGCAGATGGCTCGGTTGGGCGTGACCATTATGAAATGCAGGGGTGACCTATTGGAAGGGAGTTCGTGGAGGAAGGTCACCCTAACACCTAAGGGCACCTATGGGACCATGCAACCCTCTTCTGGCATAACAAAACACTGAAACCCAAGCATGAAGAACAATATTTGGAGAGAAGAGAATCAGGTTTCACAGAGAGACAGAACAAGAGACATGGGGCTGTAGAGGGAGAGTAATTGAACGAAAGAGAAAGTAGAAAAGGAGAGCAGCTGTGTGGACTTCTGAATATATAGAGAGGAGAAACGGAGAGCAGCTGTGTGGACTTCTGAATATAGAGAGGAGAAAAGGAGAGCAGCTGTGTGGACTTCTGAATATAGAGAGGAGAAAAGGAGAGCAGCTGTGTGGACTTCTGAATTTAGAGAGGAGAAAAGGAGAGCAGCTGTGTGGACTTCTGAATATATATAGAGAGGAGAAAAGAGGAGTGCAGTATATATGTAACATGTAGCAGTACATATGTAGCATGTATCAGTATATATTTAGCATGTAGCAGTATATATGTAGCATGTAGCAGTATATATTTAGCATGTATCAGTATATATGTAGCATGTAGCAGTATATATTTAGCATGTAGCAGTATATATTTAGCATGTAGCAGTATATATTTAGCATGTAGCAGTACATATGTAGCATGTAGCAGTATATATTTAGCATGGAGCAGTATATATGTAGCATGTAGCAGTATATATTTAGCATGTAGCAGTATATATGTAGCATGTAGCAGTATATATTTAGCATGTAGCAGTATATATGTAGCATGTAGCAGTATATATTTAGCATGTAGCAGTATATATTTAGCATGTAGCAGTATATATTTAGCATGTATCAGTATATATGTAGCATGTAGCAGTATATATTTAGCATGTAGCAGTATATATTTAGCATGTAGCAGTATATATTTAGCATGTAGCAGTACATATGTAACATGTAGCAGTATATATTTAGCATGTAGCAGTATATATGTAGCATGTAGCAGTATATATGTAGCATGTAGCAGTATATATTTAGCATTTAGCAGTATATATGTAACATGTAGCAGTGCATGTGTAGCATGTAGCAGTACATTTGTAACATGTAGCAGTATATATTTAGCATGTAGCAGTATATATGTAACATGTAGCAATACACATTTAACATGTAGCAGTACATATGTAACATGTAGCAGTACATATTTAGCATGTAGCAATATATATGTAGCAGTATATATGTAGCAGTACATATGTAGCATGTAGCAGTACATATGTGGCATGTAGCAATATATATGTAGCATGTAGCAGTACATATGTAACATGTAGCAGTACATATTTAGCATGTAGCAATATATATGTAGCAGTATATATGTAGCAGTACATATGTAGCATGTAGCAGTACATATGTGGCATGTAGCAATATATATGTAGCATGTAGCAGTATATATGTAACATGTAGCAATACATATGTAACATGTAGCAGTACATATGTAACATGTAGCAGTACATATGTAACATGTAGCAGTACATATTTAGCATGTAGCAATATATATGTAGCAGTATATATGTAGCAGTACATATGTAGCATGTAGCAGTACATATGTGGCATGTAGCAATATATATGTAGCATGTAGCAGTACATATGTAACATGTAGCAGTACATATTTAGCATGTAGCAATATATATGTAGCAGTATATATGTAGCAGTACATATGTAGCATGTAGCAGTACATATGTGGCATGTAGCAATATATATGTAGCATGTAGCAGTATATATGTAACATGTAGCAATACATATGTAACATGTAGCAGTACATATGTAACATGTAGCAGTACATATGTAACATGTAGCAGTACATATGTAACATGTAGCAGTACATATGTAACATGAAGCAGTACATATGTAACATGTAGCAGTACATATGTAACATGTAGCAGCATATATGTAGCATGTAGCAGTACATATGCAGCATGTAGCAGTACATATGTAGCATGTAGCAGTACATATGTAACATGTAGCAGTACATATGTAGCATGTAGCAGTAAATATGTAACATGTAGCAGTATATATGTAGCATGTAGCAGTATATATGTAGCATGTAGCAGTACAAAGGAAGTGCCGTTAACCCAATCCAGAGCGGGTCATTGGCTGCTATCAGCAGGTCATTGGCTGCTATCAGCGGGTCATTGGCTGCTATCTGCCGTCTCTTAGCAACCTATGTACCTCCAGGACACGAAGGCGGGCAGCAAGAAGTGAGGGTGATCTCTCACATCCTGGTTACAGACTATTATAAACTCTCCTGTTTAACAGAATGACCAGGTCTATCTGGACCCACTGGACATTTGTACCTTACATATTTACTTGTCCAGTTATGCCCCCTACTGTTCCTTGTGTGTCATTGTTTTGTGATTTCTCCTCTGTAGTTTTAAGATTCGTAACACCCGTGTCTAGTTTACCCTCATTAGTTTTTGTATTTAATTCTTTTCAGTACAGGTAAATGTCATGTCTGTTAGTCTTTTGTTGGTTTGTGTTCTTTGTATTTGCTCCAGTTCCCAGTCCTAGTTATAGTGATAAAGATTGTTCATGTTCCTGAACCTCTGTGCATGTGCTCTGTTTACCTGCTAATCGCTAACCTGACACTGATTCAGAAAAGGTATACAATTATAATAATTTTTGAAATGTTAATTCATTTCACAATATACAGAAATGCAATTTCATAGTAGAGAAAAACAGTACAGAGCAAACTTGAATAGGTGGAGTTGTCTTCTTTGGCTTAACCAACTCAATGTAGCCGTTTCATCTAAAGGGTCGTTTGGGAAACTTTAACACTCTACTTTACAGTAGTGTTACAACTGAAGTAAAGTGTGCATACAAGTGTGCAAACAAGTGTGCATACACACAACTCCAGGTGCCAGCCCTCCAAAGCCAGCGGTACTGCCAGGAAGGAAGACCGGACCAAAGCAGCCTGTTAAGTTTGATGAATATATTCAACGTGGCATTCATATTCTTTACAGCCGTTCAGGTTTGAGCAAAATCTAGATTTGTAAGATTAATTTGATGCAATTCACTTATTCAGTATTAAGAGATTAGCAAAAACCATTGAGAAACCATGAGATCTGCACCAAAAACGTGAGTCTTGCAGGGCAGATTGTAAGTGTGCGAGGGAAGACATTTGTCATTGTACATAGCAGGGAACGTGTGAGCAGACCTAAGCTTCTTCACAATGTGCTCCCACACGTTAAGGAACTACTTCTTAAATAACACGTTTTACTTCAGGAGGGGGTTGGAGATCTGGAGCTACTTTAAAGCAGTCTAAAATGTGTCCCTCTCTTTGATAACATGGCAGAAGGTGGGAGGAGGTAACGCGATCCAATATCTTTCTTTCGCAACATGAGATCAACTCCAACTCTCAGCAGCACAGCCAGCAGGACCTCTGTTAATTTAGCCAGAACCAAGAGAGAGTCTTCATCCATAATTCCTTCATGTTTTACTAACAAGCTTATGTAAGCATCTGGGGAACCACAGAAGAATAGGAGCTGACATTTCAAAGAGGCCACCAGAAAGCTTTATAAGATATGACTTCTCTTTACCTTAACTTTAATCGTCACCCTAACCAGCCTGAGTTGACAGGGTGAAGGCCGTCCGTCATCGGAGCTCGACACATAAAGCTTTCTCCTCACAACAGTTTGCTCAGGCACAACTCACTGCACACTAAGCTCTTTCTACTACGTCCACGGCTCTGATCGCTCACTTCCAACCCTAAAGGATAGCAGTACTGCTCTCTTTTTACTAACTTTCCATTCAACAAACAATTCTCTCCCTCTAGTGGTCTACTGACCTCATCTCCCACTGGGGTTTAAATGGTTTAGGGCTGGGTAGATGCACTCAATTAGATTTATTCAAATTAAAATATATATATAAGTGGATCGTTTGATTTCACAGAAGCGTGATTGACTTGGAGTTACATTGTTTTGTTTAAGTGTTCCTTTAATTATTTTGAGCTGTGTATAAATATATTTATATAAATATGTTCAGTTTTTTTATGTTACATTTAAATCGCTTGTCAGCCTTTTGAAGAGGTGATAGTATCTTAGTTGGTGTGAGTGACAGAGGGTACTTAATAAACGACTATTTGGAAAAAATATATATATGATATATAGTATAGTATATATGTGTGTGTATATATTTATATATAATATAAAAGTAATAGGTGTGCATTAAGTTCTGTTTTGCATCTTTAGAAGCATTATACTAGTGGGTATACAAGCTGTCTAATCTGTGGTTGATAATGTGCAATGAGGATTAAAACATAGATATTATACATGCAATTGGGATACATTGATACAAAATAATGACCAGCCTGGTGAGAAAACATTATTACTTGGATAATGCAGTGACAACAGTTATACATATTAACTGAGCCGCAGATTGGGATTATAGTGTAGAGCCAGTTGCCAACAGGTTGATACATCATACCTCTATTTATTTTTTATTAAATATCAGTTGAGCTTGAGCTAAACCCTCATTGCTCATGTATAGTTGAATCAAGAAATGTACAAAAACCTTAGCCAAATATGTTTTAATTCTTCACAGACCCTGACATAAAATCCTAGTAAATATTCCCTGTTGTAGGTCAGTTAAGATCACCAATTAAGAATTGATTTGCACCTTTTGCATCACAGTACGTTCATCTCTAAGAACGCATCTACTTCCTAAGCGGTATGACGGCTGCTTTTGAACATTCCATGATTTAAAGCGTTTGAAGCTATGCCTTGAAGTACATCCACACGTTTTTTTAAATTAATTTATTTTTGAACCTTTATTTAACCAGGTATGGCGATTGAGAACAAATTCCCATTTGCAACAGCGACCTGGGGAGAAGCTGGGGATTAACCCCAGAATATCATACATACAAAGCATGCACCCAACTCAAACTATGTCAATTAGCCAATCATAAGCGTCTAAAGTCATGACATCATTTTGGGGAAGCTGTTTAACAGCATTGTCAACAGAATACATGGTAACCTTCTGATCCACAGGAATTGTGAAATAACAAATTATAGGTTAAACGATCTGTCTGAAAACTATATTTGGAAACTATATTTGTGTCATGCACAGGGACGATGTCTGAACCAACTTAATATATACAATGATTTAGTTTGTTAAGATAAAATCTGTGGAGTAAATTAGTTTTAACGACTTCAGCTTAACTGTACGTAACCTTCAGACTTAAGGCGTCGTGGCCTTTTTATGGTTCTGCGTCGGGTTGCGTTGCATTTCACATCCAGATGTATAATCTGACCAATCACAGCCCTTGTGGTCTGCGTCGTCTCGACGCGTAGTTACAATTTTTTGGAGGTGCACGTCGAGCTACGGCGTAGGGGTCAAAGAGGGGTTCGCGTCGACGCAGAGGGGTCTGCGAGGGTACGCCGCCGATTCGACGCAGAAGCATAAAACAGGCTAGAGTGCGATTGTTTAACTGTAAGTTGACCACAGACAAACAAGCAGGAGCGAGAGATCTGTTAAATAAAATAGATTGGTTCATAACATATGAACTTACGTCCAGTGTGTCTTCATTGATTACCAGCATGCCCATGTTCTTTGTCAGGAGCTTGCAGGAATGCCCTAGTGACAAAGGAAGAAAATACAAGAAATTAGTGATAGTCCATTAAAGTTATAAAAGATGTGACTTAACACTACTGTTTCATGTTCTAAGGTTGCAGTTACACCTTCTGTTTGTTCAACATGGTCCTTAAGAGGACATTTATTTCTGGGATGAGCCAGCCAGTCGGGGTCACCAGTGGGGTCACATAGGACCCCCTATGGGGATGTGGCTATGCCCAGAGCCTTCGTAAATGCATTTAGAGCAGAACCGGCAAGGACCATTTGCAAATAAATAAGATCAAAAATTGCAGTCTCTGTCAAGCCTCTGTAGGTTGCTGTTATCACTGTGGTTTTAACATTACATAAATGAGTGTTCATAGACAGACACAGACAGACACAGGCACGTGAGACAGACACAGGCACGGTAGACAGAGGCTGGAAGGCGAGACAGAGGCGGGCACACAGGCACACAGACAAACAAACAGACAGAGACACAGACACAGAAAAAGACAGAGACACAGACAAACAAACAAAAAGACAAACAAACAGACAGAGACACAGACAAACAAACAAAGAGACAAACAAACAGGCACAGACAGACAAAGAGACAGACAAACAAACAGACAGAGACACAGACAAACAAACAGACAGAGACACAGACAAACAAACAGACAGAGACACAAACAAACAAACAGACAGAGACACAAACAAACAGACAGAGACACAAACAAACAAACAGACAGAGACACAAACAAACAGACAGAGACACATACGTACATAAATGGAGACGCAGTCTGAGGAAATCAAACCAACACTAAATTGGGTCAGTGCTGGTGCTATGGTAGTAGACTGTGTCAAACGCACAAACATCTTTAAAAAATCTATGGAAAATGTCTCCTGACATCTAGGACCTATCAACCTCTACCACAGACCAATAGCATGCAGTGTTTATCTCAAGAGTTCACTCTGACAAGATTGCCTTTTTATTCAGCAGGGAAAGTAAATTCCTGCCCATGTTCCTATGGGCCTGGTGGAACTTAACATGAGTGTCCTCAGGAGAGTTGGGTAATGCTAACAACACGACCCCATGTCGGAAGCCCAAGAGTTTTTTTTCTGGGATGGGGGTAACTAAAGCTGCACAATGTGGTCATAGTGGCTTCTCAAAATGGCTGGGCGGGTAGTGGGCATTTTGTGGTAGGGGGGTTTGTGGTGGGGGTGTTTGGGGTGGCACTCAGCTTAAACAGAGAGTGAGGGGTGTGGGGTTGTTTGGGCGCCAGGGTTTGAGTTGGCAGCTTTAAAGGCGCGTCTGTCCTTTCATGTCTGCCTTCCAAAACGGGTTGAAGCCACCCATCAGCCAACACTAACACTGTGCTGTTTGCTTGGCCCTCCTTGCTCGAGCGATGTGCTGGGAGGCTGAAAACAGTCTGAACACATTTAACCAGAGGACAGTGTGCTTTTATGGAGTCCTAGTCTGGAGAAGCCCTAGTCTAGAGTGGCCCTAGTCAGGCGAGGCCCTGGTCTAGAGTGGCCCTAGTCAGGCGAGGCACTGGTCTAGAGTGGCCCTGGTCTAGAGTGGCCCTGGTCTAGAGTGGCCCTAGTCTGGAGGGGCCCTAGTCTGGAGTGGCCCTAGTCTGGAGTGGCCCTAGTCTGGAGTGGCCCTAGTCTAGAGTGGCCCTGGTCTAGAGTGCCCCTAGTCTGGAGGGGCCCTAGTCTGGAGTGGCCCTAGTCTAGAGTGGCCCTAGTCTAGAGTGGCCCTAGTCTAGAGTGGCCCTAGTCTAGAGTGGCCCTAGTCTAGAGTGGCCCTAGTCTAGAGAGGCCCTAGTCTAGAGTGGCCCTAGTCTAGAGTGGCCCTAGTCCAGAGTGGCCCTAGTCCAGAGCAGGGGTGGGCAAACTATGGCGGAAGGTAATAAAGCAGTCTTGAGACGAAGTACAAAATAACTTTGCAGTCCAATTGTAATGTATCTGAATCATCTGAATTAAAGTTATAGATATAACACACCTCCTGTATATATGTTATGTGTATACATTTTAATTATTGCCCTTTTCTGGCCCACAAATCATTTAGAATTAACAAATTACATAACAAATGTGGCCCTTCATATAATTTCAACATGCTGATGTGGCCCCTGAGCTGAATTATCTGCCCTCCCCTGCTATATATAGTAGTATATATAGCCTATATATATAGTAGTATATATAGTCGATATATAGCCTATATATAGTAGTAGCCTATATATAGTAGTATTTTATATATAGTAGTAGCCTGTATATATTAGTATCCTATATATAGTAGTAGCCTGATATAGTAGTAGCCTATATATAGTAGTAGCCTATATATAGTAGGTGCCTATATATAGTAGTAGCCTATATATAGCAGTATCTTATATATAGTAGTAGCCTGATATGGTTTATCTTATATAAAGTAGTATCTTATATATAGTAGTAGCCTGTATATAGTAGTAGCCTGTATATACTGGTGGCCTAACCATAGTAGTAGCCTATATATAGCAGTATCTTATATATAGTAGTAGCCTGATATGGTTTATCTTATATAAAGTAGTATCTTATATATAGTAGTAGCCTGTATATAGTAGTAGCCTGTATATAGTAGTAGCATGTATATAGTAGTAGCCTATATATAGTAGCCTATATATAGTAGTAGCCTGTATATAGTAGGTGCCTGTATATAGTAGTAGCCTGTATATAGTAGGTGCCTATATATAGTAGGTGCCTATATATAGTAGTAGCCTATATAGTAGGTGCCTATATATAGTAGTAGCCTATATATAGTAGTAGCCTGTATATAGTAGTAGCCTGTATATAGTAGTAGCCTGTATATAGTAGGTGCCTATATATAGTAGTAGCCTATATATAGTAGCCTATATAGTAGGTGCCTATATATAGTAGTAGCCTGTATATAGTAGTAGCCTGTATATAGTAGTAGCATGTATATAGTAGTAGCCTATATATAGTAGCCTATATATAGTAGTATCCTATATATAGTAGTAGCCTGTATATAGTAGGTGCCTGTATATAGTAGTAGCCTGTATATAGTAGGTGCCTATATATAGTAGGTGCCTATATATAGTAGTAGCCTATATAGTAGGTGCCTATATATAGTAGTAGCCTATATATAGTAGTAGCCTGTATATAGTAGTAGCCTGTATATAGTAGTAGCCTGTATATAGTAGGTGCCTATATATAGTAGTAGCCTATATATAGTAGCCTATATAGTAGGTGCCTATATATAGTAGTAGCCTATATATAGTAGTAGCCTGTATATAGTAGTAGCCTGTATATAGTAGGTGCCTATATATAGTAGTAGCCTATATATAGTAGCCTATATAGTAGTAGGTGCCTATATATAGTAGTAGCCTATATATAGTAGTAGCCTGTATATAGTAGTAGCCTGTATATAGTAGGTGCCTATATATAGTAGTAGCCTATATATAGTAGCCTATATAGTAGGTGCCTATATATAGTAGTAGCCTATATATAGTAGTAGCCTATATATAGTAGTAGCCTGTATATAGTAGGTGCCTATATATAGTAGTAGCCTATATATAGTAGCCTATATAGTAGGTGCCTATATATAGTAGTAGCCTATATATAGTAGTAGCCTATATATAGTAGTAGCCTGTATATAGTAGGTGCCTATATATAGTAGTAGCCTATATATAGTAGCCCATATAGTAGGTGCCTATATATAGTAGTAGCCTATATATAGTAGTAGCCTGTATATAGTAGTAGCCTATATATAGTAGCCTATATAGTAGGTGCCTATATATAGTAGTAGCCTATATATAGTAGTAGCCTATATATAGTAGTAGCCTGTATATAGTAGGTGCCTATATATAGTAGTAGCCTATATATAGTAGCCTATATAGTAGGTGCCTATATATAGTAGTAGCCTATATAGTAGCCTGTATATAGTAGTAGCCTATATATAGTAGTAGCCTGTATATAGTAGTAGCCTGTATATAGTAGGTGCCTATATATAGTAGTAGCCTATATATAGTAGCCTATATAGTAGGTGCCTATATATAGTAGTAGCCTGTATATAGTAGTAGCCTGTATATAGTAGGTGCCTATATATAGTAGGTGCCTATATATAGTAGCCTATATAGTAGGTGCCTATATATAGTAGTAGCCTGTATATAGTAGTAGCCTATATATAGTAGTAGCCTATATATAGTAGTAGCCTGTATATAGTAGTAGCCTGTATATAGTAGGTGCCTATATATAGTAGTAGCCTGTATATAGTAGTAGCCTGTATATAGTAGTAGCCTATATATAGTAGGTGCCTATATATAGTAGTAGCCTATATATAGTAGCCTATATAGTAGGTGCCTATATATAGTAGGTGCCTATATATAGTAGTAGCCTATATATAGTAGCCTATATATAGTAGCCTATATAGTAGGTGCCTATATATAGTAGTAGCCTATATATAGTAGCCTATATAGTAGGTGCCTATATAGTAGTAGCCTATATATAGTAGCCTATATAGTAGGTGCCTATATATAGTAGTAGCCTATATATAGTAGTAGCCTGTATATAGTAGTAGCCTGTATATAGTAGGTGCCTATATATAGTAGTAGCCTGTATATAGTAGTAGCCTGTATATAGTAGCCTATATAGTAGGTGCCTATATATAGTAGCCTGTATATAGTAGGTGCCTATATATAGTAGCCTGTATATAGTAGGTGCCTATATATAGTAGTAGCCTGTATATAGTAGCCTATATAGTAGGTGCCTATATAGTAGTAGCCTATATATAGTAGCCTATATAGTAGGTGCCTATATATAGTAGTAGCCTATATATAGTAGTAGCCTGTATATAGTAGTAGCCTGTATATAGTAGGTGCCTATATATAGTAGTAGCCTGTATATAGTAGTAGCCTGTATATAGTAGCCTATATAGTAGGTGCCTATATATAGTAGCCTGTATATAGTAGGTGCCTATATATAGTAGCCTGTATATAGTAGGTGCCTATATATAGTAGTAGCCTGTATATAGTAGCCTATATAGTAGGTGCCTATATATAGTAGCCTGTATATAGTAGGTGCCTATATATAGTAGCCTGTATATAGTAGGTGCCTATATATAGTAGTAGCCTAACCAAGTGCTGATCTGGCCCCTGAGCTGAATTATCTGCCCTCCCCTGGTATAGAGTGTCAAGAAAAGCTGTTGAGTAACTCATGATCTCACTGCTGACCCTCCCGAGCAGGGATAAAGTTTATAGTTTAAATAATAAATACATAAATAAATCTGTCACTGCACATTAGTTTTCAGCAGAATGAGACGAAAACGTAACAGTGTCCTCTGCTCATCAACATCTAGTGCGGCGGAGGTTGACGCCAAACAGATCAAATAGGCTTTTTTCCAAAGACTGATGAATTTTAAACATGTAAACAAAGTCCCTGTTTAACAAGTTCTTCCCAAAAAAGCCATAGTAGGCACTTTTCACAGTGTGGGCTACGATGGGCACAGTGTGGGCTACAATGGGCACAGTGCGGGCTACGATGGGCACAGTGCGGGCTAAAATGGGCACAGTGCGGGCTAAAATGGGCACAGTGTGGGCTAAGATGGGCACAGTGTGGGCTAAGATGGGCACAGTGTGGGCTAAGATGGGCACAGTGTGGGCTAAGATGGGCACAGTGTGGGCTAAGATGGGCACAGTGTGGGCTAAGATGGGCACAGTGTGGGCTAAGATGGGCACAGTGTGGGCTAAGATGGGCACAGTGTGGGCTAAGATGGGCACAGTGTGGGCTAAGATGGGCACAGTGTGGGCTAAGATGGGCACAGTGTGGGCTAAGATGGGCACAGTGTGGGCTAAGATGGGCACAGTGTGGGCTAAGATGGGCACAGTGTGGGCTAAGATGGGCACAGTGTGGGCTAAGATGGGCACAGTGTGGGCTAAGATTGGCACAGTGTGGGCTAAGATGGGCACAGTGTGGGCTAAGATGGGCACAGTGTGGGCTAAGATGGGCACAGTGTGGGCTAAGATGGGCACAGTGTGGGCTTAGATGGGCACAGTGTGGGCTAAGATGGGCACAGTCACAGTATGGGCTAAGATGGGCACAGTGTGGGCTAAGATGGGCACAGTGTGGGCTAAGATGGGCACAGTGTGGGCTAAGATGGGCACAGTGTGGGCTAAGATGGGCACAGTGTGGGCTTAGATGGGCACAGTGTGGGCTTAGATGGGCACAGTGTGGGCTAAGATGGGCACAGTGTGGGCTAAGATGGGCACAGTGTGGGCTAAGATGGGCACAGTGTGGGCTAAGATGGGCACAGTGTGGGCTAAGATGGGCACAGTATGGGCTAAGCTGTAAGATGGGCACAGTGTGGACTAAGATGTAAGATGGGCACAGTGTGGGCTAAGATGTAAGATGGGCACAGTGTGGGCTAAGATGGGCACAGTGTGGGCTAAGATGTAAGATGGGCACAGTGTGGGCTAAGTGCACAGAACTTGTAAAACATGGTGTTATTTTGCCGGACCGTTTTGTGCCCACAGACCTTGGCTGCAGGGTATTTTATGTTCAAGAGGAGAAGTTAAGAAGAAAAGGTGCGGAAAATAGTGAAAAACAAAGTCAATGATCAGAGGAGTTTTTTTACAGAGCAATTCAGTCTAGCAGCCGACCAGTGAAAATACTTCCTGTGAGCGTGTAGTGATTTTGGCTAATAAGGATTAAAAGGTTGGTTCATCTCCAGGGTACAGAGACTAGGTAGCCACAAGTGGACGCCTTATAAGACCGGACGCGCCTGTAATGAGGTTTGCCACTTTCAGTTCTCTGCGTTTATCTGGGTGTTTCGCTAATATAAGTCGAGTCGGAGGAAGAAACCCTCCCTAAAGAGCTGACAGGAACATCACAGAACCAGGCTGAGGTATCCAGCTTTGTGTATGCGTCTGGGTATGTTTTTTTGGTGTAGCAATACATTAACCACATGCAGAAACTAGTTGTGACATTGTTTAAAGCCACATGTGCTTTTCAGGACATTCAGCTTTATGAAAACTACGTTGGCTATCCTAATCTGGCCTCCATGCTCCTCTGTGAATTAACTAAAGGACAGTATGCATTCATATAGTGAAGAAGAGTATGCATTCATATAGTGAAGAAGAGTATGCATTCATATAGTGAAGGACAGTATGCATTCATATAGTGAAGGACAGTATGCATTCATATAGTGAAGAAGAGTACGCATTCATATAGTGAAGAAGAGTACGCATTCATATAGTGAAGAAGAGTACGCATTCATATAGTGAAGAAGAGTACGCATTCATATAGTGAAGGACAGTATGCATTCATATAGTGAAGAAGAGTACGCATTCATATAGTGAAGAAGAGTACGCATTCATATAGTGAAGAAGAGTACGCATTCATATAGTGAAGAAGAGTACGCATTCATATAGTGAAGGACAGTATGCATTCATATAGTGAAGAAGAGTACGCATTCATATAGTGAAGGACAGTATGCATTCATATAGTGAAGGACAGTATGCATTCATATAGTGAAGAAGAGTACGCATTCATATAGTGAAGAAGAGTACGCATTCATATAGTGAAGAAGAGTACGCATTCATATAGTGAAGAAGAGTACGCATTCATATAGTGAAGGACAGTATGCATTCATATAGTGAAGAAGTGTACGCATTCATATAGTGAAGGACAGTATGCATTCATATAGTGAAGAAGAGTACGCATTCATATAGTGAAGAAGAGTACGCATTCATATAGTGAAGGACAGTATGCATTCATATAGTGAAGAAGAGTACGCATTCATATAGTGAAGAAGAGTACGCATTCATATAGTGAAGAAGAGTACGCATTCATATAGTGAAGAAGAGTACGCATTCATATAGTGAAGGACAGTATGCATTCATATAGTGAAGAAGAGTATGCATTCATATAGTGAAGAAGAGTATGCATTCATATAGTAATTCATGGTTTTCCTCGCCACTTGTCGGTGTGTGTCAGAACACATCTAATTGGGTCTAAGAGTGTGTCAGAACACATCTAATTGTGCCTAAGAGTGTGTCAAAACATTTGGAGTGTCACTTCCTCATCCTTGTCTCCCTCTAAAGGTCAGCAGTGTCTGGTACAAAAAGATGAATGTCCACAAATCCACATGCTAACACCTTGCTTGTAACATAGTAAGCATCGTAATGTGTTCTAGCAGATCCCCATCATATATCCGTCTTGCTTACATTATACCTTTGCCTATTACTCAAGTATACTACTATATGCAATTGAGTTGAATTTAGGTACGCCTGCACGCCCAGAATCTCTCCAGATAACAAGCGCTGAAACCTTTTATACAGTAGCGAAAATAGCAGTCATTGTACATGGTGCATCTTCATCAAGATGGCAGAAGACCCATGAACAATGTGATCAGAGAGCAGCAACTGTCTAATTAGCTTTACATGGACTACACACTGTACTTTAAGGGGACAAATATGAAGTACTTTTGTCATCTCTGCCTACTTTTTGTCATCTCTGCCTATAAAGACAGCTCAGCAAGCACTGCTCCAAGTTTACGTTAAAACATAGTCATTAACATATTGCACTTTAACAGAAACATTTACTGTATCATGTTTGTGGAGTCTTACCAATGTTGATAGCCGTCTCCTGCTTGTCCCCGGTCAGAATCCATATCTTGATGTCAGCTTTCATCAGTGTCTCAATGGTTTCAGGCACCTTGTCCTGGAGTTTGTCCTCAATGGCAGTGGCTCCTAGGAGCAGCAAGTTCTAAACATGGACAAAGACAAAACGTCATTGGAGTGTTTAACCGTTTCTACAAGACCAAAAGTTCCTTTTTTATTTTAACTGTTTATTCAAACAGTATAGACATGTATTGTATTGAAAGGTTAATTCAACCAATTTATGATCAGTTACTGAGTTGCGAGACATCAGGAGGATGGGATTCTAATGTTTATTTGCCAAATCTGTTTACAACAAACAAGAAATTTGTTCTGAAACGTTACTGCATCACAATATACGCATTTATGACCAATACGAAAGATAGAAGACAATGATGATGTAATATGTAAATATGTAAGGTGCACATGGGCAACTGTCTAGTTAGGATTATATTTAGTTAGTTAGAATTGTTTTAAAGTTTTATCTGTCTAGTTAGAGTTGTGGCGAGGTCTAAATAGTCAGGTTCCAGGAATCCTGCTTTCCAGGACTGCTGCACACCTCAGTATCCTGGAGGTGCGTAGTTCACTTAGAGATGGAAGGTTGCATCCAGTGATCTGCTCAGCAGAGTACCATACAGTGATGGAGGAGGTCAGGATGGACTCAATGATCGCAGTGCAAAAGTTAATCATCATAGTCACAGGCAGTTAGTACTTTTTGAGCTGCCGCTGGAAGTACATCCTCTGTTGCACTTTTTTTGTGAGTGAGCTGATGTTCAGCTTTCACTTGAGGTCCTGGGTGATGGTGTTGCCCAAGATGCAAAATGACTACACAGAGTTGACTGGGGAGCCACTCAGCCCAATGGGACACAGAGCTGCTGGGCTTCTCCTACAGTCCACTATCATCTCCACTGACTTTTGTGTGTTGAGCTCCAAGTTGTTCAGATGCCACCAGGACACCAGACGGTCAATCATCCGCTATAGGCAAATTTGTCTCCATGAGAGATAAGTCTGATGACGGTGGTATCATCCGCAAACTATGAATGTGTTTGAAGCAACTTTAACAGTGAAGGGGCAGTCAAGCTATAGAAAAAGGTGACAACCATTTCTGTCCTCCAACAATTGTATTTTAATCCAATAGAAGTACAAAGTGTAAAAAAATAATGAAAAATAGGGGGGGTTTACAACGTCCGGTATCAGTCCAACTCGTTCATGTGCTCTCTGTTATTCCATGAGTCAGGTGTTTTCCCCAACTGGATCATGGATGAGCAGGAGATCTGGGGAGGCCCTCCCAACTGGATCATGGATGAGCAGGAGATCTGGGGAGGCCCTCCCAACTGGATCATGGATGAGCAGGCGATCTGGGGAGGCCCTCCCAACTGGATCATGGATGAGCAGGAGATCTGGGGAGGCCCTCCCAACTGGATCATGGATGAGCAGGAGATCTGGGGAGGCCCTCCCAACTGGATCATGGATGAGCAGGCGATCTGGGGAGGCCCTCCCAACTGGATCATGGATGAGCAGGAGATCTGGGGAGGCCCTCCCAACTGGATCATGGATGAGCAGGAGATCTGGGGAGGCCCTCCCAACTGGATCATGGATGAGCAGGCGATCTGGGGAGGCCCTCCCAACTGGATCATGGATGAGCAGGAGATCTGGGGAGGCCCTCCCAACTGGATCATGGATGAGCAGGAGATCTGGGGAGGCCCTCCCAACTGGATCATGGATGAGCAGGCGATCTGGGGAGGCCCTCCCAACTGGATCATGGATGAGCAGGCGATCTGGGGAGGCCCTCCCAACTGGATCATGGATGAGCAGGCGATCTGGGGAGGCCCTCCGCAGGGTTTAACAGGGAGAATGAGAAGAGACCTCCCTCTGCAGGTAGTCCAGAGCAGGTGTATGGGACGATAGTCAGTTAGTTGGGCCTAAAAGGGCTCGGTGCTTTGACAGGGCTGCAGTACATCTTGAATTGATAACCCACAACGTAAAATCCCATCGACGGTGTGGAGGGAGTTGTTGTTGATGTGATAACTACATTCAGTTGACACTGATTCAGTGCTACTGAACATTTAGCAAATAACTGGCAGGAATTCACCTACTCTTTAATAAGTTTCTAAAACATTACTAAACAGCAGATTACACGCACCTGCAGGCAAGCCTAAGCATGATTATAACAAATAAGTCACATAAACATGACAGATTAGTTGTTTTCTCCTTAATACACTGTCAAGTGACGGGAATTCAGACAGCTAGTCTAGATATTCAACTCTTGCATCCCATGAAATATGGCATTTTCAGAAGCATAGGTAAGCATTTGCTACGGGAATGCAAATGCAAAAATGCAAATGCAAAATGCAAAAATGCTCAAATGTCACGCAGACCAGCCGGGCCGCTGCAAACCTGATGCTGTTCAACCGGCTCAGAGTGCATCGTTACATCCCTACTAACTACGAGTATTTCATTGACTGACAGACCAACTCAGCAATGAATAAGCATTGACACAGGTGCCACAAAAATAACAATTACAAGTGTGGCCGCAAAACAATACCAGTCAACCAACTGCCCATCGACCAAACAATCGACCAAATAAGGTAAATACTTCCAGGCCTCAAATGCAGTTCAATGTGGAAAAGTGAGTAAGTGCAAAATTGTGAAGGCAAGCTTTTGGGAAACATGGCACAGAGATTGGGCCAAATATTCAGACTGCCCTCTGGTGGATGTATCGCACCCCCACAACCTCCTGTGGATTTCAGAAGGTTTTTGTTTAGACCGTGATTGATGGAGTCCATTGGTATTGTGGGCAGCACAGCTGAGCCCTGTGTTTGATTTAGGAGCACAGACGCCTCTGTTTTGACTCGCACTTCCACACTGCCATATTCCATACACAGGATCTGATTGTTACTCTCTGTTTTGACTCGCACTTCCACACTGCCGTATTCCATACACAGGATCAGATTGTTACTCTCTGTTTTGACTCACACTTCCACACTGCCGTATTCCATACACAGGATCTGATTGTTACTCTCTGTTTTGACTCACACTTCCACACTGCCGTATTCCATACACAGGATCAGATTGTTACTCTCTGTTTTGACTCACACTTCCACACTGCCGTATTCCATACACATGATCTGATTGTTACTCTCTGTTTTGACTCGCACTTCCACACTGCCGTATTCCATACACATGATCAGATTGTTACTCTCTGTTTTGACTCACACTTCCACACTGCCGTATTCCATACACAGGATCAGATTGTTACTCTCTGTTTTGACTCACACTTCCACACTGCCGTATTCCATACACAGGATCTGATTGTTACTCTCTGTTTTGACTCACACTTCCACACTGCCGTATTCCATACACAGGATCAGATTGTTACTCTCTGTTTTGACTCACACTTCCACACTGCCGTATTCCATACACAGGATCTGATTGTTACTCCCTGTTTTGACTCACACTTCCACACTGCCATATTCCATACACAGGATCTGATTGTTACTCTCTGTTTACTGGACCGGGACAGTCATACAGCCACAGTTCCACCGCGTACACGTCAACCATCCAAACGCTTTCTGAGTTCCAAATAGCACCTTCATGTCACTACCTTGAGAGTACAAATTCTTAGGCTGATGTAGTGCACTGATATTGGGAACGCTGGCATTCCAAAATGTCATGCATCAGACCAACATTAATCAAGTTGGTGACGGGGATTCAGTGACAGATTGAAGTTTAGAAAACTGCTTGAAGGGACGTGAGGCACAGTTGACTCTATGTGTGAGGGGTCAACATCCATAAGGTAAACAGAGAGGACTGGCGAGTCAATAAACGAGTAATCTGATTGTTTGCAGAGCTGATTGCTCGTGGTTAGAATTGCTTGGCGGATACGAGCTGCACATTTGGATTCCCGGTGTGGGTTGAGTGAGGTAGTGGTGTTAAGTGATGTAAAACATTTCAAGGCTGAGTAGTGTGTGGGCGAGTGTGTGGGCGAGTGTGCGGGCAAGTGTGCGGGCGAGTGTGCGGGCGAGTGTGCGGGCGAGTGTGCGGGCGAGTGTGCGAGACTGACCTTCTCTATGAGTTCGTAGCTCTCCTCCATTTTGAGTGCTCGGTTTTGCAGGGCAGTGGAAGCTCTGTCGAAAACCTCCAGCCACTGCTGGTAGGATGACTCGCTGATCTCAGCAACCGCCAGGCACAGAGTCCGCAGCCCTGAGACACAACGGACCCAGAGGGTACTTCATCGTGAGCCATGTTTTCATACAAGCCAACCTTAACCACTGGACTACTATAGTGACTATGCACTGGATTTACAAATATCATATATGTAGTAACTACAACTGCATGTATGCCTGACAGAAGCTTACATCCAGTGACTATGCACAGGCTTTACAAATAATAATTCATGTAGTAACTACAACTGCATGTATGCCTGACAGAAGCTTACATCCAGTGACTATGCACAGGCTTTACAAATAATAATTCATGTAGTAACTACAACTACACTGACATTAGCAAAGGGCATGTGTTCCTAGTATTGACCAAATGTTTCACATAGAGCAGCACACTCATAGAGGAATCAACAGAGATGAATAAGATCATCAGGAACACATAAATGCTAAATTGGATGGATTTAAATGGCAATATACTAACATTTACACTCACATTATACTTTTACATTTTGGCCATTTGACCAAACTTGTCCAGCGTGACTTGCAGGAGCAATAGGAGTTGAGTGACGTGTTCAAGACCACAATGAAAAGCTTGTGATTACAGGCCCAACTCTCTATTCACTAGGCTAAAAAAAGCATTTCCTACATCATTTAAATAATTCCCTTTTGTGTCTGGAGTCTGGGTGTGTGCACATGCATGTTAGGTAGACAGGGGGCGCTGTTCCCCAACAAACCTTCACTGGCAAACTGCTCCAGGTGTTTGAGTGTTATCTCTTTGTACCGGGAGCTGTCGGCTAGACGGTCGTAGATGACAGTGTCCTGTAGGGAACAGCACAGACCCATCATATACACTCCAGGCAGCCAGAACATAACCACCATGTAAACAAATGTTAAAGCACAAGATATCAAACACCAACAGTGTGAATGAACCTACTCTCTAAAAGGGGTGGTTACAAATCAGAATGTTGACTGTTGGCTGAAATACATCTGAGACCAATATCCAGTATTACATCACGTCATTAAGGTTTCAGTTGTGTTTTCATCGGTTTATACTAGCAATAAGGCACCTCAGTGGTATGTGATATATTGCCATTATACCACAGCTGAGTGGTGTATCCAGGCACAATGTGTAGGGTTTACTGTAGCATATTAGCTATAGCACACCAACTTGGGATATATTACCATTATACCACATGTAGTGTATCCAGGCACAATGTGTAGGGTTTACTGTAGCATATTAGCTATAGCACACCAACTTGGGATATATTGCCATTATACCACATGTAGTGTATCCAGGCACAATGTGTAGGGTTTACTGTAGCATATTAGCTATAGCACACCAATGGGATATATTACCATTATACCACATGTAGTGTATCCAGGCACAATGTTGGGTTTATATATTACTTGGGATATATTACCATTATACCACATGTAGTGTATCCAGGCACAATGTGTAGGGTTTACTGTAGCATATTAGCTATAGCACACCAACTTGGGATATATTACCATTATACCACATGTAGTGTATCCAGGCACAATGTGTAGGGTTTACTGTAGCATATTAGCTATAGCACACCAACTTGGGATATATTGCCATTATACCACATGTAGTGTATCCAGGCACAATGTGTAGGGTTTACTGTAGCATATTAGCTATAGCACACCAACTTGGGATATATTGCCATTATACCACATGTAGTGTATCCAGGCACAATGTGTAGGGTTTACTGTAGCATATTAGCTATAGCACACCAACTTGGGATATATTACCATTATACCACATGTAGTGTATCCAGGCACAATGTGTAGGGTTTACTGTAGCATATTAGCTATAGCACACCAACTTGGGATATATTACCATTATACCACATGTCCAGGCACAAGTGTATCCAGGATATATTACCACACATGTAGTGTATCCAGGCACAATGTGTAGGGTTTACTGTAGCATATTAGCTATAGCACACCAACTTGGGATATATTACCATTATACCACATGTAGTGTATCCAGGCACAATGTGTAGGGTTTACTGTAGCATATTAGCTATAGCACACCAACTTGGGATATATTACCATTATACCACATGTAGTGTATCCAGGCACAATGTGTAGGGTTTACTGTAGCATATTAGCTATAGCACACCAACACACATGTAGTGTATCCAGGCACAATGTGTAGGGTTTACTGTAGCATAAGCTATAGCACACCAACTTGGGATATATTACCATTATACCACATGTAGTGTATCCAGGCACAATGTGTAGGGTTTACTGTAGCATATTAGCTATAGCACACCAACTTGGGATATATTACCATTATACCACATGTAGTGTATCCAGGCACAATGTGTAGGGTTTACTGTAGCATATTTATTGCCATTATACCACATGTAGTGTATCCAGGCACAATGTGTAGGGTTTACTGTAGCATATTAGCTATAGCACACCAACTTGGGATATATTGCCATTATACCACATGTAGTGTATCCAGGCACAATGTGTAGGGTTTACTGTAGCATATTAGCTATAGCACACCAGGCACTTAGGGATATATTAGCACACCATTATACCACATGTAGTGTATCCAGGCACAATGTGTAGGGTTTACTGTAGCATATTAGCTATAGCACACCAACTTGGGATATATTACCATTATACCACATGTAGTGTATCCAGGCACAATGTGTAGGGTTTACTTAGCATATTACCTATAGGGATATATTACCATTATACCACATGTAGTGTATCCAGGCACAATGTGTAGGGTTTACTGTAGCATATTAGCTATAGCACACCAACTTGGGATATATTGCCATTATACCACATGTAGTGTATCCAGGCACAATGTGTAGGGTTTACTGTAGCATATTAGCTATAGCACACCAACTTGGGATATATTGCCATTATACCACATGTAGTGTATCCAGGCACAATGTGTAGGGTTTACTGTAGCATATTAGCTATAGCACACCAACTTGGGATATATTACCATTATACCACATGTAGTGTATCCAGGCACAATGTGTAGGGTTTACTGTAGCATATTGGCTATACAATGTTGTTTTGTAGGGTTTACCAATGCACAAATGGGATATATTACCATTATCATGTAGTGTATACAGGCACAATGTGTAGGGTTTCTTGTAGAATATTAGCTATAGCACACCAACTTGGGATATATTACCATTATACCAAATATAGTACAGACACAATGTGTAGGGTTTACTGTAGCATATTGGCTATACAATGTTGTTTTCTACCAATGCAGCAAATGTACTATCTGTCCAGTTAAAAATCTAAAACTGATAATAGTAGCGTAATAATGGTGGCGTAATAATGGTGGTATAATAATGGTGGCGTAATAATAGTGGCGTAATAATGGTGGCGTAATAATGGTGGCGTAATAATAGTGACGTAATAATAGTGGCGTAATAATGGTGGCGTAATAATAGTGGCGTAATAATAGTGGCGTAATAATGGTGGCGTAATAATGGTGGCGTAATAATAGTGGCGTAATAATAGTGGTGTAAAAATGGTGGCGTAATAATAGTGGGGTAAGAAATGGTGGCGTAATAATAGTGGGGTAAGAAATGCATGATTTTTATATTTCAGGGTGGGGGAGCAACACGCAGACATAATGATGGTCTGACTCGCAGGCGTTGCCATGGAGAGAGACAGAGAGTGAGCAAAGAGTGAGAAAAGAACGGCCGAGCATGAACACAAAAAACAGGGAGATAGAAAGAGCTTGAGGTGAACAGAAGGAGACAACAGGGGACCGTAGGAGAGAGAGATAGACAGAAACAGAAGGCAAGAAATATAAAGAGAGGCTGATAGAGACATAAACAGAAGGCAAGAAATATAAATAGAGGCTGATAGAGACAGAAACAGAAGGTAAGAAATATAAAGAGAGGCTGATAGAGACAGAAACAGAAGGCAAGAAATATAAAGAGAGGCTGATAGAGACAGAAACAGAAGGCAAGAAATATAAAGAGAGGCTGATAGAGACAGAAACAGAAGGTAAGAAATATAAAGAGAGGCTGATAGAGACAGAAACAGAAGGCAAGAAATATAAAGAGAGGCTGATAGAGACAGAAACAGAAGGTAAGAAATATAAAGAGAGGCTGATAGAGACAGAAACAGAAGGCAAGAAATATAAAGAGAGGCTGATAGAGACAGAAACAGAAGGTAAGAAATATAAAGAGAGGCTGATAGAGACAGAAACAGAAGGCAAGAAATATAAAGAGAGGCTGATAGAGACAGAGAGACATAACGTCATAGAGACTCACAGCGCCTTTGCAGTAGAGGCGGATCTTGCCAGACGGTGTGCGTATAATGACTGACATCCTCTTTCTGGTGCTAAAATAGAGAGAAAACCCATCACACTCTGTTAAAAGAATATTCTTACCTCCTACTTTAATAGTGAAACTGGCAGAGGAAATGTTTGTAAAAATAAAACATTTAAATTGTGTCAAGCTAAAACTCTATCCAAAACATATGCCTGGAAGGTACATAAACATGTGTCTACTTTCTTTGTCTGGCATGAAAACTTTTTCCAACATCAAATATGTTGGTACCAACT